>CM065733.1:61786880-61833614 GCA_033310375.1 Conus canariensis | reverse complement strand
ATTTGGAACTGATGTCTGCAGCTTCCACAGAAGAATGGAAGATGACACTCGAAAAAAGTCGAACGTTCTCTTAACGTTGATAACCTTTGATAAGGTTGACCATGAGGGCCAGCTGCTTAAATTAGAACACATCGGCATTGGCGGTTCTTTGCTAAAATGGGCTAGGCTAGATCATTCCTCGTTGGGAGAACGCAGAAAGTTGTTGTGGAAGGGTCGTCATCCCATTGTAAACCAGTCTTGTCAGGTGTACCACAGGGAACTGTTCCGGGGCCCTTGTTTTTCGTAATTTATATAATGACATAAGTAGAAATCTCTCTCCTGGAACTACTATAAGGCTTTTTGCAGATGACAAATATATAGAATATAGAACAATCAGAAGCAAGAATGATACATGCATTCTACAATAAGATCTAAATGGTTTACAAGAGTGGGAAAGAACTTGGAAAATGGAATTTCATCCCCAGAAGTGCGAAGTGTTGCGTATATGTAATAAACGCTCACCAACTAGATCAGAATATTCTACTCATAATACTATTCTTAAAGAAACCAATGCTGCAAAATATTTAGGCGTGATTATAGATAGTCGTCTCAAATGGAAAGAACATTACAATTTAGTATGTAAGAAAGCAAATAACATCTTAGCTTTCTTATACAGGAATATCAACGACTGCCCCAAAAAGGTTAAAGACGACTGCTACAAAACGCTGGTTAGACCAGTACTGGAATATGGTTGCTCAGTCTGGGATCCTTACCATCTAAAGGACATTGATAACCTCGAAAAGATTCAGAAGAGAGCAGCACAGTTCGTAACAGGGAACCATATCAGAGAGAAGGGGAATACTAGGAAGAACATGAGGAAATTAGAATGGAAACCCTTAGAAGAGAGAAGAGCTTTTATCAAACTTAATATCTTCTTCAAAGGCAGAGCTAAACTAATTGATATCCCAATGGAACAACTAGTATTGAATAAAAGTAGCACCAGGAGTGGCGGTCAATGTTATGCCATACCTGCATCAAATATTGACAGTCATTTACGTTCATTTTATCCTAGTTCTGTATGGCTGTGGAACTCACTGCCGGGTGCCATCAAGATTGCCACAAATGCAGTCTCATTTAAAAATCAAATTGATGCGACAGTCTTGAGATCTGCATATTGACGACTTTTCTATTTTAACTTCCCCAGATATTTTATGGTTACCTGGGCCTGAATCTGGCCATTGCTTTTAACTTTTTTAATATCGTGTGCGACCCCTTGTTGCCAAATTTTGCTCCAGGGGCCATCAGGCTGAGTCGCACTTTATTTTATTTTAATTTACTTTTTAACATGCGCGCTGGTGACCTACTCGTTTTCGAGTGAACCAGTCTTTTAGGAAGAAGAAGAAGAACCTAGCTAGCAGCTCAACTAGCTGCAGTAGGATTGTTGACACACCTGCAGGTTCAGTGTCTTTCACCGTCATGTGTTGAGTTTGAGGTCCAACACAGTTTCAGGCACAAGATGCTACTGCACGTGAGCACACAAGTTGCTGCAATCAACTTTGTTATTTTCTGGAAAAGAAAAGAAAAGAAGACTAAGACAGTGACTTTTCATAACCCACTTTACCACACTAACTCAGATCACAGTTTCATTATGGTGCCATTGTGTGTGGACTAATCCATCAACACTACACTACATCTGCCGATTCTTGAGTGCGCTGGGATTACAGCGAAAATGTCAAAATAGATCAGAAACTGAAAGAGTTTGGAAGAAGGTCTCATAAGCTCTGCAGTCAAGTTTAGAGGGACTGTCCTGGATGGATGGCAGTCAGGGATAGCGTGGAGACCATGTCCACAGACAGGCTGTTCTACTCAGGAACTGTTCTTGGAGGAAGGGTTCCTCTGTAGGTGGTCTGAATGGGATGGCGTAGGACAGGTAGTCATACTGGTGGACTCTGAATTTCTGGTGAGTCACAATGGGGAGGTGGCTGGTCAGGTGATGTTGATGGATGTCGGACCATGATGGAATTTGTGCCATGGTGCAAAGAGATGCCAACAAGCTGCTCTTGATTGCACTTTTTTTTTCAATGTGTCTGTTTCTGCTGTGTCATGATCTTAAACTGGTCATGTGTACATCAGAATATGTCATATAAGAGCTTTATAAGGAATCTTCCAGGCTTTTTTTACTAACTGTTGTGTAGTTTGTATGTTTTTTCAGACAAATAAAGATCGCAAAACACATATTGTGCATATCATATGAGAACAAAGTATCAAACAGAAACTACATTGTGACCCTGACTGCTTTTATTACTATGATGCCTCATATTTCTCTCTGATCAAGGCTATGGCTGGTTACTTCATTCTGTTTTGGACAAAATAAGAACATAATGTTCCTGCAAATAAACTCAGGTTCTGTTTGCCTGTTAAGCAACTTGTGAGTTGATTTTAACATGGTGACAGCCCTGATATGGCCCCTTGCAGTCGGCGGGGCTATAAGCAACATTACCTGTCTGTTAAGCAGCTCTGTAACAGATGACGTTAGCATGTGTAGTCCTCACATCATTTCTCTTCTGTGAGTGATAATGAGAGTGTGTATTGCTTGCCTTTCCCTTCAGACTTAGCGGCAGTATGAGTATTATAGGATGTGATATTTAGTGGTGTTGAGTTATACTAGTATAACAGTGGGTCAGGTGGATTACTGAGCATATCTAGGGGTAGAATTTCCCCTCATATACATGCTTTCCCTCGTGGTGCATACCTGTTGTTTCATGGAGTGAATCCATTCCCTTTCCTTTCTAATGTACATGTACTCGCTTGCCTTTGTGAGCGTGTTCTGCTGTTTTGGTATAGACATGTTGCCTTGGGCCTGTGACCCATGCTGTGTGGCTGGCCTTACCTGTATGCACATTGTGTGTCATTGTGTCATGTGTGTCTTCCTTTCAGTGAATAGGTGCATTTCCCTTTTGTCTGAATGCATAGCCCTTTCCTTATATTTGCACACTCTAAAGGTAACTTGTGTTATCTTCAACGTGATGATTAGCCTCAGAGCTTGTGTTAAAATTAGCATGTATGCTGCTTTTATACTCTGTGGGGCTTCACATTGCTTGATAGTGCATGTGTGTAAGACTCTTCATTCTCATTTAGTTCAGCTTTTGCACACATACATGCTTTGCCTATAGTGTGTGATAGTGCCTGTGTGTAAGACTCTTCATTCGCATGTAGTTCAGCTTTTGCACACATACATGCTTTGCCTGCAGTGTGTGATAGTGCATGTGTGTAAGACTCTTCATTCTGATGTAGTTCAGCTTTTGCACACATACATGCTTTGCCTGTAGTCTCTTCCAAGGTGACCAGCAGGCTCTTCATCTTCCCTCACATTGCTCTCTTGTCTTCCCCAGGTGTATAAGCCTCATCCCAATCTGTTTTTTTTTTTCTTTTTTTCATATAAAAGTACCTTTACCTGTTTGGAACAAAAAAAAACATGAGGATGAAAGGGGGTGGAGGTAAGCACAAACTATTCTCTCCCTCCACCAAAGCTCTGCTTTGGGATTCCACTCTCCTACATTAGAGATTCACATTCTGCCCAAAGTGTGCAGGTCTCGGTCCAAACTGTTATCTCACATTTAGTGTGGTGTCCTGAAAAAGGATGAATGAGGTGGGGGGGGGGGGGGGGGATAACCATGAACCATGCCTCTTCTCTCTTCATGCCAAAGCTCTCCTTTTTTGGATCCCAGTGTCTGCTTATCACTCATTCACTGCCAGACACATGGAGAGATGCAGGCTACCCCTAGGTTCTAGCACAGAGCTTTAACCTTTGAGGGCATTAGATGAGGGGCACCCTCTCTTCCCTGCATTTTGGCACGGCAGTGCTAGTGCATGATCCATGTCTTTTCTCATTGTGGACTTGCAGTCAGGAAAAAAAAAATCAAATTCATCCTTTTCATGGTCATCAGAGCTGAACTGAACTCTGAAACCAGAAATCAAGGAGAGAAAAATTGTAAAGGAAGAAAATCAGGAACAAAGAATTTTTTTTTTTGTAAAAGTGGCAGTAAAATTCTCGTAGTTCTGGTCACATGTTCAATATGCTTGCAGACGACGCTGAAGTCACATGGTATTGTGTTCTTCATGAGAACAGCCATTGCCATTTTGTCCAATGGCTTGAAGGCCATGAAGGCAAGCAAACGTTGAGCTCTGATATCATATGTCAGCAAAACGCAGCAAAAGTGGAAGATATTGACAGAAAGCTGTACAAGCAAATGGTCCTGACTGTGATTAGACAGAAAAGTTCATGATACACCACTGTACTTGATGCTCAGATTTTGAAAACAATTCTTTTATCATTTTTTAGGTTCAGGCAGGGCATGTTGCCCCCCACCCCACCCCCCACCCCCACCCCATCCCCCACCCCTCCTCCCTCAAATTTCAGGGGTTTTTTTTTTGCTTTTCTTCAGTGGGAGCCATGCAGCTATTACATTCCTTGCTTCCTCTCGACTGCCCCATGGGAACAGTTAGGGCAATACCTGATCTGTGGAAGAACATGAATTATGCATAGCACGCACACACTAGTTACACAGAGAGTGTTTTCATATACACACACATCCACGCATGGACACACGCACGCATGGACACACGCACGCATGCACGCACACATGCACACACGCACGCATGCATATGTACACACACACACATACACAAACACACATATGCACCCACGAGTGCATACATGCACACACCAAATGCACGCTAATACACACACACATGCACACACACACACACAACACAACACAAACAACACAAACCCCAAAACACACACACACACACAACACACACACACACACACACACGTATGCATGCATTCACATACACACACAGAGGAACAGTCACACGCACACATGTACACACACACACACACACACACACACACACACACACACACAACACACACACACACACACTCACACACTGTCACTCACATCAATCAGCAGTCTATAGATATGTTACACTTAATCATTGTTCCTGCACAATTCACACAGTGCAGTATGTTGCCAAAGATGTGTCCTTGGCAAAGACAGACTTTAGGCTGCTTAGTCTCTAATGCAGCTTCTTGCACGCACACACACATGCACTATATTCATATCTACACACATTCATGAACACACACACACATGCACACACACAAACACTCACACACACACACACACACACACACACACACACACACACACACACACACACACACTCACACACACACACATGCACATACACTAACACACGCAAACACACAAACACATGCACCATTTTGATATGCATACACATTCATGAACAGGCACACACATGCACATACACAAACACACACACACACAAACACATGCACCATTTTGATATGCATACACATTCATGAACAGGCACGACATGCACATCACAAAACACACACACACACACACACTCAAACACACACACAAACACAAACACACACACAAACACAACACACACACACACACGCACACACACACACACACACACACACACACACACACACACACACACACACACACAACCACCACACACACACACACACACACACACACACACACACACACACACACACACACATTTAATATCATGAATAGTGAATAGGTGTTAAATGAAGGACACACACACTCACACACACACTCACACACACACACACACACACACACACACACACACACACACACACACACACACACACACACACACCACACACACACACACACACACACACACACACCACCACACACACCACTCACACACACATGCTCACACAAGTACACACACCAGTTCACACACACTCACCAGCTACACTTGACACCCTAGGTATATTCACTAGTAACACACATACTATCTAAACATACACTCATTAGTTAAGCACACCCACATACATAATGTTCTCCTTTCCAGTACATAAACACACCAGCATGTTTAACAAATTCCCTGATCATTGAATGTTGAAGGGTTTTAATGAGAGAAAAGGAGGGCGGTGGATGGTGGGGGTGAGGGTGATGGAGGGAGTTGAGAAGGGTAGATGGGGAGAGGGGCACAGAGGGAGGAAGGGGACAACAACTGTACATCAAAGAAAATTTATATACACACCCTTGGAAGAGACAGCTACTGCCAGATGTTGCTCTGAATCATGGTGAGAATGAAAAAAAAAGTGAAAACCATTGTAGAGAGTTTGGAGATGGAAGCATTTTTCCTTTATTACACAAAAAGTGATGGGAAAATCAATCAATCAAACTACAGATTAATACCAAAAGGGGTAGTAATCCTGTCTTTATTTATTTTTTTATTTTTTATTTTGATCATCATCATTACCATTATCATTATTCCTGTCAGTAATATAACTATCATCGTTACTACCTCGACTCACACATTGTCTCCTTGACAGCCTCGTTTCATTCAGCACGCATCTTGCTCTGAAGTAAATGAAGATAAGTGATTGCTCATTCATTTTCGTTGTCCTGAGTGTTTTGTATCTTGCCTGAAGAAGACCTAAGAGGTCGAAACACATCGTGTTTTGTCTTGTGATTCATTTGTCTGCGTTTTCTTGGCGGTTTGCTATTAATTACATTTAGACTTTGTTCAAACTACCGAGATAAAAATGTTAGGGTTAAAGACCCACAGCTGAATGGCCACTGGTACAGTGAGGTGTCAGAGGCCCACTATGTCTGGGGCACAGTACACTGGGATGAGGGGCCTATCTCTCTATCAGAGGCCACTGTGTCTGGGGCACAGTACACTGGGATGAGGGGCCTATCTCTCTATCAGAGGCCCACTGTGTCTGGGCACAGTACACTGGGATGAGGGGCCTATCTCTCTATCAGAGGCCCACTGTGTCTGGGGACAGTACACTGGGATGAGGGGCCTATCTCTCTCCATCCATTGCCTTAGATGCTCTTACCTGAAGCAGGACCCAATAACTGATCAGACCACAAAGAGTTGAAGACAGTGACTGCGAAATGGAGTGGAGAACGGAGATTCTGGAACGAACTTTTTTGTTGTTTCTTTTTTAGATATTGGAACTAAAGATAAACGTTGTGTGTGTGTGTGTGTGTGTGTGTGTGTGTGTGTGTGTGTGTGAGTGAGTGACAGTGTGTGTGTATGTGTGTGTGTGTGTGTGTGTGTGTGGTTGTGTGTGTGTGTGTGTGTGAGTGAGTGAGTGACAGTGTGTGAGTGACAGCGTGTGTATGTGTGTGTGTGTGTGTGTGTGTGTGTGTAAACTGGAGGGTAGAAGAGATGACCAAGAGAGAGAAGGTATTCAGTATAAAGAAAGGTGGGTTCAGACATGTATGTTTCTTCTTATTTCAATTGTACACACAAAGGTCAGTTCAGATGATACTGTCAGTGGTTCAGTTCAGGTTCTCACCATACCACTGATGGTTGCAGGCCCACTCTGCAGCAGGCCCACTGGCTCTGTCCCTGTCCAAGGACAGCCGTGGTTCCCCAGGCTCCGGCATGAACGGCCAGAAGCAGAAGAGCCGGCTGGAGAACATCCTGTTCAAGCTGAAGAAAGCCGACCCCGAAGATGAGTCTTCATGCGCCGCGCCCAGTCCTCCCTCGCCCGACCCCAGCAGTCAGGGCAGTGGGGGGGAGGTGGGAGGGAGTGCGGTGACCGTCAGCAGCAGGGGGAGTGCGGACACCATGGGCAACATCAACAGGAGGTCCAGCAGAAAGCCCACCAGAATAGAGAGAGGCTCCATGGAGCCTCAGGTCAGTGAGAGTGTTGGTGACAGCAACGACCTGCCCCACACAGAGAGCAGCAGTGACCTGAAGGAAGAAGTCAGCCTGCAGGAGGGGGAGGAGGAAACAAAGCCGGACCTTTCCACCTTACGAATCAAGGTGGAGAGAGAGGACGATGGGGACTGGCCTGGCCTGTTCCACAAAGCATCGTTCTCCGCCGATGTGTTCTCTGAACCGCAGGAAGATGACGTGCCCAGCGCCGAGACGTTTTCCTGTGACAGGTGCGGGCTGGTGTTTCCGTCTCTGCATGAGCTGGACACTCACATTGACACCCACATTAAACAGGAAACCAAAGATTTCTCTGTGTACCCCTGCTACATATGTGGGAAATCTTTTGCCAGTGAGGGGTATCTCTCTCGCCACATGTCAACCCATGACACGGAAGAGGCTGATAGTGTTCAAGAGGACCAAGTTTCAGAAAAAATTGCCTTCCGTCCGGATGGTACATCAAGACCTACACACAAATGCGACCAATGTCGTCGATTGTTCTGCTCTGATGATGACTTTCAGCAACACAAGTGCCGCAAAGGCCTGCTGAGACCATTTGGGTGTGGGCGTTGCGGTCGCTCCTACTCCCATCTCTCCATCCTGAAAAATCACTTGTCGCTTCATGAGAAAGGTCTGACTGCTGACCTGGAGTGCTATGAGTGTGGACAGAAGTTCATGTACTCCATAGAACTCCGTCGCCATATGAACATCCACATCAAAGCAGATTTCACCTCTCTAGCTCGTCAGTCTCCTGCCAAGTCGTCTGCCGCAGCGACCTCTACCTCATCCCTGAGTGCCAATGGTGATGCTCCAGCAGACAGTGGTGCTCAGCCTCCTTTGAAACTGAAGATCCCGCTGTCACGGTTCTTGCCAAAGAAAAAGTTGAAGATGAAAAGTGGTGGCAACCTGAAGATTTTTACCTGTCAGTTATGTAAGAAGATATTTCACAGAAGGAACTATCTGACCATGCACATGAGAGTTCATGGCGAAAAGAAGTTTGACTGCAGCTACTGTTCTAAAAAGTTCACTTTCAAGAAATCGCTGGAGATTCATGTACGCTCTCATACTGGGGAGAAACCTTACCAGTGTTCCTTCTGCACCAAGAATTTCACACGCCAGGACTCACTTCATAAGCATGAGAAGATTCACCTTGGGGTGAAACCCTTCGTGTGCGAAACCTGCGGGCGTCAGTATGGGGACAAGTTTGAGCTCCAGCGGCACAGCCTCTCCCACTCCCAGGAGAAGCCCTTCAAGTGCACACTGTGCAGCAAGGCCTACACGGACAAGAAGCGTCTGAAGGAACACATGTTCTATCACTCTGGCAACATGCCCTTCATCTGTGACCTATGCGGGAAAGGCTTCGCCCGCAAGTACCGCTACCACCAGCATCTCAGCCAGCACGCCGGGGAGGTTCGCTTCCACTGTGAGAGTTGCAACAAAGGGTTTTACCGCCGCTCTGACCTCAACTCCCACATGGAGACCCACAGCTCCAAGAAGCCCTACACCTGTGATACCTGCGGCACGGGGTTCCTTCGGGAGAGCTACCTTCGGCGCCACATGATCGTGCACTCCGCGGAAAAGCCCCACAGCTGCAGCATTTGCGGGAAAGGTTTCGCGCGGAAGAACACGCTTCACCGTCACCTTCTCATCCACAAACGGAAAGAGGAAGGCATGGAGGATGAGATGACGGGGGTGAACAGCAGGTACGGAAACTTCACGGCAGACTTTGGCTACGGCATCAGTGGCTCCGTGGCACCCATGACAGGGTCCAACGAGGAGAGAGACATCATGAAAGACATCCAGGCTGTGATCGGGCTGGGAGATGATGTCAGTGTCTTTGAGTAGAAAAGTGTGAGGGTTGTTTTTTTTTTCATTGGTTGCTTTGGGGGCGGAATCTTTCTTTCTTTTTGTTTTTGTTTTTTGTTTTGTTGTTTGTTTTTTTGTTGTATTTAAGTATTTTCTGAACACCTGTCTGTATGTGTATGCTGAATGAAATGTTACAGAAATGGTGCAGACAAGAACAAGAAAAACATTTAAACCCTCAGTCTTAATTTCAGCACCAAAGAATACACTGAGTGTTGTTTGGTGTCGTCTTTTATTGCTGAAACTTTAAGCTGCCTTTGTGTGGATTTAATGTGATGTATTGATTCACAAATGGGGGTCATGTGGCAAAACTCCCTGGAGGGAAAGAAGAGCAGCGGCAAGGTGTGTCAAGATTTGCTGGAGTTATAATATTCTCACTGACTCTTTCTGGCTGTCCGTCTGTCTCTCTCTCTCTCTGTCTCTGTCTATCTGTCTGTCTGTCTGTTGCTGTCTGTCTCTCTCTCTCTTCTCTCTCTCTCCTCTCTCTCTCTCTCTCTCTCTTCTATTGTATTTGTTTTTCTGTATCTCTTTGGATACTTGGAAGCATAATTTTAGATCAGTCAGAGTCTGACTCTTCCCCCCCCCCCCCCCCCCCCATTCCTCCCCTTCATTCCCCCCCAACCTATCATGTTTGCATTGTCGCAAACTAAAATAAACAAATGATCGTGTGTTGTTTTTTTTTATGATATATTCTCCAGTTCAGATCTGATGGAAATGTATTTGAAATGGAAGAAATGAATTGTGTTGTTTTACTCTTAAAAAAAAAAAAATTGACTGGTGTTGGTTACTTTGTGCAGCTTGTTGTTCAGCAAAAGTGTATCAGTTCTCAAACTTCACAGCTGTTTAATGGACTGCTGTTTTAAGGGCCGTGCATTGGAGCTCATGTGTGTGGCAAATCAGCAAATAGCAATGATATTTTGTGTTTCTCCGGACTATGATTTTGTATTGCATTGATGTTATAAGTGATGTCTGGTCATTTGTGTGTGTGTGTGTTTGTTTTTTGTTGTTTTTTTTTAGATGTCTTTGATTTTGATTGTTCAATGTCTTGATTGATTCGTTGGAGTGAATCATCTTTTCTCTCATTTTTGACATTTTTTAAATTTTTTATTTATTTATTTCATTTTGTTTGGTTTTTTTTTTTTTTTTGCTGTAATTCTGATGATTAGATATCTGGATAGTTTATGTATGAAAATATGATAGAGTCCTGGGGGGGTGGGGGGGGGGTCTTTTTTGTTGTTGTTGTTGTTATGCTTCCCTGTTTCCATATCTCTTCCACCTTCTCCTGCGAAATCTCTTTCTCTCCTGTCTCTTCTGCCTTCTTGAACTCAGTCGCTGATGATAGTTATTCTCTCTATGCTGATGATAGTTATTCTCTCAATTAGGCAACACAAGAAAATAATTTCTTCCTCTCTGTTATTCCCTTTAACCACTAGCCATATCTAGTTAACCCTTGCTCTCTCTCTCTTCTCTCTCTCTCCTCTCTCTCTCTCTCTCTCTCTCTCTCTCTCTCTTTCCTTCTTGCAAGTGTTCCCCAAACCAGCAGTATTTTTATATTCAACATGTTCCATTCAGTGGTCAGTTGCTTTACAAAGGCAGGAAGTGTGATGGTTGTGAATACAAGGGGAATACCCGAAGTTAGCAGAACACAAAACCTTTTGGGGTTTTCATTAGGAGGGAGTTGGATTTATGCAAAAAGGGTGGTGGTACATTAGCTTAATAGATCACTCTTTCTAGCAAACAACGTTATACAACTCTGATGCCTTGTGCATGAGTTGTTATTGTAGTACTGGATTGTTTTGCTTTCTTGTCATGATAGATGTAGGTCTGTGAAATTAGGCCAACTTGCCCTTCACTGTTTCAGTGATCTATTTCTGCAGTATGTGTTTAATAGACCTATCTACTTATTGCCTTTTTCTACATGAATTTTATCTGGGACAACTCCCTTAGCACAAGTTTTTTTTGGGTGTGTGCTTGTCTTGAATCATTCATGATTGGTCTACCTTCTGTTTAGAAAGATGAGCAGGCCAGCATCTTGCGCTTAAGGTCAAAGTTGAATGGCAAGGAAGGGGGCAGGGGGAAGAGAAGTGTGAGGAGGTGGAGGGATTAGGGGGAGGGGAGGTAAAACGTCCCTATTCCATTAAGCCTCCAATTCAGAGAGGCCTTCCTTTGACAGCCACAGAATTTAACTCCCACACAAACTCGTTTTGAGAAAACGTGGTGCAAGTATTCCACTTTTCAAATATCACCAAATGCTCGATTCTCTTAGCTGGAATTTGAAAAGGCATTTTTGAAAGTAGAATATATGCACTTTTTTTTTTTTTTTTTTTTTTACTCACAAGTTACACTGCATAGATGAACAACCAAATCGAAATCTGAATTTTGATAGTTACAATCTGTAAGCCTCTTCAAGATATCTGTCTGCGTTCATTTTGATCAAACTTTTACCTGTGCTCATGTCTGTAAAACTGCCAGCAGCACTCATTTCTTTCAGACTTCAGCCTGCACTCATTTCTTTATAACCTCTGCCTGCACTCATTTCTTTATAACCTCTACCTGCACTCATTTCTTTATAACCTCTGCCTGCACTCATTTCTTTATAACTTCCGCCTGCACTCATTTCTTTTACACATCTGCCAACACTCAGTTCTTTCAAAATTCTCTCTGTCCTCCACTAGCACTCATTTCTTTCAGACTTCCACTAACACTCATTTCTTTCAGACTTCTAGTAGCACTCATTTCTTTCAGACTTCCACTAGCACTCATTTCTTTCAGACTTCTAGTAGAACTCATTTCTTTCAGACTTCTAGTAGCACTCATTTCTTTCAAACTTCTAGTAGCACTCATTTCTTTCAGACTTCTTGTAGCACTCATTTCTTTCAGACTTCTGGTAGCACTTATTTCTTTCAAAATTCTCTCCTCCCTCCACTAGCACTTATTTCTTTCAGACTTCCACTAGCCTCATTTCTTTCAGACATCTAGAAGCACTCATTTCTTTCAGACTTCTAGTTGCACTCATTTCTTCCCAAATTCCCTCCACCTTCCACTAGCACTCATTTCTATCAGACTTCCACTAGCACTCATTTCTTTCAGACATCTAGTAGCACTCACTTCAGATTTCCACTAGCCCTCATTTTTTTCAGACTTCCAGTGGCACTCATTTCTTTCAGACTTCCAATAGCACTCATTTCTTTCAGACTTCCAATAGCACTCATTTCTTTCAGTCTTCCACTAGCACTCATTTCTTTCAGACTTCCAGTAGTACTCGTTTCTTTCAGACTTCCAGTGGCACTCATTTCTTTCAGGCTTCCACTAGCACTCATTTCTTTCAGGCTTCCACTAGCACTCATTTCTTTCAGGCTTCCACTAGCACTCATTTCTTTCAGGCTTCCACTAGCACTCATTTCTTTCAGGCTTCCACTAGCACTCATTTCTTTCAGACTTCTAGTATCACTTATTTCTTTCAGACTTCCAGTAGCACTCATTTCTTTCAAAACAATCTGCACTCATTTTTTTTCTTCGGACTTTACTAGCACTCATTTCTTTCAGACATCCACCAACACTCATTTCTTTCAGACTTCCAGTAGCATTCATTTCTTTCAGACATCCAGGAGCACTCATTTCTTTCAGACTTCCACCTGTGCTGATTTCTTCCAGAACTACGTGCACTCATTTCTTTCAGACTTCCAGTGGCACTCATTTCTTTCAGACTTCCAGTAGCACTCATTTCTTTCAGACTTCCAGTTGCACTCATTTCTTTCAGAACTACCTGCACTCATTTCTTTCAGACTTGCGCCTGAAGTTCTTACTTTGAGACTTCCATGAACTCTTATATCTGTTTCTTTGAGACTTCCAAATGCTTTCTTTTTTATGTGAAGCTTTCACCAATGTCCCTTTCGATCGGCATGATTTTAGTATTTCTTTTATATGCTTTCTCTTTTTTTAAGCCACCAGACTGTTCACAGATTATCGTCTTTTTTTTTTTTCTTTTTCGAAGTGCAGATTGCACTGTAGAAGGATGCACTGTAGAAGGATGAAGGGTGTGGACACTCATTTTCATGTCAGCAAGAAGATTGATCTCTATTACAGATGCCATAGCTTTGCATATTTTCAGTCTTCTGTCGAGTCATTTTCTTTAGCAGTTGAAACTGAAAGGCTATTCTGCAAAAAAACAACAACAAAAAACCACCAAAAACTGACAGTTAATCACCGCAAACAGGAAGTTTCCTTTTAGCAAATAATGTGAGTTTGTTCAAGTGGACCTGTTTTGTGTAAGGAGTTCTATAAATGTATCCACTTGACTTTCTTTAGGTGGTGATTTATTCACCAAGGACAGAACTATATAATAAATCCAAAAGCTTCTGAAATGTTCCTGGAATTATTACAACCATGCATAGAACATTCTGTGGACAGAAAGCCGACATAAGATTGCAAGGCTCACCATGATGTACAAAGTCATTAACATCATGGTCCAGGTGGATTTTGGCAAACTTCGTAAATCCCAGAAACCAGAGTTGAGAGCACCTAAGAAGAGGGACAGAAGAGCACACTCAGGGCGGCTTGCTAGACTTCAGTGACAACGGGACTACCAGAGTTATTCGTTCTTCCCGCAAACCATCCCTGAGTGGAACGATTCACTGACTGAGGCTGTGGTTGGAGCCGCATCTCTTGGCGTGTTCACGTGGGGAGCTCATAAACTCCACCAGTAGTCACAAGCTGCTTTTTTTTTTTTTTTTTTTCGCCGACCCCTCTGTTACAAGTGTCAGAATAATCAGCTTGTTGATTGAGGACACTATACGGATGAAGATGAAGAGGTTAAGAATAGTCCATGCTTTGTGACAGGTTAAACCCCATCACCATTCTGAAAGATCATATTTTAAAACCTGTTGATTCATGATATTTTGATTGTTTCAGACAGAGTGGACCAAAAATTTTGCTTGAGTCAGAACTTTTTGGAACAAACAATCATGTGAAGGCTGAAATTGTGGGTTTTTTTTCCTGGAAATGAAAACACCGCACTTGTTATTATACATGATAAAATTGATCTTTCCTCAGTCTGAATGTGACTCACCAAGAGATCAGGACCAGCTGTTGTGTTCTAATCAGCATGTGTTGGTTATCCTTTGAAGGAATCAAGTGTTTTAATTCTAACTCTCATACAGCGAAAACTGTTATTTCTGCTGGTGAATATCACTATTTCTGTTTTGTTTTCGATAACATTTTTATGATCTACAGAGCACCGACAGAGTAGTGGTTCCCATAGGATCGTAGGATCTGTGTAGTGAGTTTAAAGGTTAGGACTCATAGGTGGTCCAAATGAAAAAGCAGCTGTGCAGTATTTAGTTCAAACAGATGAGAAAGGTATTCATCCTTTACGTCTTGTTCATAAACTCTCACACTGTCCATTTGGCTAGTGTGCTGGGGGCTGTTTAGTTTTTGTGTTATTTTGCTTTTTTTTTTCTTTCTCATGAGACTGTAAGTTTTATACTTTTCATATTTTTGCTTATAATTTATGTGAGATGTATTTACTTACAGACTGTGAGCTTGCTCGCATCTCAAGCCATAATCATGCGTCATAATAATTCATTGATCGTTGTTGTGTCAAAAGTATTGGGCATTTTTCTTCTTGTCAAACAAAGACAGTTGAACCCACGATGTTTTATATGATTAAGAGGACTTATTATGCCAGTGTCTGAAATGTGCTTATGTTTGTATGGAGAAACCTGTAAATTAGAATTGGTGAAAGGTGGAGGTTATGCAAGTGTGCGTGTGTGTGTGTGTGTTTTGTGTGTGTGTGTGTGTGTGTGTGTGTGTGTGTGTTCAGAATGTGTCCAACGCCAGTGAAGTGTGTCCACAAGCCCTTGATATTATGTCATTTGACGCAAATCATTACAGTATTGTTGATAATTCATGATGTGTGATTGTTGGCATACTCCAGCTCTGGAGGGGTGCTGAAGTCAGCAGGAACCCAGATACAAACATATACGCAGAATGTTTGTGGAAATTGAGTTACCTGCTCACCAAGCATGCTACTGGAAAATTGCCTCTGGCCTGAGCTTAGGGATGCTATGAGTATGCTTAATTGTTGTAAAAGATGGTATCTTTTATACTTCAGAATTGAATTTTCTTCTTCTTCTTCTTCTTGGTCTTCTTTTTCTTCTTCTCCATTTTCTTCTTCTCCAAATCTTCTTTCATCTGTCTCTTCTTTATTTATATCATCTGAATGTGTAAAAGAAACAAACAAACAAACAGAGAGGAACTCTGTCTTTTTTGTTGTAGTTCTTGTTTATTTCCAATCCGGGAGAACAGGACTTGGTATCAGGAAGGTGTTTCCTGTTTGCCAGTGTAGGATTTTTCTGGGTGATAGTTTTGGTTGAAGTCACTTTGATAAGAAGCAGGTCTTTTAGTTTCAAGTGTTTGTGTGTATACAGCTGGGGAATTGAAAATTCTTGTTATGGTGAAGGGCATTGATTTTTGTGATCAGTGAAGAATGTACAGACTCAGTGCAGTTTTTTGTTTGTGTGTGTGTGCGTGTGTGTGTGTGTGTATGTGTGTGTGTGTGTGTGTGTGTGTGTGTGTGTGTGTGTGTGTGTGTGCGTTTATCCTAATCTGGCCTGTCTGTTTTTTGGGGGGGTTTTTTGTTTTTGTTTTTTCAATTTTCTTTATCTGCCCTTCATAATCTGTTGTATGGTCAGCACAATCATTAAAACCGTTACCGTCATCTCACAGTGCCAAGACTTGAACGGAATAAGCTTTGTGTCCATTCTCTGCCCTTTGCACTGGCAAGTCTTTTTTTTTCTCTGGTCACAATTTATAGCATGCCAGCTTCTTGTAGTCCTCTGGCATTTAGGTAGTGAGACTGCTCACATTGTGCGGAATGGACATTCTCAGCCTATTCTGCTGTGTCATGTTGCTGGTATAGCTTTTTGAAATATTTTTTTGTTGGATTTTGTACTTTTTAGTGTTTCTACTTTTACTATTTTTTTAAACCAGGATGCAAAAATTGAGTGAAAGGGATAAAGCTCTCAGCACAGCATAGTGTTATGTGCCCAGAGGATGTCAACTGTTTAGCTACCATGTTATCAATTGATCTAAATGTGTGGATATTGTCGTTGTTATTGTTGTTTGTGTTTTAGGTTTTGTTTTTTCCTTTTCTTGTTACCAAATCTTGTGAATGGGGGCCACAGTCTCTAGGTCTTAATCAGGCAGCAGCTCAATAAAGGTGTTGAGGGTCAGTAGGGGTGAATCTGAGATTTTTTTTTTTTCATAAGTCTGTATAAATGAGTCATTAAGGTTAACTTAATGTTGTGAAACCCAAATCACATATTCACCCAAATTGACTGTTATTAACTTTTCCGAGCTGTTGTGCGATTAAGAGCTGGCAAATCTGGCTGCCATTTGTGAGAATAGGTGACATTTTTTTTTCCCATTGTGGCGACAATCCTGAAAATGACCAATGCAGTCAGTTGGGCTGTATTGATAAGCTTAATTCATTGAACTACTCATAATCTCCAGCAGTCTTGTGCCATAATTAGACCATTAGTGTTTAGTTCTTTTTTGAACAGGGGAGTTAACTGTCTAGTTCACCTACCCCCAACAGGCTGAAAATGGCGACAGGTCTGTGTAAGCGAGGATCAGGCGACGCCCCAATTGGAAGGATGGACAAGACATTGTCATACCATCTCCTGCAGGATCTTTCCTGGCTGTAGCAGTTTGAGGTGGTCCTTTCCGCAGCCACAATGAGTAGAGACAAAGGTCACAATAGCATGAAGGCGGCCATATCTTGAGTCGGTCTCCAACCCACCGGAGAGATGCACAGGTAGTTCACATGGGAATTCCTGATTTGCTGTGTAACCCATGTGTCATGATGCCACCTTTATTATTGAAAATGGTTGTGTAATTTGTCATTTTGGTAGAAACATTGGTCATGTGGAAGGGTATAATGTTGCCTGCTCCAGTGAAATAGAGAAGTATATTAATTATTGGGCATTCAATAGTGGTTTACGTTTGAAGGTAAGAGGGCAATAAGGTAAGGTATGGTGTGCTTTATATAACAGTTCATTATGTGAAGTTAAGAAGGCAATGTTGTCAGATTGCTTTATGGATAAGACATGCATTTCAAGGCAACTTGGCTTTGAGGCACCCAAGCATCCAGGAGCTACAGGTCTGAATCACAGCACTGACAAAAAAACTTTCAGACAACAGAAGGACATCTATGAGTCATGATCTGAATGTGGCCGAGCCCCCCTCCCACTAGAGTGCCAGGAGGACTGAAATGCTTGCAGAAGGAGGGGGGGGGGGGGGGACGCTTCTCTGAAGACCCTTTACCATTAAGCTCTCCCTTAAGTTTCTTTCTACCTGTACATGGCCAGACTATTAACTTATTGGAATAGTCCGGTACTGGCCTGGGAAAGGGCTTGTTTGAATGTTACTTTCCTACTCCAAAAAAAATGCTTTGGTTTGATGCTTATCCCATCATTTCAGCAAATGAGCGATTGTCTCTCTACAACTCTTTCTTTTGCAAGTTTCGAAAAAGGCTGTAAAACCATCAAACAGTATTACGTTTGCTTCCGTTCAAGCTGAGTATGATGCCAGTAATTTTCCTTTTTTCTTCAGCTTCCTACAGCCTAGAAACAGAATATATCATTGCCATTTTTTAGCTTATATCTTTGTTGGAGATGGGATCTTTCATCAGTGCATGTTTCCAGATTTAACCAGGATCACCCATACTGATTATGATATGGTATACACACTTTTTTTCAGAGTGTTTGCCAAAAATAAAGTTGATCTAGTTGCAAAGTGAGACAACTGCAGGCGGAAATCTAAACAAATCTTAAATAAATGTTAGCGAACCACCAAGAGAAACATGGACAAACGAGTCACAAGACAAAACAATGAACGAGTTTGTCACTTAGCTTTGGTCTAAAGTGACAAACTCGTTCATTTTCATTGTCCTATTTGTTTGTGTCTTGCCTGAAGAAGACCTAAGAGGTCGAAACGCATCATGTTTTGTCTTGTGACTTGTTTGTCCACGTTTCTCTTGGCGGTTCAAAAATAAAGACAACAGTAATATGTAATGCAGACCTTGATGGAGATTCAACTTCATGTTTGAAAAATTTGACCCACAGCTTTTAAGCTCTCACTTTTCTGTAAACCCTGTTATTATCATCATTACAGTTATTATTTATTATCGTTATTTATTATTAAGAGCACTTATATAGAGCCAGTCCTCAGAGACTAAGCTCTAAGCGCTTTACAATCCATGCCGTCCTTCACACTAAGGCTGCCTACCTGGGTGGAGCCGACTGAAGAGCTGCCTGCTGGTGCTACATTCAGTAGCTTTCTCCATCATTCAGACGAATATCATTCATTCAGTTTTTCAATAATTCTTTCAGTGCATGTAATGTGTATACATGTCATCCATACCAACAGCCAAACTGGCCTTCTCTTTCAAAATTGGTGAGGGGATATTACCTGTGTGCAATATGTTATGCATGCATTCACGCACAGATGCTTGTTGTATAGCCTCATTTGAAGAACTTTTTTGGAAATGGAGTCAGAAGTCATGGACTAAGTTTGCCCATCCTTGAAAGATGCCTGGAGTTTTTCTTGATATAAGTATCCTTGCTTACTGGAAATTGTATGACAGAAATTTCTCCTGCTTTTCCATTCTGTTTCTGCCTTTCTTTTTTTTTTTTCTTTTTTTTTCTTTTTTTAGGTCTTTCTGTGATCTTTCTTTTCATTTCCCTTGATCACTAACCTATATATACTTTCTTAAAATCATATGGTGGTCATTAAATTTCATGGTGATTGTGCGTTCAGTGCTTGATGTTTGGGGAAAGTGTATGTTTCATGTTTGTGGGTCCCAGTAGGAATGCTGGGAATTCTTCCAGAGCAAATTGTGTCCCAACCTTCTACAAGTTCTGTGCTGGTAACTTCGCCTTGTCTGTGTCTTGTCTGTGTCTGTGACTGCCATGGTTTTCGTGTTTAATATTTTTTACTGTTGTCTGAGGGGTTATCGCAGTTGTGACCTCTTATTGTTCTAGAAAGTCTTGTTCGATTTTTTTTTTTTTCTGGTCACAATTCATAACATGCCAGATTTTTTTTGTGTGTGTGGGTTTTTTTTTCTTATTGCAAACTGGCAGTGAGGTTGTGAGAATGTACACTCTCCAGAGTGGATGCGAGCGGTCTTTTCAGCAATTTCTTGCCCATATGGACTTTTTAAAAAATTTTTGTTTTGTTTTGTTTCCTTCTATTACTTTTAAATGCTTTTCATTTATCAATTTTTCTATTTCGTACAGAGCAGGTGAAAAATATGTCGGAATGGCTGCTGCTATCAGTATGGCCTGGTTCTATCCTCGTTCAACTTTTGTGAATGCTGTGGGCAAGTGTGCCCCAAGACATGCATACAAACCACCAGAATCTGCACTTCTATTGTTATCTGCAAAAATTCTATTACTTTAATGAGTATTCATGCACCCATCCTCTGTCCCAAAATAAGTTATTTGAAGAGATCTAGAAATGAACAAACAAGATATGGGAAGTTTAAACCTTTGGGCATGAGCACACCCATACTTATATTAGATGGAATCCCATTCAAGAAGTATAGTATACACACCCACACTTTACAGAAGCGAATACTCATCAGTCTTCCTACAAAATAAGTATGAGATTGTGCACGCCCGCTTCATTCAGAAGCTAATGATCACCATACATGGATGCTTTCTGTCCAAGATTGTGAAGAATGCAAATCTTTTTTTTTTGTGCCTCAAACAGAAAAGGTTAAAGACGTCAATAGTTTAGCTACTATATTATAAATTGATGTATCTCTCCGTGTTTTGTTTCCATTTAAGGATGGGACCTTTTTCTTCCCATATGTACTGACTGCCCGTAAAACTCCTATGTGGTCAGATAGGCTATGTATGAAACTACATTAAACTGGGGTTTGGGAGCTTTGACCGACAGGCTAGTTTTCTTTGCGATGTATTGTGAAGTAAGCAGCACTTAGACCATACGGATAGACAAAGGCCTGATTAATGCTTGACTAGGTTGATGTGCAGGTCTGGCTTCTACTTGTTGTCCGTGGGAACCACTTTCCAAACCTTTACTTTTCAGTTTTTCATTTGCTTAGTCATCTGGTTGTAAACCCTGTGCGAAACAGTCTCACGGTTTAGCAGATGTGGTGTAAGGTATATGGAGTAGTCCGCTTGCAGTGACCCTCCTTGATGAAGGTGCTAGACACAGAACGCTTGTGAATGCAATCATTTAAATGAAACTGGTCAGATCAAGTCTTCATCATTTTTCATAGAATGAGGGTTTGTTTTTTTCTGTTTTTTTTTGTTTTTTTTTTTCTGGTGTGTGTGTGTGTGTGTGTGTGTGTGTGTGTGTTTTCTTTTGATGACCTGGTATCCCTTTGCATGCAGCACTGGCAGAAGAAAAAAAGAAGAAAAGGATCCAGTTTTAATCATTCTGAGTTGTTGCTGTTCATTAGCTGAGTGTGTGTTGTAAAATGGTGCTGGAAGAGGAAATGGCTTCCATGGCAGTCAAGAGAGAGCAGCATCATGTTGTTTGTTCATCAGTCTGTTGTTGTTTGTCGTCCCCTGTGTGCGTTTACCAAATGATGTGCAACAGTCATAAAATGCGCAGACATCATCTTGTGGTCTTCCTGATGTTGGCGGTGATGGAATCTGAACTATGTCTCCCGAGTAATGAATTTCAAGATTTTGTCTTCTTCCCTTCTTGTTTATGTGGTTTAATCTGATTTACTGCAAGCTGGAAAATGCAGTGTAATTAATAACATGAATTAGACTGGTAAATGTGTAACATCTGCAGTGTGTGTGTGTGTGTGTGTGTGTGTGTGTGTGTGTGTGTGTGTCTCGTGTGTGCGCGCGCGCGCATGTGGTTACTTATTGATGGATGTAAATCCAATACATTTATTTAGGTATATTTTCATGGAGAAAAGTGATATTACAATTAGTTTTTATTTAAAAAACAACAAAACTGCTCACTAATCATGTTTTTACATTGGGCATAACAGAATTTGTAACATACATAATGTAGTATGTACCTTAGAAGAGATTTGTGTAATTCTGTTAAATTTGTAATTCTGTTAAATTTACCTATGTCCATTGCTTTCATTTACTCAAGATTTATGAAGTTTCAGTATCTCAGAATAAAGGAACAAATACACATGTGCACACACAGGCACACACACGCGCACGCATACACTCACACACACACATTTACACATACATGTTTGCATGCACATATATTCTGACATATACATGCACACACATGTGCACACACACACACACACACACACACACACGTACACGCACGCACGTGCTCGCATACACACACACACTTTATTGTAATCATAGAACTGAAAGTAAAATCAACAGAGGACTTGATGCTCAAACAAATGCATGCATTGCACTAAGCATTCTGTACTGAAAGCTTATTATAAGTTAACTGGATTAGTCCAGAAGTGTGTGTGGCACAACAGCTCTCAACATTTTAGCTGTTTTTTCTTCAGTAAAAACTTACATTCCTTATTACTGAGAGAATCAAAAAAGAATTTCTGTTTTTAGGATAAAGGTATTTCAATCTATGTCTCAAAAGACAAGGTGTATAGTTTTTTGATGAATTGGCTTTTTGATTTCTTTTTCAGAGAACGATCATGATTAATTTGTCTTGCATTACACATAATTATGTGTCACTGAGGTTACATTATTTGATGAGTTACATTGGTGGTGGTGTTATGTTGTTGTTCCGTGTTGTTTGGCATTGTTATGAACTTGAAGTTTCAAAACTTTCTTTTTGCATTTTTAGTGCTTTGATTGATGTTTTCTTTTAATTTGGCGTGATATTTGTTGTTTAATTCTTCCCATTCCTGTCATAATGGCCTTGATCAAACAATAGTGGTGTGTGTTATGCATGCATATGAGTGTGTATGGTGTGTGGTGTGTGTGTGTGTGTGTGTGTGTGTGTGTGTGAAGGTAAGGACGTAGAGGGAGATGAGGAAGGGTCTGGATGTATGTAAGAATGCACACAACATTTTGTTGAGCCATCGTGGATAGTTGTGTGCAGTTTGTTGCAGGCTCTCATGGCAGTGAGGCTGTTTGGGTCATGTGTGAGTGCTCTGATTGGAATGTGTTACAGAATCCCAGTTCACCTGCAGTTGTAGACTGTCGTGACCAAACGGATGGTCAGTGATAGCCAGCCAGTGTGACCAGATCTTCCTGTGTATTAGAAGATTATCTTTTGTTTTCAAAGTAATATTTCTGCATATTAACCAGATGGTAGTTCTTTTGCTCAATTTATGTTTAACTTCTCATTTGTGAATTATTTATTACTACCTGATGTAAACGGAGTGGTGCAGTGTTCCTCTTAGCCAGAATAGAAAATCAGAGGTGGCGAGTCATCAAGACGTATGCATGATTGTGAAATAAACCCTGGTTAAATCATGTGGTCTTCAGTTTGATATGTTTGTGTGTGTGCTAGGGGGAGGGGGTGAAAGGGTGGCAAAAAGATCAGAACAGAGTGTGCGTGGCGAAATGCCAGCTTGTCTTGGTTTTAGGTTGGTAGAGGCATCTCTCTCTCTCTCTCTTTGTGTGTGTGTGTGTGTGTGTGTGTGTGTGTGTGTGTGTGTGTGTGTTTTAGGTCGGTATAGACATCTCTCTCTCTTTGTCTGTGTGTGAGTGTGTCTTACACACACACACACACACACACACACACACACACACACACACAACTGACCCTGTAATATATACATTCACATGCTTTTAAATGAATAGAAGATCATGGAATAATCATGGTATATTTAGAATTATGGACTTTGGGATCAAGTAAGCACCAACTATTTTTTTTTACTCCAAATCCATAATTCAAAGTCTACTATACATTAATAAGATTTTCTTGGTTTCATTTGATACATTTGTTTCTTTGCTTTTCTTTTTTCCTTAACCAAATACTACATATTAGGTTAAAGTCCCGCGTTAAAGGCCTCAGGGGCAGTAAACTGTGAGAGATTCATCAGAGATCCACCATGTCTAAAGTGAGACATTATGAAAGTGGAGCCTGCCTGTACTCTTCTGCCGCCTTATCGTGCCCTGACCTGAATCACATACTCATGTATTATCCCAATGACAGTTATGATATAAATTCATGAGTGAAGACTGTGAAGAAGAAGTTGGACAGTAACACTGTTACACTGGGGGGTGGGGGTGGGGGGGTTTGAATGCATGCAAAATACTCATAATTATTCATTTGCGGATACAGGGAAGGGAGGGGAAGGGGGCAGAAAATAAATGTTACATAATTTTCAGGCATTGTACAAAAAAAGGTGATTTTATGTAAGTTCTTTACAAAGGCGTCTGCCTCATAAACGTTTTTTTAAATCCAGTCATTCCGAGATGTGTTCATCAATTTAATAGTATCTGACCTTTTGTGTTTATTTTCCTTCTCATGAATCAAAATGTATAACATAAAATGTACCTCCAAACTTCAGTTTAATGATGTAGACAACATATGAATGCATGCATTCACTCTTTCCTTTCCTTTTACAACCATGTTAATCTCCCACCATCACATGGACATATTGTTCATGCATGTTTATGTCTTAATAAACCAACAAAAGCGTCATCAACATATCCAAATCATCTCACATGCAATACTTTGCAGGTAAATGGAAAATAAAAAGCCTGAAAACACTGAGTCTGAATAAAAAGACAAACTTTATTTTCACATTTGCCTAATTCTCCATAAAAGCAACGTAATATGATATAATGTGAGTTAAAATTATACGAAAGATGAGGGTATTTTATAATATTAATGGAATAATGTATATGCTACAATGTACCATGACATAATCCTTCTAGCGACAGGTTCACATTCATTGCTTGATTTACTTTTTCTCCTCAAATCTACATACATTACTCAAACAATGAAACAAGCTTTCTCACCAAAATGTACAGACCTAAAAAGATCTACTCACAACATTGAATGTTAGTCACTGACTGTTTCTCTGTGCTGTTTTTCCCTACAACTCCATGGTCACTGATTGTTTAAATTGCTGTTTATTGTTGTGTGGAAAAAATAATACCAAAAAAATGTTGATCATCAGTTAACGAAGCTAATTAAAGAATTAAATCATAGTTCACAGTGTAAGTTGATTTAACCATGGATTGGTTGCTTGATTGTTGATTTTCAATGTTTCAGAGAGTAACCTTTTCTTGAGGGGAGGGGGGGGGGGATAGGAAGAAGGGGGGTTCTGAGAGTAGGAGGTAGTCTAGCTTCTTTTTTGGGGGGGGGGGGGGGGGGAGGGGGGGGAGTGGACAGGGGTGCTGGAACATAATTATCGGTCAGTCACAATGCACATATAACATTATGGGCTAGTTCAAAAGCTGATGACCTTCACTCTGCACTATGCTGGTCATGTACTGCGTTATACACTCCTGCACCATATCACTTTGCACTGCTAAACAGCACATTGGTAGCTATTCTTGGCAACACTCTACACTGGCAATACTATACCACTTTGCGCTATCATACTGTGCCAGTGAATTCATGCCATTCTTGACTACAAACTGCGACTGCACTATGCTGTACTATGCCTCTTACTCCAGGCCTTACTTTACTGTGTTGTAAAACACACTGTACAACATACGCCATGCCGCTTATTCAGGTTGTACTGTGTTGTACTGACTACTATACCATATTATACTCTGCATACTACATGTTGTATAATGGCATATTGTGCTGAGTTTATCTACAGCATTGTACTGTACTGCATTCTCTAGACATACAAAGACGTTATGTCAAATGGCATACTGTACATCTCTGCATTGCACTCCACTGTACTGTACTATGCCAGAACCTCGATGTTACTTGAGGAACTACATGCTGCACAATGTTACATTACTCTAAACTTGTGTAATGAAGATGATAATCTTTTGACAGCAATTAGAAACAATTAACAGTTTAAAAATTTCACACACACTATGAAGCCATGAATCTTATAACTGCGCCCCCCCCCCCCCTCCCTCTTCCCACGTCTTTCCCTGTCCCCATTCCCCTCCCTTTCAGCAGACCTTTCAATAGTCTGGATCCTAATCTTCCAAAACGAAAGGTTAAAGTCAGGTTCTCTTCGGCACACAATCTACATCAAACAACACACATTGTCCCTGGCATAATGCTATAGAAAAAAATGTATTTCAAGAAGTAAGCTAATATGTACAACCAAGTACATAAGTAAGGTCTTCATTGCTGTTGATCAAATAGCGTCTGATTGTGTTTTAGTCATCTTTTTCTTTTAAAGAATACAGAAGTGTGGCTTGATCTTGCAACCTTGATCTAAATTGCAAGTCAAAACTAATGATGATTTGAAGTAATCTGTTTATGATCCATCATTTTGTCCAAATTGCGTTTAAAAAAAAAAAATCGGTCAGACATCAAGCAAAAAATTAGGTATCAAGTCAGCCATACCAACGCCAATCACTTAGAAATTGTTGAAGTTCTGTTTTGAAATACACGACGTTACATCAAGCCATCAAATTATGACCTAGTCTGAGAGAAAAGCAAAACAACAACAATATGAAAAGACAAGAGAAAAGAAAAGAAAGAAGAAAAGTGATAATGCGTCAGCTTGTATCACCCTGCCAAGGTCAAAATGATAAAGGTCATGGTAAATGATGTCATAAAGTTCAACAAATTATGAAATTCAAACTGCAAGCCTGAACAATATTGGATAAACACTTATTCTTGCACACACACACACACCACACACACACACACACACACTCGCGCGCGAACAAATCATCTTGCAAAAAGGTCATCCAAATCATGCGTCACATTGAGTCAAGTTCCCTGTGAAAGTCTGACAGCATTCATCTTTGCATCAGTATACAAACTTTCCCTTCAAAATCCCGCCATTTCAGGGGCGAAGCAAGGGTTTTCAGTGACTGTACTTTGAATTCCAAATCGACAACAAAAAATAGCTCAGAAAATAAAACAAGAAGGATCACATATTATCGTTCTGAGCGCGTTGACAATTCCTTCTATAATTCTACACCATATCAGCTTTCTCATTAGCGACTCAGTTCTCAAGTTCAGATGTAAAAATGTTTCCTTTCAAACCCGATCATCATAATAAACTAGTCCCTTGCTTGTGTGATGACCTTGAACCAAGGTCATTATAGTATTTCCGTTTTCTTGCCTCTCTGACCTTGAGTCAAGGTCGACTTGATTTGTTCAGGTTGTGTTTACGTAGTTTTGTCAGCTCACCGGTCCAAGTCTACAGACACATACACAGAGACCACGATGAAATAAGCATAGTGATATAAGCATAATGTTTGCATTTTGGCTTTTTTTGTTTATTTGATTGCTTGATTAATTACACATAGTATAACATTAATTGTTGGACCCAAAGAAGAACACACACACACACACACACACACACACACACACACACACACACACACACGTACATTTTCGGTTCTACATACATGGCTTACAGGTGTAGGCTACCTTTCTCTTCTATTACTTTTTGTCATGCGCTATTCCCAATCACACTTGAACCAAAACAGAAGCAATACCCGCTAAGTTGCATAAATGAGTTGGAGCTCTCCACCCCATCCTTCTCCCTCTTCCTCTCTCACTATTGCGGTAAGTAGACATTTTTCTGCTGAATTGAAAAGGGACTACAACATAATCACTAATATTCTCTCTCTCTCTCTCTCTCTCTCTCTCTCTCTCTCTCTCTCTCTCTCTCTCTCTCTCTTACACACACACACACACACACGCACGCACGCACGCGCGCGCGCGCCACGCACACACACACACACACACACACACACACACACACACACACGCGCGCGCGCGCGCGCGCGCGCACGCACGCACGCACGCACGCACGTACACACACAAGCGCGAATACTCGCACATACATCAGAAGGCTGGTATTACGCAAAATGTACACACATGCACCGCACGCACACACACACACACACACACACACACACACACACACACACACACACCACTTGCATATACGTCAGAAGGATGGTATTTACGCAAAACATACTGCACAGAGAGAGAGAGAGAGAGAGAGAGAGAGAGAGAGAGAGAGAGAGAGAGAGAGAGAGAGAGAACGAGGGAGAAGGGGAAGGAGGAGGTGGAGATATGCGTCACACACACACACACACACACACACACACACACACACACACACACACACACAGGGCAGAAAAGACAGTTAATTAATCAATCCTTTAGTCTGACCTGTTTATTTGACAGCAGTATGAACCTGCATCAGGACAATGCCTCGGAAACAGGCGTACTTCACCGAGAACTGAGCAAATGCCAGAAGTTAAAAAAAAAAAAGAAAAAAAAAAAAAGAAAAGAAAAGAGAAATCCCAAATATTATTACTAACAAAAGAATGACATTACTAGTGCAGAGGCTGTGAGTTAACCCTTTTTGAGGTCGTGCACTGCTATGTTCTGGATGTGGATCTACCATACACAGATGTTGGCTGGTAGTAAGTGGCAAGGGTCGATGAAGACTTTAGCGTGAGTAACCGGGCCATGCACTCTGATATCAAAAAGCCTTACACATGTTTTCCCCCGTTCTTTAAACTGTCAACAACAACAACAACAACAACAAAAATGACTATTTCTGCCGAACGAAAGACACAAACAAATTTAAAGATACAACACCCATCTTGCACCGAATATGAGAAGATATGTGATTGTTCGCTCTTCGTTTTCATTGTCCTGAATGTCGTTTGTTTTACCTGAAGAAGACCTAAGAGGTCGAAACGCGTCGTGTTTTGTCCTGTGTCCATATTGTCTTGCGGAACCACTAACAATCCTTTTAAAATAACACGACAAAACACGACGCGTTTCAACCTCTTTAGTCTTCATTAGGTAAGACAAACAATATTCAAGACAAAGAAAACGAAGCGCAAACAATCACTTATCTCCTCAAATTGGACACAAAATGGATGGTGTGATTGAAGAAGACCTATGAGGTCGAAACGTGTCGTGTTTTGTCTTGTAATTTGTTTCAGTCTCTTTCGTTCGGCGGAGTAATAATGGTGTGATTGAAGAAGACCTATGAGGTCAAAACGCGTCGTGTTTTGTCTTGTAATTTGTTTCAGTCTCTTTCGTTCGGCGGAGTAATAATTTTTCTTTTAAGTTTGTTTCAATGTCCGCCTGCAGTCACCTCCTCTTAAAACTAATCCTGTTCTTTAGCAAGACGGACGAGCGGCTTTAGATGCTTTTTTTCATTTCAACTGGGTTTGTGGGGGTGATCTCCTACCATTTCACAAAATGAGGAACTTTGAGTTGGCTGCTGCAAGGGATAGACTTCCATGCTCTCAACAACTGTAAATCATCCATGATGGACTAGACCAAGGTTGTATGCCGTCTCCAAGGCACTCTTCTGAAGAAGCCGTTTTCTAGTTGCTGCCATTTGGAAAGGAGCATCTGCCACTGGCCGTGTAGATCTTAGAAAGAAAATGACCAGGTACTGAAGTGACTCAACAGCAGTGCAGGGTTTCCTCTGGTGGGTTGTCTCATGACGACCGACCGCTAAGTTCTTTTTACCTCGTCAGTCCCAGCTGGGCGCCCGAACACAGCATTCCGAAGGCGTACGGACTTTACCGAAGTCTCAAGGGAGGCTACCGACTGACTTCTTGATGCGATCACACGCGTGGACGGCGAGCGGAGATTCTCTTTCCTCAAGCTTGCACAAGTTTCACAATAACTAATTCTTCTGCGTCATCGATGAAGTATTCTGTGATGAAAGAGAGTACTCCTTCAGTCTGATATTTGCTGCAATATTTGACTCAAAAGGTCTGAATGTGAAATTCGCTTCTCACTTTGTCGGTCGTCAATAAACACATACCCTTAGACTGAACGTCGCACCTTTTATTTTGTTAGCTGTGGCTATTCTTCACCTTCTTTTCCATCCTTAACGCGTTCATTCAATTTAACAAGTGTGATCTATCCATACATAGGAACAGAATAAACGTGCGACAATCGTACTCATCTGTACGAGCTCACCACTCTGCCTTCAAAGTATACGCGCACAATGCAGACGAAGTTTTTGATCGGGATCGGCCGACTTCGTGTCCACTCGAACGGGCTCGGCAATTGTCGGAATAGCTCGTTTCCGTGGTCCAGCTGGAACTGACGTGGTAAAAAGAACTTGGCCGACCGGACATAGAAGTCCTCCCTGTGGTCTGTCCAGTGTTAGGGTTGCGGTAAAGCGAATCCGCTTGTGTACTGGGAGCCGAGAGGAGCGGATCAGGAATAATGCCACTGTAGCGGACAGTCAAGATTAGACAGCACAAAAAAGGGAGAAAGGGGGAGAAAGAGAAGGAAAAATAGAAAGACCCGATTAAACTGAAGTCATTGAAATATCTCCAGGTGAAATATCAAAAGATAAATGGACTTTCTGGTCCTGTTAACACTGATTCTGGATGGCATGTGGTTTACAAATTGAAAGCTGTACTAGTATCATCAAGAGACGGGAAAATATTGTATGAAGATATACTGTCTACACATGCATGTGTGTGGAGACATCCTAATCGCGACATTCAAAGGCAAGCTATGCTAGTACTTCTCTTTATGCTGTAAACGTGTTGGACAAATACCAGTGTTCAGTGTCCGTCAGAGAGTATGCAGTGTGCAGAAAAACATTTAGAAGAATAATTGTGACAGCATCTTCTCAGACAAGATCAAAGAAAAATTACGTTTCAACTGTTGTGTGTCTGGGAAGGACTTCCACAGAGTGACGTTCCGCGGGGAAAGGCATAGATGTGAGGATAAAGTTTCTTGGATGGGGTTGGCTCTGCCTCACTTCTTGGTCAACATGACATACCTGTACTTGGAGGACTGAATGTTCAATAGATTGTTCAGGATGTTTTACATCATTGCTAGCCGTTCTGTGGTCCTGTTCAGGTTCTTGTACAATATTGCTAGCTGTCTCTTGATCTTTTTCAGGATCTTGCACAAATTTAGCTGTCCTGGGGTCATATTCAGGATCTTGGTCATCGTTTGATGTCCTTTGGTTGTGGCTGTTTCTTGGGTCTTGTGGGCAGCATTTCACTATCATAGTTCTGTGGTACTCACAGTCAATAGTCAGGTCAGGTATTCAGTGCTGTAGTGGTGCTGTTTATCAACGGTCAGTTATTCAGAGCTGTAGTGGTGCTGTTTATCAACGGTCAGTTATTCAGAGCTGTCGCATTGCTGTGATACTGATAATCACTAGTCCGGTGCTGTCGTGGTATTGTGGTACTGATTGTCAACGGGCAGGTATTTAATGCTGTCGTTTGAACTTGCTTAATCTCGCTGATTTGATCTGCTGTGTAAAATTTCATACTGAATGGCGGCTCGTGGGCATGAGTGGTCTCAGGAGAGACAACAGAAGAGTCAAATGGTGTACCACTGAGTAATGACAGTCTTACATGAATACGTTCACCTAAAGTTTATCTCACGTTTCTCTGGATTACAGAAACTGCATGTTGCGAGGTGCAAAGAGACAGAATCAGCGTGCTTTAGTTTAGCATTTTTGAAATGAATAATTATGCAGACCATATAGATTGTGACAGTATGCAAATTAGGCAAGGGAATATAGTATGGCTTATTCTCAGTAAGCTTCAATATGATTGATTATAGATAGTAAATTAATGATTGTCAGTTTAACAATTCCCTGGACACACTTAATCGACTTTTCATAGGTTTTACCAAATATGAGAGAGAGAGAGAGAGAGAGAGAGAGAGAGAGAGAGAGAGAGAGAGAGAGAGAGAGATGGTTTATTGAGAGAGAGAGATGGTTTATTGAGAGAGAGAGAAAGAGAGAGAGAAATTCATTTTATCAAGACACTGCTCACATGACAACTAACTAACTCAGTTTTTGTAAAATTCATCAAACATATTGCATCACTTCGAGGGCTGCGTTATCTAGAAATCCGAAATATAATGCAGCTTTCTCAACCACCCATACACCAAAAAATAATGCAGCCTTCTCAACCACCCACACACCATTCCAACACCCATCCTTGAACCCCACACACGCACGCAATGTACATTTCCAGCGATGACTGTCAACAGCGTTTCAAAGCAAGCACATCTCGTATTGGCGACCCGTGCTTCACAATCGCGCATGCGTCATTGTGGAGTCGGAAGAGGAAGTGATGAGGGAGGTGAGGGAGCCACTGCGGGAGGGCCTGTGGGAAGGAGGATGGAGGGTGACGGCGAGGGAGGAGGATGGGGGGAGGTTACCGTTGGCTGCCACCACCTTTTGGGCGAAGGCCTTGACTGCCCGAGCACTGAGTTGAGCCTGCAAATGATGAGCAGGGTTGAGGAGCTTCAGTTACATCACGGCTGGATTTTGTTAGATTGACTCTCTCTCTCTCTCTCTCTCTCTCTCTCTCTCTGTGTGTGTGTGTGTGTGTGTGTGTGTGTGTGTGTGTGTGTGTGTGTGTGTGTGTGTGTTCTGAGAACACACACACACACACACACACACACACACACACACACACACACACACACACACACACACACTGTGAAGATGTGTCGATGAACACACACACACACACACACACACACACACACACACACACACACACACACACACAGTGTTCTGATGAAGACACATACCACAGTTTCTCCTAATGTCAGACGATTACCAAATTTCTCTGATTTTCCTCTTCGAATTGACCTCGTGGAAGCCTTTGACAGAACCACCCACTGCAAAGACTTCATTACACTCATGGGATGCCAGTGGGAGATTTTCTAGTTGTTCGTTTTGTTTCTGGTATTGATTTGTTTTGTTTTTGCTATCCAACAAGAGCAGTTTGTATGTATAACTGGAGGGTAGTCCTACAGCCCATCGCTTTCCAACTAAATTCATAAAGCGCAGCCTAGGTCTAATTTGGGTCATTGCAACTTTGATCTCGATTTAATATCTCTCTCTTGTTGTCCGTCGAGACGACGAAGACCATCTAGTCATCCTGGGGTCGGGGTGAGTGCGTAGATGGCTGGTAAGGCCACTCTGCGCCCGGAAAGACCTATCACAGTACGGACAGGGGATGATGGCAGCAGTTGGAGATCTGTTGACACTGGTCTTCCTGATCATCCTGCGCTGCTCAGCTGCAGCAATCCTGTTGCTTTCACAGGTCTCTGCACCTTTGCGGACAACTGATCGCCACCCATCTCTGTCCTGGGCAGTTTGCTCCCATGTTGTGTGGCAGATGTTGAAGGCCTTCAGGGAAGATTTGAGGCTGTCTTTGAAACGCTTATTCTGGCCTCCATGAGAGCGTTTGCCTCGTTGTAGTTCGCCAAACAGTAGTTTCTTTGGCAGCCGATGGTCTGGCATGCGAACTACGTGACCTGCCCAGCGAAGCTGTGGCTGCATCAGGATGGTGAAGATACTAGGCAGGCCAGCACAAGTGAGCACTTCAGTGTCCGGAATCTTGTCTTGCCACTTATTGACCACGAGTCTTCTGAGACAAGTGGTGTGGAAATGGTTCAGTTTCCTTGCGTGACGCTGGTAAACTGTCCACGTTTCACAGCCATAGAGCAGTGTGGATTTGATATAGTGCGAGAGGGTTAACTCATTTTGGGCTTGACTCCGATCCAGGCTCCAGAGTGAACATTCTGAACATTTCATGTACCAATCAAACGGGGTGGGGTGGGGGGGGGGGGGGAGCGATGGTAATAGAACCGATTTTGGGTTCCGAAAGAGATCGTCATTAAACCTCTCTTCTCTGCAGCAAAAAAAGTGAATTGCTGAGCCAAAATCTCGTAAGCAATTCACTTACCTGGGACCACCATGAGGGATCTAAATCAGAAATCCTCTCCAGTCATCAGTGTTGTATTTGGGGGGGAAGGGAGGGGAGATCAATGATTCACCTTCTCTACTCTACATCTCCGTCATCAGTGTTTTGTCCATTCTACTCCTCAGTCATTCGTGTTGTGTGGACACCGATATTTAATCCTCTTATACACCTTAGTCATCAGTATTTTGGAGGGACCAATATTTAATCCTTTATACGTCCCACTCATCAGTATTTAAGACAGACCGATTTTTAACCCTGTCTATTCTACACTCCAGTAATCAGTGTTTAGGACAGACCGATATTTAACCCTCTCTATTCTACTTCCAAGTCACCAGTGTTTAGGACAGACCAATATTTAACCCTCTCTACTCCACATCCCAGTCGGTGTTTAGGACAAACCGATATTTTAACCCTCTCCACTCTACATCCCAGTCATCATGTTTTCGGGAAACTAATATTTAACCCACTGCACTCTACACCCGAATCATCAATGTTTGAGGACGATCGATATCTAACCCTCTCCATTCTAGACCCCAGTCAACATGTTTGGCGGGAGATCAATATTTAACCCCCATCTCTTTTAGCCCCAAGTCAACAGGCTCTTGGGGAGGTCGATACCTGGGCCAGGAACTTGGTGTTTTGACACATCATTGGGCGGAGACTGGTCTGCAAAAATCAGTTTGAGATCCCGGTCCCTTCTTCTGGACCAACTGAATCGCTCATGTTCTGCCCCCTTCACTCTGCCCCTTTACTCCTCACCTCCTTCCCTTAGACGCTACCTCTCGCTCTCTCTCTCTCTCCTCTCTCTCTCTCTCTCTCTCTCTCTCTCTCTCTCTCTCTCTCTCTCTCTCTGACATGTCGCTATAGTATAGCAGTATAGAAGACGAAAATTCTTTGTCTTTCCAACAACTTTGTCTGTCTGTCTGTCTGTCTGTCTGTCTCTGTCTCTCTCTCTCTCTTCTCTCTCTCTCTCTCTCTCTCTCACACACACACACACACACACACACACACACACACACACACACACACACACACACACACACACACACAACGCACGTACACACGCACCAAAAGTGCATACAGACACACACGCACGGACGCACACAACACACACACACACACACACACACACACACACACACACACACACACGCGCGCGCGCGCGCGCGCGCGCGCGCGCGCGTGCACGTGCCCGCGCGCGGGCGCGACGACCGCTCTCTGTGCAGTTTAATTTTATTTTCGTGCGTGCGTGCGTGCGTGCGTGTATATGTGTGTGTGTGTTGTGGGGGGGGGGGGGGGGAGCGTTTCTGGGGCTATTGCTAACTGCCTCCTTTAGCATAAAAGCCTAATCTGCTGTTGTCAGCAAATCTGTCAAATGTGTGTGATGTGTGTGTGTGTGTGTGTGTGTGTGTGTGTGTGTGTGTGTGTGTGTGTGTGTGTGTGTGTGTACGTGTGTGCGAGTCTGTCTGTCTGTCTGTCTGCCTGTCTGTCTGTCTGTCTGCCTGTCTGTCTCTGTCTGTCTGTCTGTCTGTCTCCTCTCTCTCTCTCTGTCCGTCTGTCTGCTGCTGTCTCGTCTGTCTGTCTCTGTCTGTCTGTCTGTCTCTCTCTCTCTCTCTCTTCTCTTCTTCTCTCTCTTTTCTCTCTCTCTCACTCTGTTCAAACCGTTACCTGTTGTTTCAGTCTGACACCCATGAGCTTGCGACGTCTGTGGTAGAGGATGATGGAGTCGAGGTACGGGTAGGGCTGCTTCTCCAGGTAGAACAACCGGTTCACCTCGGTGATCCGGTGGTGCCGAATCCGGTTGCTCACTCTGCGTAAAACCACCAAACAATCAGCCATAGGTGCACATACAACGCAGGGACACAAGGGTATGCTATGACAGCGGTGGCGGTAAGTCGTGTTTGTAGTTGATGTGACGTTGCTGTAACGAAGCTGCTGATACTGAATGTGACGACGATGACGATCGTTTATTTAAAAAAAAAAAAAAAAAAAAAGTACTACTACGACCGCTATCACCACAAATGTTATCATGATAACAATAAAACCGTTAATCTTTAATTGTTTGGCTAAATCGTTTTGCTGAAAATCTTTTAAGATGAAAATCCACCATCACCACCACCACCACCGCCACCACCACCGCCACCAACAAACAACAACAAAACAAAAACAAAACAAAAAATCTTCATGCATGTTCAATAGCTTGTATCAAACTTTGTGTAAGAAAAAATCCACTATTTGTTTGTCGAGTTCTATCTTCCTCTCTTCCCCTCCCCCTTCTTTTATCCACTTCCAAACAATCCCTCCGCCCTTTCTCCACCCCACTCCCTCCCTCCGTCTCTCTCTTCAAACTTTTCAAGAAACATTTGCATGAACATTTTATGTCTCAGTAATCTAATTATTCGATTAAAATGATTAGCGCCCATTCGCAAAGTCTTCTGTGATCCACACTTTGAATATATAGCCTACTCCGTTAAAATCGCTCATCCCCACTCCCACTCTGTCTACCACCCCTTCTTCCCCCCCCCCCCCCACCTACCATTCTGTCTTCCCCACCCTCCTCTGACCTCTCTCTCTGTAGTCTTGTTTGTTTGTTTGTAAGTTTCCTTCTGTTTCACCATCCCCCATCTCATTAGTGCTTTTATGAATAGTTTGCTTATCATTGTAGAGTTAGATTACAATGTTGTTATGTTGAATTGTCAGTATGAATGATATGTGTTGAAATAATGTATGCATGACAAGGACAGATTGTAAGACTAGGCTTTGGCCTAAAATCTTCATCCTTGCGTATTTAAGATCAGTCAATCTCTCTCTCTCTCTCTCTCTCTCTCTCTCTCTCTCTCTCTCTCTCTCTCTCTCTCTCTCTCTCTCTCTCTCTGTAAATCAGCTCGTTGTCTGCTCGCTATTTCTCTATCTTGTATGTCCGAGTATCTGTGTGTGTGTGTGTGTGTGTGTGTGTGTGTGTGTGTGTGTGTGTGTGTGTGTGTGTGTGTGTGTTTGTCTATCTGTCCGTCTGTCTGTCTGTCTCCCCTCTCTCTCTCTCTCTCTCTCTCTCTCTCTCTCTCTCTCTCTCTCTCTCTTTGTAAATCAGCTCGTTGTCTGTTCGCTATTTCTCTATCTTGTATGTCCGTGTATCTGTCTGTGTGTCTGTGTGTGTGTGTCTGTCTGTCTGTCGTCTGTCTGTCTGTCTCTCTCTCTCTCTCTCTCTCTCTCTCTCTTCTCTCTCTCTCTCTCTCTCTCTCTCTCTCACCTGACAGACAGGTAGATCTTGTTGGACTCGAAGTCCTTGTAGAGCAGGTAGGTGCCCGGCTCTGTATCCCTCAGCACGTGCTCCACGTCGACCATGCTGAACAGCACAGGGAAGGTTCTGCTAGGACACACACACACACACACACACACACACACACACACACACACACACACACACACACACACACACACACCACACAACACACACACCACACACACACACAACACACCACACACACACACACACACATTGTACTTCACCCAAGCATTGCCTCCTGACACGGGTGTCTTAAAGTACCGTGACCAACAACGTTTAGCTAGTCATGGAGTTTAGCTAGTGCATGTGCCTCACAACAGAGTACGTGTTGTAGCCGTGTAGTCTAGTCTGCTGAGTATGTCATGTAGTTACTCTTACTGGAACATCATAAGTCAACTTCTGGATAGTCTCGTGATGTTTTTAGTCCTGAGGCACATGTGGCGTAGGATAACTTCATCCGTACAACTTTGTCGCAGGCCTAATTAACCATGAATTGCCAGTTCACTTTCCTGTACAAAAATGAAATTATGCTTACGATCATAATGTCATAGATTCTAGATTTTGAATCTGTCTGTTCTCTACTTACACACCGATATACCAAATGGTGTGCTTTTGCTTCATTGTCCTATATCATTTTCGAACAGTCGTTCGCAATTCTTACTTTTTAGATACCGAAAGTTACCCCCCACCCCCCACCACCCCACCCCCACTAAAAAAGAAAAACAAAACAAAACAAAAAACAAGCAAAAACAAAACAACAACAACAAAGAAAACAAAAGACATCGGGGAATATGAAGAATAAGAGGAGCGGGAGGGAGGACAGCGCCACCTCGCAGCCCAATGAAAAAGAACCGGTAGGTGTCATTGCATCCATACTCAAGTCAGACAGACACGACCCAGACAACTGAAGAGAATACACCGGGATTGAATTAATAGTCTTTAAGATGAGTGATGACACCAATAATCAAACATTGTCAGGAACATCACAGGATATAAAGCATTGAAGCATTCATTAATACTGTACATCGGTTAAAAAAAACAAAAAAACCTTAGAGACAGAGAGAGAAACGGACAGACAGACAGACAGACAGAGACGGAAACACAGAGACAGAGAGACATGAGGACAGATAGAGAGAGGCCCTATGCAAATATATCAGACTACATTTCATGTGGAAATATATCTATTTATGTATGTATGCTTTGTGTGTGTGTGTGTGTGTGTGTGTGTGTGTGTGTGTGTGTGTGTGTGTGTGTCGTTTGTTTAATTCATTCATTTGCTAATTGAATTATCAATCGTTCAATACTGTCATCGACATCATCAATCAATGCACGGACAAGGTTATCCAGGAATACATCAAACGAACGTGTAATGTAAATAAAGTAAAATAAAGTAACAATCTCATAACTAGGCACAAATGTAATTTCTGTTTTTTAAGAACTTTCTAATGTGAGAACAAACTGAGGTTTGCATAATTCATCACTTTCATCTGACATAAAAGTTAAATGGAATGAAGAAAATCTTATGTTATCTGAATTATTGTAACAAGGGAGCACCTGAACGTAAAGCATCCTGATTCAGACCACAAGGATTTGTCTTGTGACCGAAAATAAATCTGTTTTTCCAGTTCCTCGCCCATCCATCCCTTCATTACCCCACCCCCTCTCCACGCCTCCTCCACCTCCACATGATAAACGAGAAACACACTGCACACTGTGTTGAACCCGAACCCACACGCTTTTTAACACATTACCTCAGGCGATAAAAGACATCCTGTATTCATGACACCAACAAACTGTGCACACAAAAAAAGGACAAACTAGGAACGTGATATGAAGCGTTGTTACCATACATTCTCACCCTTTCAAAAAAAATGATGCAAAAACCACGCTTGAAAACATGCACAGCACATGAACAGTACACACAGAACACCACGTTGATAAGCTTTCCTCCACAACATATCACAGCTTTTCCATGTTAGTATAATGGTAAGCCCATTACCCCTATCCGTTCTCGCCCACTTCATAGCCAAACGCTCCAAAGCTGATGTTACGCGGGAAGAAAGGAACAGAGAACGAAAGGAGACTTCACGAACGTTTTCGTTGACAATGATTGACCTCACTGACGACGTTGACAATGATTGACCTCACTGACGACGTTGACAATGACTGAACTCACTGACGACAGAACTGCCGCACAAGGCCAAGTCCCTGACAGAGAGAGTTGAACAAGAGCAGTCTTCGCACGATGGCAAAAGTGTTTGTTTCCTGAAGAAGACGGACGGGTCGTGGCGGACCAGACGACGTTGTCCCACTGGAAATTCCGGATGATCTATTAAACTTGTCTACTCAGTTTATTATGAAGAATTTGGACTCTTACAGTTTGGGTTTTAGAACATTTCCGAGAGACTTCGTGCACCCTCTTATGCGTTGACTGTTGAAAAGGATCATTCAACTACAGTTATGAACACGTTCGGTGTTATGGCTGAACTGTAAATCTGACTATTCAAAGCATGATTTATACTCTTCTTATTAACACGTTCGGTGTTATGGCTGAACTGTAAATCTGGCTGTTCAAAACATAATTTAGACTCTTCCTTATCTTTCTTTGCTCTAAATGTGTGTGGTTTGAAATCAAGCATGTCTTGTATGTATGTTATTAAATTGATTTGTCAGTATGATGTGTTTGCGTCAACTGAAACGAAAATTGACTCTATAGACGAAAATGAAGTAAAGGAGATTCTTGGAAACAGTGGATATCATGTTTATATGTTTCATCACTCTTAGTAAAGTATTTGTAGACCAGGTGGCATCACAGTGGCAATCAAAAATCATCTTCCACCTTCTGTTTCCATTACTGACAAAGTCCGACCAAAGACTGCGTTTTATGGCAATTTTTGACAGCTTACATCTTATGACAAAAATGTGCTACTCAGTGTATTTGATGGTCCACCTCCAGCATCCAGATACGGACGTCCTGATCGGCTCGATGAAACTGGCGGGTCTCTTACAATTTCTGTCACCATTGTAGGCTAATTATCATGTTGTGTTATTGGGGGACTTCAATGCGTATATGAAAAATATGAGGGCACGAATATGAGAAAGTAATGAAAACGAAAACATATGAAATAATTTATCTTGTTGGCATCGCTGAGTATGGCTTTTGTGTATAAATTTGCAAAGTTACAAACTAAAATGGCGTGACTTGGTTTGAAAATATTGTTTCATACTTTTGGTGAATTTTTTTATGACATGCTATTCTAATTTTCATATTTATTATGCACGCAGGTATTGAAAAAATGCATCCTGTATTCCATCGCATTTTGAAGACAGCCACTATTGCTTTGGCGTTTGGGCGTTAACAGATAAGATAATGTTGCTTATAGCCCAGCCGACCGCAGAGGGCCACATCAGGGCTGCTGGGCGTTAACAGTGTATGCAATTAATCAGTATAGACTAAAAGCATGCACATATTGATTGTATGTATGTATGTTTGTATGTATGTACAAGTGCATTTGTGTGCTGCTTCGTTGGTGAGAAAAAATATGTGCGCGTCCATGTGTAGAGTATATTCACTTGCACCTATTTTCAGACTGACACAGTAAATATTTTTGTGGATCCACGCATACATGCTTGCATGTTGTTTTTTTTTTTTGTTTTTTGTTTTTGTTTTTAATATTGTCTTAGAAACAAAATGAAGGAAAATTCATAACAGAAAAATATATGCAACCAGCCGCCGTAGCGAAGTGACTAGTCGTGGACTCCCGGCTGGGAGGTCGTCGGTTCGATTCCCATCAGAGCCATTTCTTTGTGGGATTGTTCTGCCCCGACCGACTCCTACCCAGAGCTGAGTTTGCTATGGACTCAGATGGGAAGACTGGGACCACACAGTCGAATTTCATCCACTTAATGGATGCGTTTCTGAGAGTGTTGCTCCTGAGGTTGCGCAGAAGACGGGACAGCAAAACAAAACAAAAACAACAACAAAAGAAATGTATGCATGAGTATTTGTATTAGCGATGTTTTGACAAAGCAGTAGAGTAATCAGTGCTATTCTTGTGGCCCCGCACAATGGATGACGATGAAGACAATATGGAGAACAAAAGTTACCTTTCATTTCGTTACCTTCTGTCTTCAAGTCATGCATTTAAAACTCAAAAATGGACCTACCTTGGCAAGAATACAGGCTTGCTGTTTCAAAGGTTAAGTTCAAAAATTAATTTGTTTTCATTTAAACACAGTTCATGTTTCTAAACATCGTAGAAAATAAATTTGCAACAAAAATAACCTACAGCCCTTAGTTTTCCTTGAAAGTGACAGCTAATCCGCTCATGTTTTAAAAGGGTTCGGAATCTTGAAACTCAGTAAGCCTAAACGGAAGTCAGCAGATAAACATCAACTCCGTAAAACCGTATAGTTTTTTTTTTTTTTCCTGTTTTGAAAAATAAATCAACATATCCAATACCCTTGCAAGGTTAACTGATATTTCATAAAGCATCACACAGATGTCAGTGTGTCCATAGCTGTGCCGCTCTCAACACACTCCACAAGTTTAACCCGCCACAATCAGGGCAAACCACAGGAAGTAACCTGAGAGTATCGGGCCCTGCCGACAGGAAAATGTCGGACAGCTGACTGCAGTCGTCATCCTCCACAGCTATGCTATCAGGAGTCACAACAGGAGACTGAGCAGCGAAATGACTCAGACAACAAACTTATATTCATTAAAGAAAATAAACACATAGGAAAGTGTAAAGCAAGGGTTCTTTGATATACTATGCAAAGTCGTCATCCTGAAGGGCTTCACTGTCAGGAGTTACATACAATAAGACAGACTAAGCAGCAAAATCACACACACACACACACACACACACACACACACACACACACACACACACACACACACACACACACAAACTAAAATTAAAAAAGATAAGCACGTAAGAAAGTGTAAAACAAGAATTCTTTGATACACTATGCAAAAATGAATGATCGATAAATGTGTCCTTTTCAGATGTAAACAATAGGATTTTGACAGTAAATAGACAAAAATAGATAAAGAAAGAAAGAAAACGGTACAATACTCCCAAGACCACTCCAGTCACGGTCAGCATGAGAATGCGAAACAAATACAACCTATGATTAATGGCACAGCATTTTTGTCAAGTCATAGGGCTACCGTCTACGAATATAAATACAAGAAATTTCAAACATAGTGCAATAAATTGATACCAGCTCCCCCCCCCCCCCCCCCCCCCCCCCCCCCCGCTCCTCCTACCGTTCGCAACACAGCCTATCCTAACCCCTCCGCCCTCTCTCTCTCTCTCTCTCCTGTCTGTTTATGAACGGTGTGTGTATGTGTGTGTGTGTGTGTGTGTGTGTGTGTGTGTGTGTGGGGTGTGCGTGCGTGCGTGCGTGCGTGTGTGCGTGTGCGTGTGTGGTGTGTCGTGTGACGTGAGAGAGAGAGAGAGAGAGAGACAGACAGAGACAGAGACAGGACAGAAAACTCAAGGCCCGTGGAAACAAGATATGTCACACATAACAGAAGAGCGAACGATGACGAATTTTACAGTATGAAAGCCAAAAAATGCAAAACCTAAAAGACGTAAATTCAGCCTTCTCCTACATCACACTTCTCGACACACAAACAGGCTAGCAATAGAAGAAGAAAAATGAGCCAATGCATAATTCACTCTGCTCTACATCACCTTTCCATCGCTAACAAACAAACTCGTTCTCCGAGTCAGAAAACTATCATTCACATCACACCAGTTTCTCACGCACAGAGTTGATGTAAATTTGAGAAGAAGCGCCAGAAACAAACACTTATAATATAGAAGCCCCCAAAATGATCGGGGTCCTCTTATGACAATGGCTCTGCTCGATGTCACCATCTGGAAGTCATCTATTGATTTAAAACAGGCCATGGTATCGCACTAATCATCTGTCTTGCTGTCGGGTTTGTGGCTAAACGACAAGAAGACCAGTCCTCGGGCCAGTATGGTGGTCAGTGTGATCGTCACAGTGATAGCGTTGTTTTGAGGGCGAGGAGGGCAGATTCTATCACGTTGAGACAAGACAGTGAAGCTGGATGTTGCCCACTCTATCCGCCGATCTTTCGTCCTGATTTGGGGGGGGGGGGAGGGGGGGGGGGGGGGGGTCGTCATTTTGATCAAGAGCTGCAGATAAGGCAAGCGAATGTGACTTATGTAACACATGTCTTAGCTCATCATTCATATCATTGATTCTCTTGAACGTGATAAGTTCATCATCATCATCATCATCATCATCATCTCATCATCGTCATCATCATCATCGTCGTCGTCGTCGTCGTTGTCGTCGTCGTCGTCGCCGTCATCACATCATCATCATCATCCTCATCATCATCGTCGTCGTCATTCTGCAACGGAATGCAATATGATGCTATGTTTTACAATCCAAACCAATTCAAAACGATACAGTACAAACCCAGATAGCCTGTTCTGTGTTCCAGGATACAAACAGCTGATAGCAACTGATCAATGTCTGCCTACCAATCGTAAGCATGTTGATAGAATTCGTCGACCGCCACATACATTAATTTTTACAAATAAATGAGACAGATAGCAACAACTAGGTTTCAACAATCAGTTTCTTCTAATTCACTTTCTTTCCGTTCAAAATCCACTCCAACTTCGATAAGAACAATAGAAAGATGGTCTTAAAGGGAAGTAAGTCCAAAAGGAAATCTTTTCAAATTAGCTTCAGCCATTCTTGTTTTTCGCTATGGATCAAACATAGTAACGTCCTCTATTTGGCAGCGGGAAAAACTGTCGCCATTCTGTCTTTCAATGTTCCATTATGCTGGGACAGAAACGGACATGGAGACTGGTTGCTTTAAATTAACGTTCAGTGTGCGTGGCGAACGATCGAAGTGGCGTGAATAAAAGATTCATTCACCCGCGGGCAGGGCCTTCAGTACCGCCTCTCTGTTTCAAGGGCGGCTACTCCTTATGGAAATTCCTATACTGTGACAATCCACCGCAACTTCAGCTCAGTGCTTTTTAATTTGGTTGTGATTGTTCGCGCAGCTCACCCTGAAATCCTTTCTTTCTTTTCTTTTTGTTTTTCTCCTTTTCATAATTCTTCTCTCTCTTTTTTTTTTTTTTTTTTTTTTACTCGTTTGTCCCTGCCACAAAGGATACACGGTTCGAGTTCCTGAAAAGACTGAATACGTCCTCTCTCTCTCTCTCTCTCTCTCTCTCTCTCTTCTCCTCTCTCTCTCTCTCTCTCTGTGTGTGTGTGTGTGTGTGTGTGTGTGTGTGTGTGTGTGTGTGTGATGACCTTGGAGATGATGAGGACTGAAGGTAAAAAAAAATATACAATATAATACAATATAAAACAATTCAATACAGTTCAACACAATGCTTCGTCATGCAACGTACTGAAATACAATGCAATACAAAACGATGCAATGCAATGGAATGCAATACAAATGCAATGTTTTACAAAACAATGCAAACTACAATACAATATAATGCAAAACCAAAAATAACAGACTTCTGTATTCCAGGGTACAAACAGTGGTTAGCAGCATGTCTATGTCAGTCACTCTTCCTATCAATCACATGAAAGTATTCAGAATTCGTCAAATATCGTTGCCCAGCATCACAATATTCATAAATAAATGAGACAGAATCCAAACACAAAGTTTAACAATGTAATTTTCTTCCAATTCAGTTTGTTTCCGTTCCAAATTCATTCAATTTTCGGGGGTAAAAACCAGGAGGAATGTTGATGATTAAGGGTTTTGAAATCAAAAAGACAACCTTTTCAAATCATGTTCATCCATTATGTTTGTGCCCGAACACCTGAGAATAGTAGTCCTAGAACTGAATACAAAAATCATTGGCTCTTTACCTCTCACATTTCCATTACGAAGGGACAGAAAGGTAAAAAGGAGACCGATTGCCTGCATTAACGTTGAGTGTGCACGTCAAACGATCAAAAAAGCACGAATAAAAGATTTATTCACGCGAACTGGCAATCAGTGCCGCTTCTCTGTTTCAGGGGAGGTTATTCCTGCTGGCAATTCCCAGACCGCGATTTTCCCATCTAACTCAACTCACAGTGTATTGATCTGGCCGCGTTTGCTTGCTTGCAGCTGTGAGAAAGCTTTAGTACTGGTCTGGCTTCGCCACAAAACCTTATTCCCCAGCCTCTGGCCCCCACCTCTCCCCTCTCTCTCTCTCTCTCTCTCTCTCTCTCTCTCTCTGTAGATCTTGAAAAAGATAAAGAGCGAAAAACGATCAAGTGAACAAACAATTCAAAACCAAAACTAATACAAAAATCAGTGCTTATATACGGTGCTCGATGAAAAAAGAATAATTCAATCATGAAGAATTTCCTCTCTCTCTCTCTCTCTCTCTCTCTCTTTGCATAGGAACTCCGAAAGGACCAGAGCTGGAGTGCTTGTCTATTATCCTCAATAAAAAGAAAATTGTCTGACTAATTAAAAAGAATCATCATTAACCTCTTCCTCTTCCTCTTTCCTCTGTCTCTGCTTCTGTCTGTCTCTGTCTCTCTCTCTCTCTCTCTCTCTCTCTCCTCTCTCTCTCTCTGTGCGGATTAGTCCATATACACTGCACCACATCTGCTCCGCCGCAGTGCGCACAGATTGCATATACAATGAAAAAGAAAAGGCGACGAAATAAGAAGGAAGGGGTTGGAAAGAAGGTTCGAGTGTGAGACTCGCTAAATGCTCTTGTGTTGTGTGAGGCTCGCTAAATGCTCTTGGTGTTGTGTGGGACTCGCTAAATGCTCTTGTGTTGTGTGGACTCGCTAAATGCTCTTGGTGTTGTGTGGGACTCGCTAAATGCTCTGTGTTGTGTGGACTCGCTAAATGCTCTTGGTGTTGTGTGGACTCGCTAAATGCTCTTGTGTTGTGTGAGACTCGCTAATGCTCTGGTGTCGCGTGTACTGACCTCACGGAGCGACTGTAGTTCTTGTTGACTGTGAAGGAGGACCTGGACAGACAAGATCCCATAAGCACGTGATGCACGTTTCACACAGCCAGCTTTACGGTCAGTTGTCAACCACGTGACCAACAGGGGGCAAACTCAGGCCATCTTGGCCCCCCTCTTTCCTATGTGCCTTGGGCTGCTGGGTAAAGATGCTGGGGTGCTGGGGTTCAAAACCTTGTAGTGGGCTGCTCCTTTTCTTTGTTGAGGCGTTGGGCAAGGTTGGAAAGAACGAATCGACGTGGAGATGGACTCAGGCAGCTTGTTCGTCTGAAATTCAAATAAATGGTCATGATGATAATGTCAAATACGAGTAATGTGGGTAATTAAGTATTTGTCGACCCATAATAATATGCAGTTATTTTAGTCTAAAATCAGTAAGAGAATATGATGGGATGAAATTGAAAAAAAAAATTCTGTTGGACCTCATTCACTCGCAATAGAGTAGCGATAAATTTTCCAGCTCAATTTCCTTTGTACAAGGTGTCCTGGGACCTATCTGGTTAAAGCAGAGCTTTTTTTCAAAACAATGGTATAACGTTTTATTCATCCAGAGAGGAAAAATAAGCTTAAAGCTAATATTGTGTTTTGAAATATACAATACACTGACAGTGTATACGGCAACTGGTGGACAAAGACAAGACCGTCTAAAAAGGAAGATACGACAGTTTTGGATATGTACTCTGTCTGAATATAAGAATACAAAGATCTACGGACCTTTGCAGAAAGCAGATAGGCTATATAACTAATGAGTAAATGAGTAAATATCAAGAACAAAAAAGAAAGAGGGGCAGAAAACTGAGACAGAACACCAGTCTCCCCATTACAAATACATTTGTACATTTGAAAGCAAAATTTTCGGTACCAATTATTCATAATACCAGAAAGCGATATACCCGCACACACAAACACACATGAGAATATTCTTTTCAAAATCGATGTGAATCAGAAATTAATTCGCACACCGTCTCAAATATTAAATGTTTGCATCAGCATGAAAATCAGGATC
>CM065733.1:61764380-61776880 GCA_033310375.1 Conus canariensis | reverse complement strand
TGTCGTCTAGCCAGCCAGCCAGTCCGTGCCATGCTAATGGCAGACCCTTCTGTCACACCACCTCCAAGAACACTCAGCAATTATCTCCTCCTCCAAGAGCGCCTCATACACACATAGCATTTAAGGCTGTGTACAGCTGAGCTAATGTCTGATTGCCTGGAATTATCTGCAATGCGGTAGGCCTCTCTGTTCTGCTAGGAGGAAAGGAGAGTCACGCGAAATGCCTGTCCATAGATCTAGCTGGGCCGGTGCCCATGTTGTTGTCTCAGATTAGCGGTGGGTGTAATTTTGTGTTCGTGAGGATTTTTTTTTTCTTTTCTTTTCTTTTTTTTTCCTACAGGTAGAGGGAATTAAAAGAATACTGGAATCTAGCGCTGTTGTGTGCTGACGGTGCATATAAGTCTAGTGCTCTTAAATCTATAAGATCGTTCTGTCTCTGTCTGTCTGTCTGTCTGTCTGTCTGTCTCTGTCTTCTCTCTCTCTCCTCTCTCTCTCTCTCCTCTCTCATCTCTTTTTTGATTCCAGTCTGTCTACTCTAGCTACCCTAGAATCAGTACAAATGTGTGCTCATAGCCTTTTAAAAGTACAAATTTAAAGTAAAAAAAAAGAAAGATGACAAAAGTGGTTTCGACAAAAATGGAAATGTGTAGTAATGTCCACAAAAAGGACAGAATTCCCCCCCCTCCCCCCCCCCCCCCCCCCCCCCCTCCCTACGAAAGGCCAAAATCCTCCTTCGAGATGAATCTCTCATCACAGACGAGAGACTGAAAACTCAAAGCATAGTAATTTCCCTTCGAACAGGCAGTTTGGTTTGAAAAAGGCATTTGGGCCTGCTTGGCCGAGTGGGTAGGACGGCAGACTGTTGTTTCAAGGCGTGGGGGGTCGATTCCCAGTCAAGACAGCTGGGCTGGAAGGGATATCCTCTTCAGAGGTTGCAAAGTGAGGTGACGGCACTGTTGGTCGTCCTTTTCTTCAGTTCATGAATGTTGATCGTCCTGCCTGAGAACAAACAACAACCTGATAGGTCAAAACGCGTTGTGTCTGTTCTAATTTGTTCGTTCCTTCCTTAGGCGGCTCAGTAATTCTATTTTTAGTTTTATGCTCGTCTTCGGAGTTAACACCTGTGTAAACTCCTCTCCACTCCTAGCCCCTCGGGTGACGTTTAATACCGATGTTCTGTGTATGAACGCAAGCATAACACACACAGCGCGCGCGCGCGCGCACACACACACACACACACACACACACACACACACACACACACACACACACACACACACATTTCCAGTTGAATCTCCCTCCATCTTTCGGAATGGAGTATGCCATCAAGTGTTGGGAAGAAAGATAACACGAAAATAACACACATGCACATCGGTGCTGTCTTCGGACATTAACTCCGAAGGTGTAATGTGGCTACCTGAATGCTGGGATTAAACACGGTCGCATATGTGAAAATATCCCGATGGTAAACCTCAAAGTTGTGTGTGTGTGTGTGGAGAGAGAGAGAGAGAGAGAGAGAGAGAGAGAGAGAGAGAGAGAGAGAGAGAGAGAGAGGAGAGAGAATACGAATACGAATAGAATACGAAGATTTATTCAGATTGAGGCCATAGCCCATACTGAAGGGGTGGTACCCATAATGTACATATCAATTATCATCATGAAAAATGAAAAAAGAAGAAACAAGTGTGTATGCATCATACAATGATATTAAGAATACATAGCCTTTTTTGCGCTTCACAAATGTACATAGCAAGACTGAAGAGAATTCTCTTCATTTCTGACGCTAGGAGTAAATTTCTTGACGCTAGGAGTAAATTTACTCTGAAAATACAAGGGTCAGAATAATACTTTGTCTTTATGAATTTTATTCTAAGGTCATGAGAAGCAGGACAGCAAAAAATGAAATGGATTTCATCTTCCTTGGCTAGATTATATAAGCGGCATGTCAGTTCATTTTCACTAATGGCACTGTACCTGAAACGATGACCAGCAATATCAGAAACACCAGACCTAAACTTACTTAGTGCGCTCTTGATTTATCTGTTCATATCCATTTTGATATATGGCTCTATCATATTAGTTGTTTTAAAAAGTCTGTACTGCGCAAATCTGTCACTGCTATAAGTATGATCATGCCAGTCCTGCCATCTGCAGTCAATTATTCTGTGTTTAAAACATTTCAAGAACCCCCTGCAGTATTTTCAGTTCCCTGGTTGTGCCAAACATAACCGAAGCCATATGAATTTAAACATTGACGAACACTGGAAGCCCATGTCTTCTTACCATTACAATCCAAATTCCGCAATATCTTATAAGCTTTAAAAGGTATTTTGATTTCTTCCATTCTCGTTATTTTCAGCCAGTATTAATACATTTCAAAAACGAATTAAAATAAATCGGATATCGCCCATCACCATAAACTAAATCATTCGGTGTTCGATTGTCTACATTAAAAAAAAAATTCATAGCATACAGATGCACATTTTCCATTTCAACACTTTTCTCCAGTGCCAAATTTCCGCTCCATATTGTAAGATTGGCTGCACCTGAGAGTCATATAGCTTTGAAAAAACTGAAAATGCGTTACAATTCAGTTTATATAAAATATGATGTACAACTGTGACTGCTTTCCTTGCTCTATTTGCTATATCTTGACATCCAAAAGTGAAACTTAATCTAGTTGTGAAATAAAATCCAAGATACTTATATGCATTGACTACAACAATATCTTGCCCCCCATATATCCATCTCTCACTTCGTGCCAAATAACCACCTTTACGAAATACTATTATATTAGTCTTATTCATGTTTAGTTTTAATTCTAATCTAGTCGCAGCAGAATACAAGCTATTTAGCTGTCTTTGAAGACCAACGACAGTTGAAGACAGTAAGATTATATCGTCAGCAAAAAGCAAGACAAAAAGCTCCAAAAGGTCAAAGGTTATATCATGCCTTCCACTTTGAATGATTTCCACGGCTAATTCATTTATGAACAAAGAAAACAGAACTGGACTGCAAACGTCCCCTTGCTTAACTCCTCTGGTACACATGACAAAATCTGATAACTTTGCTCCAGGTCTGATCTTAGCTTTCACTTCACAATACATACTCTTTACACAACGATACAGTTTACCTCTAATTCCATTCTTTAATAGAATCGGCCATAACAGTTTCCGTGAAACTGAATCGAAGGCTTTTTTCAAAATCCACAAATGCAACATACAACTTATGGTTATTTACAATTTTTTTTTTTACTGCGGTCAATGGACTTTATATGGCCAGTTGTAGAACAGTCTTTCTTGAATCCTGCTTGATGTTCTCCTGTTATGTTATTCTGAGATATCCATTCATGTAATCGGTTATTAATAACGGAACTATAAAGTTTACTACATATATGACATAAAAAAAACCTCTATAATTGTTTACATCGTTTGCATCACCCTTCTTAATTAAGGGCAATATTATGGATTCTTCCAGTCCTCGGGATAAATCCCAGTATTAAACAGCACGCTAAACAATTTACATAAAAAGCTTATGACAGACTCACCAGAATTCTTGAAAAATTCTCCGATGATACCATCAGGTCCGGCACTTTTACCATTTTTCAATTTCTTAATAGCTAGTAATATTTCTTCTCTGGGGATTACTCAATCATAAGTATTTATCTTCACTATTTATCTCCTCATTGATCACTGTGGACTCTTTCTCATCCTTTTCCAACAAATTCTTGAAGTGTGAGAACCAGTCTTGCACAGGAATATTATGTACAGGCTGTAATTTCTTTCTTGAGATCTTGTGTACAGTATTCCAGAATAACTGCTGATTTTTGACAGAGGTCATAAGATCATTCAATAAAGAATCATTGTATTCTTTCTCTTTTCTTGTATTTAAATTTTTGTACTCCCTTTTGCTATACAGAACAATGCTCAATCATCATTATCCAGTGTTTTCAGAAAAGTTCTGAATAATTTACGTAATTTACTTTTGGCTACCATGCATTCTTGATCAAACCAACCCTGTTCAAATTTCTTGTTGACTTGTTTAGTTTTCATCATACTCTGTTTGTTCGTTGACAGTTACATTGACAACGCTTGATTAACGTCTTCATGAATAATGTCTTCGGCAGCTTTCAACTTCTCTAAGACTTTTGGTGAATCCTTGAGATGCGTACACTGTTGACCATAATCTGGGTTCCAGCAATAATGAACAATGAACTGACTGTTCTGTTCACTAGAAGCAAAACTATTAAATGGCTGATCACTCTGCATTTTAATATACAGCACTAGTGGCAAGTGATCAGAGTTGTATCTTTCCATCACATTAAAGTAATACTTTTATACAAAAATTCGTAAAGGTGTACAGATGCCAAAAAGTAATCATTTACACTGCTCTCTACATCGGAAATATACGTGAAACGGCCTTCAAGGTCGCCATTACATACACCATTTACAATTGCCAGAGTGCACATGCTAGGTAATTTCTTACTATACAAATTTAATACCTTGTCCTGAGTACATCTTATTTACTGTTAACCTCCTTAATGTGATTTATGTATAATTCACTTTCGCATACAGTTTCTGGAGAAATGTTTGAAGTTCTTGTGTTCATGTCACCACAAAATATAAATTCAATATCGTCAAAGGACATCACGCTGCTGACAACACGATTTTCCAACAATTCAATACCATTATCAAGACCACAAAGGTACATTTTCACGAGGAACATACGTACATACAAGTAACACATTCTTACTGAGACCCCCCCCCCCCCCTCCCCGAGAGAGAGAGAGAGAATGAATGAATGAATGATTCTTTAATTGTAAAGGCCACCAGCCCATCACAATAAAACACATAAAAGATCGTCACACACGATCAAGCACGCAAGGAAAAAAAAAAAAAAAAAAAAAGAGCACAGCTAAATCATACTTATCGCCAGCGTAAAACAGTATAAACAAATCTATTTAAACATACAGAAAATGTAACCAATGAAGCAATTAAGACACAACTGGCAATGAAGCAACTAAACAGTTACTAATGTACACATTAGGAATTCAAGTTTCTGATACAGAGAGCTTTGTGAACAAAAAGTGCGACTTCTTTTATCAGTTTTTGGTTTGTGCTTGACATCAACAATATAAATTTGAAAAAAGATGGCTGTCTCCAGAATTTGTGCGGAATAAACCGGGCACGAATATCTTCATACATTGGACATATCAAGAGAAAGTGCATTTCACTCTCTTCAACGTCACAACAAAAAGGACAGCGAGAATCAATATTACGACGAGGTTGAAACTTAAGAAAGTGAGACTTCAAAAGGGACATCCCTATTCTAAACCTTGCAAAAGACTTTCTCACAGTTATATTCTTAATTAAAGATACATACTCAGAGCAAATAACATCGCGTTTGAAAAGGAATACACGTAAAAAAAATCATGAGAAGATAACGAAGATCTCCAGTCCTGCTTAAAACAGTCAATAAGACGTTGTTTAAATTCTGCTATAAAAACTTTAACATTTCCGACACCTTGCGACTCCCAAACGATTCCAAATCCATATTTGAACAAAATGTTGCGTACGCTGCATGCCCAAGTAGAATAATTATGACGCTGCAACTCCAACAACATGTTGTAGGCCTTTTTTGAGTACCTTGAATTATCTAATCTTGTCAATCTCAGCCAAAATTTGATACATCTGGAGTAAGTAGCTACAAAGAGGGGGTATCTTCCAGTTTCCCCGTAAATTAATTGTCTTGGAGACTTATAACTTACACCAAGAAATCGCTTCAAAGCTGTGAGATGTACTCTTTCAATTTGGTCTTGGACTCGGGACAAGCCCCAAATTTCTGAACCATAAGTAAGGATAGGCAGAATTTGCGAGTCAAAAAGTTTGAAAAACACTTTTGGAGAGAATTCGCCAACAGACCACAATAACTTCATAATTGCTGAAACACCCTTGCTGGCACGCCCAGCTAAGTCTTTCATGGTATGAGAAAATGAAAGTTTGGTGGACATAAGAATACCTAGGTATTTGTACATGTTAACAATTTTCAGTTTACAACCATTAAAATACCACTTTTCGCTTTCACCAATAAAACCCCCATTTCGAAACACAACAATATTCGACTTGTCAAGATTCACAACAAGGCCCAAACGTTTTGAGCTTTCACAAAGTATGTGCAGCTGGGTTTGTAGACCAATAATGGTGTCAGAAAATAGAACAACATCGTCTGCAAATAACAAAATAAATAGTTCTGTTAGTTCTGGGGCAAGCTGAATGCCATGTCTACCGTGCTTGGTAATATCACAAGTAAGCTCATTAATAAAAAGTGAGAACAATACAGGGGAGCACACTTCACCTTGTTTTACTCCTTTAGGACAAAAAAATTCTTCAGTTAGATCTGCTCCTGTGCGCACTCGTGCTTTGACAACTCTGTACATGCTTTGCAAGGCATGAAAAATTTTACCATTCAAACCATGCTTGCCTAATACTTTCCACAATTTATCTCTGCAAACTGAGTCAAATGCCTTGCGAAAATCAATAAAAGCAACATACAATTTTCTGTGCCTTAAAAGCTGTTTCTGAATCATAGAAAAAAGTGTAAAAATGTGATCAGTGGTACTGTGATCTGGTCTAAAGCCAGCTTGTTCCTCACCAATAACATTGTTCATTTCAATCCAGTCAGTAATACGCTTATTTAAAACGTAACTGTACAGCTTGCTTACTGATGTCAAGCAAAGAAATTCCCCTGAAATTATCTGGAACAGAGGGGTCACCTTTTTATGTAATGGTAGTAAAATTGACAATGACCAAGCATCTGGAAATAAGCCCTTGTCAAAAAGATAGTTGAAAAGCTTCGTGAGAAATGGTAAAATCTGTTCACAACTACATTTGTAAAATTCTCCAATAAGACCATCAGGCCCAGCTGCTTTGTGATACTTCAAGGCACCAATAGCTGAGCGTATCTCGTGAGAAATAATTGGTACATTTAGACATTCACAATCAAGAAATACAGAATTCCCTAGTTCACCAACAACCTCGTCAGACAAATCGTAAGAATCAACATCATTTACAGAGTTGAAAACATTCTTAAAATGATCATACCACTGTTCTTTTGAAACATTTGCACCGGTAGCTCCTCTTGCACGCACAGCACGTATAGTGTCCCAAAATTTACGTGGGTCATTGGAACAGTTATTAAGATTATTAATGATACTATCACGATGCGTTCGCCTTTTATCTGCTAAAAGTTGTTTGTACTGTCTTCTTTTTTCACAGTAAAAGAGTCTATCTTCCACAAAGTTAGAATATTGACATTTGCGGAGACGTTGCCTCAGGAGTCGACGACTTTGCCGACACTCAAGGTCAAACCAAATCCGCAATTTTTCCGCACCCACAGTACCGTCATCAGCATACTCTCACCAGCCTTACGTAGACAATTATTAAACTGGCAAGGGCTAAGTTCACATCAGTGTTTATCAGATCAGTAGCTACATTTAATTTGTCTTTAATTTCATGTGACTGCATTGAATTTAAAAATATGTCTTTCATGTCATCTTTCCACTTATATTTACTTAGCTGTGCAGTTTGTTTTGGTAAATGTGCAGTGGAAACAATTGTCGAATCGGCCATGAATTTAAGCTCAACAATTGTATGTTTTGATTCAATCAGGGGTACTACATTAAAACTCTGGCAAAATGGCAACAGGGTGCGGGAAACAATAAAATAATCTACAACACTTGAGCCATTAGGTGAAGTGTACGTAAAGTGCCCAGGAAACCCATAAGATTTAACACCATTCAAAATACACAGACCAAATTCTTCACAGACATTTAGTAACAGGCGACCAAAAGCATTAACGGACAAATCGCGAGAAACACGTGCAGTTCTCTCATCAGCTTCTGGATTATCGTCTGCTGAATCAGTCAGATCTGCCAGATTCTGAGTTGGATCACCAAAGTCGGCTTGTAGGGAGCCAGTTCTTGCGTTCAGATCACCACAGATAATGATAGGTAAATCACTATGCTCTCTCATAAGTTCAAGCAGGCAGTCCTCTAATAATGAAACACCATTGTAAATGTCAGTCTCTTCATAGTAAGGAGAGGTTTCAGGTGGCAAGTAACAGCCTACCAACAAACAATCAGTTTCTGTGGCTAGAATATGTTTAGAAAGCTTCAAGGAGACAATGTTATCTATCTCAGTCTCTATTCTTTCAATAAAATGACATAAATTCTTTCTAACCAAAAAACCAACTCCACCTGATAAACGCCCGTGAATGTTATCACTGAGCTTAACGCCCGCCACATCAAAGACTTTATGACATGAGAACAGTGACTGAGGAATTGATTTAGTAAAGGTTTCACAAAAAAAAGCAAAGTCATATTCATTCATCAAAAATGTGAGATCACATTCATCTGTGATGGTCCGTAAGCCTTCAACATTGAGTGTCATAAAAGATAAAATTTGTTTTGAATTAGAACTAGTAGAATCACACCGTTCATTCCTGCTAACACAAAGTGATGAGCCTTGGCCTAACCCCTATCTTCTACTGCTCTGGCGCAGACTGGCGTCAAGCGTGGACTGACGCCTCTGAGTACGGTTCCTTGTCGTCAGCGAGGATGAGCAACGAGGTTCACAGCTTTGACGTCCGTTCTGTTGGCTGCAAGGTCCTCTGTCATCGCTGGTAGTTTTGCTGTTAGTTTTTGTCACAACGGCACTGCCAGAGGAGTGCCGTCTTAATCCACCTCGTCGGTGTGATGACCCAGATGACACGTCATGTGGTTGATCAGCCCGCGGAGCCAGGGAGGAGTTTGAAGGGGCAGGCAGTGAATCTCCCACATGACGGGAAGCAGAACTGGCTGCTGACGGCACAGTGTCGACATGTTCCGCTGCCTCGGGAGACGCCTGGACATCTCCGACACCGAGAACGGCCCCAGTGCTCCAACTGCCTCGAGGACCGTAGTCGTCTGCGTCTGATGCAGGTCCACACCCCGACTGCTGGTGGTGTCAGTCTCGTCCGGTTTGAGAGCGGTGCCAGGTTCAGAATGGACCAGCTGCTGCAATGGCATCTCCAGAACGAACTGCTCACCCTGCGTACTGCGGCCTTCAGGTGAAGGGAGGGAGGAGGGGGAACGGGACTGGCTTCCTGAGTGTGAGAGATACCTCCCATGCAGGGGCCGGGTAGCACTGCGAACAGTCTTCTGGGAAGAAACAGCAGAGGGCACTTTAATATAGGGATGTGGTTGAGCAGGACAGGGACGTGGTGTTGGAGAGGCAGGGTGAAGATGGGAAGGACGGACATCGCGAGGGAAAATACTGCTCTTTCCAAGGGACCCGGACACGACCAGCTTGCCCTTGGAATAGAAGGCATGCAAACCCTGTTGCCTGTAACTGGAAATTTCTTCCCGCTGTTGTATGGTCAGGTCTGTACGAAGACGAAGACCTGCCTCTTGCATGTTCATTTTTGCTTTTGTATCACGAAGCACCAGCATAGCGTCTCTTAAACATACACATTTTATCAAAACTGGCCTTGGTTTGCCATTGCCCCGTTCTCTGCTCAAACCAAGCCTCTGTGCATAGTCGATGTCACACGTATGCCAGTCTCTACCTGGGAAATATTTGCGTAATAAACATACAACAGCATCAGACACATCAGTTTGTTCACTTGAATTCTCAGACATACCATATAACACGACATTAGATTTTCTCAGATGTCTATCTTGTCTTTCTAGTTTGAGCTCCAGCTGTCGTAACCCAGTTCTAAGATCCTCCTGTGCTGTCTTTGTATCTTCGATCTCGTGTTTCAGCTCTTCCGTTTGTGAGGAAAATCTTGCTTCAAGAGCCGACAGTCTAGATTGTAGCTGTTCACTTAGCTGTTTTGTTGCACTGCTTACTTCTATCAACTGGTTCAGCTTACTTTCTAGAACCTGAGACTGTATGTCTAGCTTGCTTTCGAGAGAACGTACTGCTTGCTGCATGACATCTGCATCAGTTGGGCCTGGATTGCTTTCTACGTCACCACAACACAAGAGCAGTACAGAAAAGCAGAGCAAATCATTTTCATGACAGCGTTGGCAGGTGTTGTCAATCGTGTTAATGTATGGCGTAGGGAATGATTCCTGTTCATTCCCTCCTTGATGACTTGTATTATGTGAAACAGATAACTCCTGTGCATGCCCCCTCAGCTGAGCAGGTCCCGGAATTAATTCAGTGTAGCTACAGCACAGCAGAAAGCATGTCAATAAGAGCACAGTCACAATACCATCAGTTTGACAAACTAGACCGGAATGTGGAATAGAAATGCACCTCCTCTGCTTTTCTTGTGAATCGAGTTTCTTGAGAAGTAAAAATCTTAAAGTCGCAAGTGCAAGAAACTCACGTTGAAGTGCGTCAATGTTCTGTAGCACATCAAACTGTAGTGTACCAACATTGCACATACCACCGTTCAGGTTCAGCTGGTTGTGATTCACTGCAAGAGAGAAGCAACACAGCAGGGAAAGTACAACTGTCAGTGTTCTCACTGCACTGGTTGGCCAGCACAACTTCAGCCTGTGAGTAGGCGCAAACATGGAGTTCACTAAGCGTTTCCGCATAAAATGTTGCCATGTCCAATAAAATTGGCCACAGGCGGCTCTCGAAGATAAATTTGACACCGGCATAATCACGACAACACCAGCATTTTAAAACACTCAAAATAAACAATTAAAGAGTCAGCCAATTAATGAAATTTGCCAATTAAGGAGCACAATGTAACAGGCCGTCTTACCCTCAGGATGAGCTCGTGTTCAGTCCAGAGAGAGAGAGAGAGAGAGAGAGAGAGAGATCATATTTTAAAATTTCGACAGACGCTATTGCTGTGCACACTCATGCCAGCTTTGCAAGACTGAAAAGCAGTTTGTTTTGTCACAAAAGCCTCCTCCCCTGCTCACGCCTTGATCGATGCAAAAACCAGTCTGGCATACCTGCAGCTACAGACATGGGATGGTCTCATTTCCTGGGCTGACATGTTCCCCGCCAAGTCAACACATATCCCACTATTCACGACAGTAATCATCTAACAACATTATTCAATCTATCTTGACCAACTCCGGGTGACCTATTCCTTTGAGACCCCCCACCCCTCCTCCCCCCAAAAGGGATCGAGTTTCACGTGCAGATAATACGCTTCAATGCTCTTACAACGAAGCCGTCAGCAAAAACCGATATTCATCGAGGTAAAATGACACGTTTCGTCCGCCTGTTAAATGAAATCAATACATATTATTCGTTTTGCTTGGGGACTAAGGGAGAGCAGACAAGTATAGCTGTATGCCTGTATATACACACCCGTGCGCGTTCGTGCGTGCGCGCACGCACGCGCGCGTGAGCACAACACACACACACACACACACACACACACACACCACACACGCACGCACGCACGCACGCACGCACGCACACACACACACACACACACACACACACACACACACACACACACCTTTACAAAAGATCGATATACAATGCACCGTTCTTCACAACTATTTCTCCTAATTCTTTAGTTTAAACGAAAACCCTGCGGGATACGGATGGATACGAAGCAAACATACATTCAAAGATCAAAGAAGCTTAGCGATGCTACTCCTTTCCACCAGCATAAACTAACAGCCCACAGCTGTAATAACAGCCTGGGGCATGGGTGGGAATTCTTTACCATCGCAAATGTTGGAAACAAGACAAGTCTTTTATATCAGAAGGGATGTAAGGAATAGGACGAAAGACGGTAATAACACCGTGTGTATATGGGTGCGAACGTACATGAGGATATGCACATGTGTGTGTGCGTGTGTGTATGTGTGTGTGTGTGTGTGTGCGTGCGTGCGTTCGTGCGTGCGTGCGTGCGTGCGTGCGCGCGCGCGCGCGCGTGTGTGTGATTACATTTGAGTGCACTTCATGCCTGTCTTTAAAAATACAATCCCCTCATCCGCCACTTCTCTACCCCCACACACGCGTCATCCCCACGCAACATATCACATGATACACGTATTAATTTTAGATACCTTCTTACCGTCAGGTCTAGAAACAACTTCTTGTTAACTCTTTCCATTCCGTCTGTCATCGACTCCCAACATTTCCCTGCCACAACTGATGCAATAGTCACTCTCTTTAAACGCCTGTCACCTCACCATTTCTGAAGCCACTACCTCGCTCCTTTGTGCAAAGTAAAGCAAAATGACTTTTGTTCAGCAGCTCAAGTCTGTTTCCTGTTCTTCTGGCAATGAAGAGCTATCGATTTAACTACACCTCGCTACAGCTGGCTGAAAAAAAAAATGCAGACGTAAGCGCTGAACCTTGTTGCGATAAGACCGCACAATGGCGATGAAAGAGTTAAGAGCTTATGGCTCTTTGGACGTAAATCTTGCCTCTTTTTTTTTTTCAATTCGGGTGCTTGGGTGGTTTAGTGGGAAGAGCACCAAGTTTACAGAAACACGTTGGATTGGATTCCTGAGCGGAGATGAGGGAAGA
>CM065733.1:61756880-61759380 GCA_033310375.1 Conus canariensis | reverse complement strand
GGTTAAAAGACAATGCTTGTACAGCCCCGGAGAAGCTATATATTTCTGATGCAGAAAAATGCCAAAGCTCCGTCGACCGGAGGAGAGCCATTGAGCAATTACCTGCCGAAAACCCGTCCCGTGTCGTCGCAAATGCTGTGGGGGTGGTGGTCTCAACGCCTCTGTCGTCTTTGGGCTCGGTTTCAAGCCACTGCTAGCACTCAGGATTCAGTTGGAACAGACGACTTTGCGAGTCTGCTGCCTAAAAAGACGACCAGATGTGTCGCCATCATCTGTGTTATTCCTTCACGATATATGCTGTCAGAAGCAGGACATCTGTGCTGCTGTCGTCCTGGAAGACAGCCGACGCTAACTCCAAGGCACGGGCAGCAACGATAGGAGCGGACCCACCTGCTGCTCCTGAATCGAAATCTGCGGCAATGGTGAGACGTCCTGTTAATGAATGCCTCTTCTGGCTGCCAAAGTCCTCGCCATAGAAGTCAGAGCAGGGGAGTGGGGGTGGGGGTGGGGGGGGGAGGAGGGGGGATAGGCTCTTCAGCCATGATCTCAAGAAACCAGACGAAATTTCTGGTTGGAAGGGGGCTAGAACCCTAAAGGCAATGGCAGAGGCAGCTGAAGAGTTGTAGATGGATCTAGTCGAGGGGGAACAAAGTAAACTTCACAAAGCTCAGTTTCCCAACTTAGAAAATATGTCTGTTGGTGATGTGGGTAAGACATCCCTCAAAAAAAAAAGACAACGCCTTGAGACGCGCACCCATTTGGTTCGAATCCCGTCAGCCCCAGGAAAAAAAATCTGGCAGCAGAAGGCCATCATGACCTGTCATGACCTGGATGCGGTCCGGCCCCCATAGAGTGTAAGGAGTTCAGGACGAAACCACTGACCGAGGGCGGTTTCTTCTCTAAAGATCTGCTGTCAAAGCTCTCCCTGAAGTTTTTTTTTCCTACCATTACCGTCGTCTTGCAAGGCACCAACGCCGACTCTACAGCTAGCGCAGCACCGGTTGGATTGGGCCAAGCAGCACATGAGCAGGAATCAGCAAGGATTGCGAGACGTCCTGTTCACTGACGAGAGCCTTACCAAACCTCACTCACGCTCGCATCCGAGTACAGCGAGACACAACCAGAGGTACGCTGAAAACATCCTGCAGCTCAACCACCGAGGAGGCGCCAGTGTCCCGATGCGGGTTGAGATCGGCCTCAACAGACTAGTGGACCCCTTCCAGAACGTCTGCCATGGCCGTGGCCGGGAACAGAGTGACAGCATGGCTGGATGGGGACACCCCTAAGTCATATATTAATACTATGATTGAGTTTGGTGATACCATTCACGTTTTGTCAATGTTTTGAACGTTTTGTCTTGAAATAGTAAATGAAATACAATCAAACAAAGTTTCGTGGTACAAGTTTCCATCAAAATTGGTAAATTTGAACATGTTCAAATGAAATGTTACATAAATCAGTAACGATTCTCGGGCCTTGAATCTGCGTTTCTTTTGCTGTTCAGTATGTCCAGGAGGGAAGCCCTTAGCTGAAGACGATTACAGAAGAGGCACAGAAAAAGGAGACGGAACTAAATAAGGAAATGTATTCAGGGGAAGGAAGAGGAAGGAGGCAATGAAGGGAGAAAGAAGAAGAAGAAAGAAGAAGAAGAAGAAGAAAGACGAGAGAGGAGGAGGAGGAGGAGGAGGAGGAGAAGGAGGAGGACGAGGACAAAGGGCAAGAAGGAAAAGAGCAACAGGAAGAAGATGAAGAAGACGAAAAAGGAAAAAGAACGAACGAGAAGAAGAAAAGCAGAAGGAAAGAAGAGAAATAAAACAGAGAAGTATATGATGATGATAGTGGTGATGATCATGACGATCTACATCATTGCAAGAATGACAACATACTGAGCACTTTTTCTCAAGCTGAGCTCAGAGGACTTTACATCTATAAACATTACAAGGAACAAAATCACATGGAAACACACATTGCATCACTAATCAACAAATGGGCACCCGCAACACAACTCCTGGATGGCAAAAAAAAAGAAAGAAAAAAACTGAAAAGGAGAATGTCAGAACAAGAGGGTGAGGGATAATGATAATTAGAGAGGAAGAGGGTGAGGGATAATGATAATTAGAGAGGAAGAGGGTGAGGGATAATGATAATTAAAGAGGAAGAGGGTGAGGGATAATGATCATTAGAGAGGAAGAGGGTAAGGGATAATGATAATTAAAGAGGAAGAGGGTGAGGGATAATGATAATTAAGAGGAAGAGGGTGAGGGATAGTAATAATTAGAGAGGAAGAGGGTGAGGGATAATGATAATTAAAGAGGAAGAGGGTGAGGGAAAAGATCATTAGAGAGGAAGAGGGTGAGGGATAATATAATTAGAAGGAAGAGGGTGAGGATAATGATCATTAGAAAGGAAGAGGGTGAGGGATAATGAAATTAGAAGGAAGAGGGTGAGGATAATTAATTAGAGAGGAAGAGGTGAGGGATAATGATAATTAGAGAGGAAG
>CM065733.1:61746880-61749380 GCA_033310375.1 Conus canariensis | reverse complement strand
AGACAGACAGACAGACAGACAGAGACAGCGACAAAGAGAAAAGGATAGAAAGACAAGAGGCAGACCGACAAAGAGACAAAAACGGGGACAGAGATAAAAAAATAAAAATAACAAGAAGACAGCGAGAAAGACAGACAGAGACTATCACATCTTCACAACACACCCTACCTGCTTCAGATCTCCTAATTTCCCTCCACCACCACCACCACCGCCACCACAACAACAATAGTCACCATGACAGATGAACGCCACACAATTTTTTTTTGTTTGTCACCCGTTTTCCGAACTGTGCACCATACGGTTAAAGGCCCGCACCACCAAGTCAACGTTCTAGGCTACACAATCTCCTCTACTACATGATTCCCTTGTCGTGTCTCTCTCTCTCTCTACTGCCTACCGCCACACACATTTCACCCTCACGTGAAAATCACATCGATCTCCGCGGAACAGCCTCCGCGCATTGGCTTCGGAAAGGTCAAGGTGTTGTGTTGTTCTGCTTCGCACGAATCCTTTCTTCTCACCACTGACCATGCCACAGCGATCCCTTATATGTACGATCACGTCTTCAGCCCGTTAGATCGGGTCGATCCGTTTACCTTGAATATGTGGTCCAGTTTGTGATGATTTATCAATGGTCGCATCAATACAGGTGTTTGTGGCCACAGGGACGGAAGGGAGAGAGAGAGAGAGGGAGGGAGGGAAGGTGGAGAGAGGGTGGTGGTGGCTCGGTGGTAGAACCCAACAAACGAATGGTGGGAGGAAGGGGAGACAAACAGGCGAGGCGGAGTTATCGTTACTGATGGTGGTGGGCCACGATGACTGATCTGCTGTTGGCCTATAGATCTCTTGATCGGGATGGGGAGTAGGGGGTGGTGGTGGTGAAGGGGGGTGGTGGGGTGGGGGATGGAGGACTGTGGAGGTGGGGGGGGGGGGGGACCTCAGGCGTGTTCGCCTGAAGTTGGCTGTTGGGATAATAATATGCACCAGCTGAAGAACGGTTCGTGTGTTTCCCACGAATATTAAACTAACTCTGTCTGTCTGTCTGTCTGTCTGTCTGTCTCCTCTCTCTCTCTCTCTCTCTCTGTGTGTTGTGTGTGTGTGTGTGTGTGTGTGTGTGTGTGTGTGTGTGTGTGTGTGTGACATTGTGCCTGTGCGTGCATGCGCGCGCATGTGTGTGTGCATGTGTGTGTGTGTGTGTGTGTGCATGCGTTCGCGCGCGCGCGCGCGCGCGTGTGTGTGTGTGTGTGTGTGTGTGTGTGTGTGTGTATGCGTCCGTGCGTGTGCGTGTGTGTGTGTGTGTGTGTGTGTGTGTGTGTGTGTGTGTGTGTGTGTGTGTGTGTGCGCGCGCGCGCCGCGCGCGCGCGCGCGGAAGCTATTTTAATCAGTCTACGCTCAGACCAGAAATGAGGCTCCTGCGCTTTAGGATTTGGAGATTTACACACAACTACTACTACTACTACTACTACTACTACTACTACTACTACTACTACTACTACTACTACTCTGTTACTACAACTGTCTGTCTGTCTGTCTGTCTGTCTGTCTGTCTGTCTGTCTGTCTCTCTCTCTCTCTCTCTCTCTCTCTCTCTCATATCTACCACTACCATCTCTACCACTACTACTACTCTCTGTCTGTTACTACTACTGTCTGTCTGTCTGTGTGTCTGTCTGTGTGTCTGTTGTCTGTCTGTCTGTCTGTCTGTCTCTCTCTCTCTCTCTCTCTCTCTCTCTTCTCCTCTCTCCCTCTCTCTCTCTCTCTCTCATATTAAACTTAATCTTTCCCCAAGTCTTCGATCCTTCTCTGATTGGCATGGTGTCTGTCTTCTGAGTGGTGTCATTTCAAATCAGCATGGTAAGACATGCTCGGCAGAGCGCCTCACTGTCCTTGGATAATGTTATTCGTTCTACTTTAAATGTCTTGCTTTTGAGGCAGTACCGATAGAGAACTGAACAGGCTTTTCCCTCACTGCGTCTGTTGGCCGTGAAATAGGCTAACTACATGCGTAGAGGGCTACGTATTCGCCGTTCAGAATTCCCACATCGTCGTATCCTTTGAAATAGCCCTCAGGCACGGACTGGTAGAGGAAAATGTCCCTTATTGCTACACAAAGGTTGAAGATGATAGGAAAATGTCGTTGCTTTATTGCTACACAAAGGTTGAAGATGATAGGAAAATGCCGTTGCTTTATTGCTACACAAAGGTTGAAGATGATAGGAAAATGTCGTTGCTTTATTGCTACACAAAGGTTGAAGATGATAGGAAAATATCGTTGCTTTATTGCTACACAAAGGTTGAAGATGATAGGAAAATGCCGTTGCTTTATTGCTACACAAAGGTTGAAGATGATAGGAAAATTCCGTTGCTTTATTGCTACACAAAGGTTGAAGATGATAGGAAAATTCCGTTGCTTTATTGCTACACAAAGGTTGAAGATGATAGGAAAATTCCGTTGCTTTATTGCTACACAAAGTTTGAAGATCATAGGAAAATATCGTTGCT
>CM065733.1:61654380-61741880 GCA_033310375.1 Conus canariensis | reverse complement strand
TTAGTGTGGCCGATTGACGACAAGGCGGCGCGGACTGTGTACTGTCCTTGGTTGGAAGTCTCCCTCTCTATCAGTTAGACGGCCACACCATCATCTTGCTGATTTCTCAGTCGCTTTGGGGGTTGTGTATCTGGAGGGCTAGGCACAGGCAAGACAAGACGAATGACAGTGAGGATGAACAACACGTTACAAGTCAGGTTACATGAGGTGGCTTTATCTGCAGGCTGACAGTGAGGATGAACAACACGTTACAAGTCAGGTTGCATGAGGTGGCTTTATCTGCAGGCTGCTACTTTTCGGTTTTCGACCAGCAGGACCGGTTGATCCCCTGCACGTCTTAACACTGCACTGGGCCCAAATTACAGAGATTTAAACGAGAGAGAGAGAGAGAGAGAGAGAGAGAGAGAGAGGAGAGAGAGAGAGAGAGAGACAGACAGACAGACAGACAGGCAGGCAGGTAGACTGGAGAGAGAGAGGGGGGGAGCAGAGAGAGAGAGAGAGAGAGAGAGAGAGAGAGAGAGGAGAGAGAGAGAGAGAGAGAGAAGAGAGAGAGAGAGAGAGCACCAAAGGACAGGCGGAAGAAAGGGACAACCTGCACCTTCTAGGTACAGTCTGACTTAAGATAAGATAATAAGATAAGATAATGTTGCTTATAGCCCAGCCGACCGCAAAGGGCCATATCAGGGCTGTCACCACGTTAAAATCAACTCACAAGTCATTCATTCACACAGTTCTTTAAAATACATCTTCTAAAAACCCATCCGAAAGTTTGTTAAAAAAAAGCAAAAAAACTTTCCACTGTAAAATCTCAGATCCGATGAAAAATGTTAATCTCTTTCAAGAACTCAAAGATCGTGTCAGGCGGAACGTCTCTGAACAAGGTTTTCATGGAATCTGCTGTAAAATGTTTGTGTCTCACATCATGCAAGTCCCAACACTTTAAAAGAACATGTTTCATTGTGAGTGGCACATGACATGGAGTGCACCATGGAGCTTCTTCGCCCTTTAAAAGGTATGAATGACTTGCCCTTAGCTTCAGTTTCAGTTTGATCAAGGGGGTGTCACTGCGTTTGGACTAGTCTGTATATATGCTACACCACATCTACCACACTACGACATCACAGTGCGCAAGATTTATTGCTGATGGATGAATGAATTAGTAACTAAGATGAAAGGATTTAGACGACAGTCCCATAGAAACGACTTAGCCATTGTCTGACCTGCGCACCAGCCCAACGTGCTGGTCAGAAAGGTCCATGGCTCTCGACTCGAAGGAGTGAAGGGTGTCCGCTGCCATCGCTGCTTCTGGCAGCCCAATCTAAAACAGAATGAGAGAAAGGAATTGTAGTGATATTTGTACGACATCGGATCTGCTGTAGTCGGTGGAAATGACATCTTCGTTGTCAGCTAGTTGATCATTTATGATTTTGTGTGGCATGGTCAGCCCTTGCTGCTTTCCTTCGATGTCGCAGGGAAGGTCACTGCAGTCTTTCAATTGTGGCCGACACGTATCCTTCAGATGTTGAATAGGTCATTTATTTACAGTCTGTTCATCCATGTTCGTGATTTTTGTGCCCGTTCCCTTTTAACGCAGGCCTGTTTGTCAGTGGGGTGATATGTAATCATTCGGCTGGCCTTCGACGTTTGCATCACCGTTTCTATGGAGATCTTCTTCTCTTCTTCCTAAAAGGCTGGTTCACTCAAAAACGAATAGGTCACCAGCGCGGCCGAAGGGCCAGGGTTTACTGTTGTCTCTGATAATGCAGGTCTGACATCATCCTGTGAGCCCTTGAGATTCGTGCGGCGCCGTGTTTTGAACTAGAGATCTCTCAAAGTTTTTTCCGATCCTTGTTAACATGTTATTATCACCCTGGTTCCTGGCCTCCACGGGCCGTGTCTTGTGCATTTCCACCTTTTGATTTTTGGACAAATTACAGACTGTTGTTTTAATCAAACAGGTTTTCTTTTCCCTTTGTCGCTTGCTTATTCTTTGCTTTTTAAGGATACTGTTTGTATGAGCATGATGTGTGTGTGGTGTGTGTGTGTGGTGTGGTTGTGGTGTGTGTCGCCGCGCGCGCGCGCTATTGTGAGTGTGTGTTGTGTGTGTGTGTGTGTGTGTGTGTGAGAGAGAGGGAGAGAGAATTGTGTGTGTGTGTGTGTGTGTGGTGTGTGTGTGGGTTGGTGATGTGTGGTGTGTGTTATGTGTGTGTGTGTGTGTGTGTGTGTGTGTGTGAGAGAGAGAGAGAGAGAGAGAGAGAGAGAGAGATGTGTGTGTGTGTGTGTGTGTGTGTGTGTGTGTGTGTGTGTGTGTTTCCCGTTATATGGATGTGCTTATCATCAACAGATTACGAAGTTCCAACAGGAGGCCCGACGAACTCTTCATAGAAGGAAACCGCTGTCACTGGATGGTCCTGATGACATTAGATTTCAAGGAACTTTTAAGCATGCAGAGCACTCTTTGGAGAAGAGTTCCCTCCCTTTCCTCTAAACGCAGCTTTTAAAAGTGATGTCTTATGACGGAGACGACCTTGGACATTTACCCACCCTTTCTCTGGAGATGGGAGGCGTTAGGGTCAGGCGTCGGAAAGAAAAATTAGCTTCAACAGTTACTGACGTTCATTGTACTTTTGTAACCAACCAAGCCTTTCTAACAGTGACAGACGGTGGTATGATGACTCCTTGAAAGGCACAAAGAGGGAAAGGAAACCAAACCAATGGCAGAAGAAAGCCTGCTGATGATGGACCAGTGTGGCCTCCCTGGTAAACGCAGGGTCTGGTGTCTGCAGTTTATGCTCAGCCCAAAGTGTCTCTGACCTCTGGAGATATAGCCCTACAATATCAGCACTAGCAAAGTGGGATGAATAGAGGCCAACACCAACAAATACACCGGAGAATGTATGAAGTCGCACCTGGTGTCATTGAAACTGGACTTTACTGTCACCGAGGTAAACTGTAGTTACCCCTGATATTCATCTTCGAGAGGGGGGGGGGGGTACAGAGTGGAAAAAGCAAGGTTACCAACCATACTTGAGGACTCAGATGACAACATTGTGAGATCAATCAGGTCTACGCTAAAGATTGGCAGAAAACGGAAAGTTCATGAGGCAGTGAACGTGGCAAAGGGAAAGCTCAAGATCAGGGAGATGACGGGACACACACAAACCGACAACCAGGGACCAGGATCAACAGAAAAGAGGCGGTGGTCAAAGGCGAAGGAAGTAGCACAGAGAGGCCTGGTGATACAGAGGTGGGAAAAGAGATGAGGGTGGCACGAGCACAGAGAGGCCTGGTGATACAGAGGAGGAAAGAGATGAGGGTGGCACGAGCAAAGAGAGGCCTGGTGATACAGAGGAGGGAAAGAGATGAGGGTGGCACGAGCACAGAGAGGCCTGGTGATACAGAGGTGGGAAAGAGATGAGGGTGGCACGAGCAAAGAGAGGCCTGGTGATACAAAGGAGGAAAAGAGATGATGAGGGGTGGCAGCGAGCACAGAGAGGCCTGGTGATACAGAGGTGGAAAAGAGATTAGGGTGGCACGAGCAAGAGAGGCCTGGTGATACAGAGGTGGGAAAGAGATGAGGGTAGCACGAGCACAGAGAGGCCTGGTGATACAGAGGTGGAAAAGAGATGAGGGTGGAACGAGCACAGAGAGGCCTGGTGATACAGAGGTGGAAAAGAGATGAGGGTGGCACGAGCACAGAGAGGCCTGGTGATACAGAGGTGGGAAAGAGATGAGGGTAGCACGAGCACAGAGAGGCCTGGTGATACAGAGGTGGAAAAGAATTGCAGGTGCCACGAGAATCCAGAAGACAGTTCAGCAGGGTCAACGAGGGCAGTGGACTACGTGGGGGGAAAAACTCTCAGAAGAAGTCTAAGTTCGGAATGAAAATATGGCAAATGGCTCTTCTTCGGATCAGCTACAACCCGAAATCTCTGTATAGTCTCATGTCATCGGGAAAAAAAAAGGTCAAAAGGTGAAAAAAAAAAAAAAAAGACTCTGCCTGTCCACACCATCAAAGCAAACGAACTATGAAAGATGTTCTTTATTCATGCAGAATGACGAACTATGAAAGATGTTCTTTATTCATGCAGAATGACGAACTATGAAAGATGTTCTTTATTCATGCAGAATGACGAACTATGAAAGATGTTCTTTATTCATGCAGAATGGATGAAGCACGCATCAACAAGAATGAGATGTACGCCAGCCTAGCCAGCAGGTTGGGGGAATCTGACTTCCCAGCCAAAGTCCTCATTGAAGAGCTTGAAAGCAAGGACGTTTGCAGGCTCATCTGCTTATGACCTCGTGAAACAACTCGATTTCTGGTAAGAAGAGGACCAGAGTTCTGAAGGCAACAGCAGAGGCCGCCGAAAAGAGTTCAGGTGAGATCTGGTAAACGAGCAGCAAAAGTGAATTTCAGAAGTCTTCAATTCCCTCATTCAAAACAAATGTCCGATAGTTATGTGGGTAAGACGTCGGTCAAATGGCGAGGCTTCAAGACAACCAGCTATGCGGCAGCGCCAAACTACTGATGACAGCGGAAAGGCATTTAAGTCCTGACCCGAGAAGTGTTTCATAGGGGCGAGGTGGCAGGAATTCTCGCTTACTTGGCAAGTGTCAGCGTTTCATTGCACACACATGCGGTTGGGGAAGGAGAGAAAGAACTCAGCATCCGTTACACACACACACACACACACACTCAATACACACCAACACACACACACTCAATACACACACACGGGTAAGCGCGTGCGCGAACACACGCACAAACACATGTGCGCACGCACGCACACACACATGCACGTACGCACGCATGCACACACACACGGGCATACAACACACACACTTACACACGTTTATGCCCATGCACATACACACACATGTGCATACATATGCGCACACACATAAATGCAGGAGCATGTTCACATAAGCCTACAGATCACACTTGCATATACATGCACACACACACATACACACTGCGCGCGCGCGCACACACACACACACACACACACTAACACACACATGCACGTACACATCGCATACTCTGGCATACATTCATGAGTCCGTGCCCACCCATCCATGCACACCCATCCATACACACACACGTGCACACACACAACACACACACACATTGATAAGAATGGCGCAAACAATGTCAGGTAGGCAGTCAAGGTCTGACCAGCTCGCTGGGCTAATGCACAGGTGTGTATGTGTATGTGTATGGGATGGGGGAGCGATAAAGAAGACTGGGGCATAAGGGGAATCATTGAGGAGGTTATTGTCACGGTTCGATCCGAGTTTTGAAGAACTCTACAGAGGCTGATTTCATTGCCTAAGGTCTCAGAGACAGCTCTAATAACAAAGCTCTATGACAGTCTACAAGAGCCAGAGAAAACAACACTATTCGTCTCAAGGGCCGGACTGACCGTGTAGACCAAGGCGTTCGCAAAGAAGAGAAATTGCCTCAGGTGGGAGACCATTCTAGTCACCAGTTGTCCCAGGAAAGCCGGAATAGCTCAGTTGGTAGAGCGCCGGACTCGTAATCTTGGTGATCCTGGGTTGCGGGTTCGAATCTCCGCCGGGGCGTTTCAGTACAGCGGGATTTTTCCCTCGGAGTTAACATTGGTTCTGACCCCATTTCCCATACAGTCCTTCGAATGAGACTATAAACCGAGGTTCCGTGTGTGAACGCATGCATAATATCTTGCATACATGTAAAATCCCATCACCAACTTTCAGAAGAGTAGGCCAGTTTGGCCGTTGGTATGGATGACACGTTACACGTAGCATGCACCCTGCGTGAGAAATGGAAAGAATGAAGGAAGTAAGGAAAATGAGTGAACGATATTGACTGGATGACACGGGAAACGACTGAATGAAGCGCCAGCTGGCAGCTCTTCAGTCGGCACTACCCAGGTAGGCAGCCCGTTGTGTAAACGAGTGTTGATTGTAAAGCGCTTAGAGCTTGGTCTCTAGCCGAGAATAGGCGCTATACAAGTATTCATTATTATTATTATTAAGAAGAACTTCCTGGAACTATTTTTGTGGCAGGAAGGATGTTAATTTCTGGATATGACCATGTTGTTCATTTTGGAAGGTGGGTTGGGGACTGGCCTGCACGGTGTATTGATGGTAGTCTCTCCACTGTGGAAATTGAAGAAGGTAACTAGCCTCGCCGCCCTTTTTCCCGTCTTGAAGAGGGGACCAGTTCAGCAGAGTGTGCGTACCCTCTGCACGTGAGATTTGATGGTGTGTGTCAGAGGAACAGCACCGAGCCAGGCTGCGGAATGCACACGACAGTTGCTTGACGGTGGCATTTTTCACCGATGGGCTCTGCAGTCATGAAATATGGACTGGTACACCCATGGAAACGCTCCAGTGGAGGTTCTGTCGTGTCACTTCCAGTGGCCATTACACAATGGCATCCGCCAGGGAGCAGTTATGTCCCTTGACATCTGAATGGAATGTCCTGTGCGTGTCTGCACCCTTTGTGAACACAGCGCAGGCTTCCAAGGGTGGTGCAGGATTGCTCCCAGCTGGTTTGTTCGGCAGTGGAGGACAGTGCTTCTCTGGGTCCCACACACACCTTTGGGTGTGTCTCTTTCTTCTACCATTCAGCAGGCTGCCTGCATGGTGCTCTTCCAGTGCTTGCCGATGTCTTTTTTAAGGGGTGGGAGGGTCCTAAACAATTGAGGCATATCCCTGGTATAGTAGAGCTTACACAATCTTTCCTCTTTGAAGCACTGTCTACCTGAATGAAAAGACCATGTAAGTTACGATGTTGTGCAGACTTTTGTGCTTGCGTATAAGAATGGGTGTGTGGTTAAGAGAATGTGCATGAGCATGTCTGTACACACATTAATATAAAAGGAGTGGAGGAGTTAGAAAGTGGGGAAGGGAGGGTAACGTGGCTGAAGAAGAAGACATACAGCAATGCACAAGCATATAAGAATAAAGAAAATGATAGGGACCAAATGCAGCTGCCTGTCACACTTTTAAACCTTTCATCTTTATTACGTGATTGATAATAACAAACAAAATCGTCAGCAATGAGGTGGGGATTTGTAATGCCTTGTTAACAGACTCAATCTTATACATGTTTAAAGTACTTCCAGTGGTCAAAAAGATTTTGGAACATATAAATATTATCAAGCACATGTTTGTATTTGTTGAAGTTCCCATCTCTCTCTCTCTGCGTATGGTGTGTTGGAACTTGCTCTCCGCCCCGCCCCCCACCCACCCCGCCCCTGTGTGTGTGTGTGTGTGTGTGTGTGTGTGTGTGTGTGTGTGGTGCTGCGGCGCATGCGTGCGTGTGTATAACAGAAAGAGGACCAAGTTCTTTCGATCTTTCATGCTCTGCATTTTTATTTTAGAGTTTGTTCAGTCATTTTATCATTTGCCTATTCATTTTTATATTGTTTGTTTGTTTTTGTTTTTTTTATGTACTTATAATTTGTTTTTGTTTTTTAATTTCTTTATGTACCTACATATTCATTATTTTTCTAAAATCAATGCAGACTGCATCTTTCTCCGTCCACTGCTTTAACCTTATCAGACCAGAACCGGACACCTAATTATGGCTGGCTGGACAGAGGGAGTTTTCAAGCCGTAAAAATCTAAAGTTCCCAACAAGAGGCTCACATATGCGACTGTCTGGGCAAATGCTTAAACTGTGGTGCTCTAAATACCCCATTTCTGTTGCTAATACGTGTATCTGTATTGATAAAAGTTTTTTCAGTTCAATCCTGTATGAACAATTATATACAACACAACTGCAAATATTTAAAGACAATTTTGGATGAATTGTACATATACAGAGATTTCTGTGACAAATGACACTGTCTGACTTACCAAACCATAACAAAGATATTGTCTGGAGTCAAAACTGTTTAATCAACATCATCTCATAGTTTGGTCCAACATTCACAAAAATATTTAGATACATTTCTTTCTCTTTGTAAATAATTTTGATGTCACATTTACAGACAACATGTAACTACACTCATTTCTTTCTGTAAATAATACAGGTCTAACATATACAGAAAAATCTATACACATTCAATTCTCTCTCGACATAATCATCTCAGGAAAATATTAGAAAAGCACACTATAAGATGTCAAAGTGAGACCTCCCAGAGAACTTTATCTGCCTTTGCACAACTTCATTTAGAAGCTTTGTGCATGTGTGTGTGTGTGTGTGTGTGTGTGTGTGTGTGTTGTGTGTGCTGTGTGTGTGTGTGTATGTGTGTGTGTGGTGTGTGTACATGAGCGCATGTTTGAGAGCAAAATGGAGAGGAAGTGAGAGGGAGAGAGAATGACTCACAGATTTGGAGAGAGAGAGAGAGAGAGAGAGAGAGAGAGAGAGAGAGATTTGGAGGGAGAAAGAGATTGACAAGTATGGATCAACAATAGCCACCGCCCCACCAAGAAAGAATCTCACCTAAAACCATCATGCAGTCAGTCACAGGTTGATTTGGTCCTTTCTTTGTTTTTCTTTTCAAGCCCCTGATTAAATCTCAAACAAAATCACAGTGACAAAATTATGATTCCTTTTATGATCCAATAAATTTCCATCCTGCAAAACTGAGGATTGTACATAATTTTTTTCACTGATAAACAAACAATACGCATTGTCCTTGCCTGAAAACTAGCAAAAGTAACATGGCAAATATACAAAATGAACGTTCGTCATGCATAGTTTGTGTCTGCCATCTAAACCATAGCTGAGTTAAATGAACTCAGCTGAAAAGCTCTTTGTAGCTTTTCATCCATCCATGAACACGGGATAACATTCTTGTTTCTGCACTAATCTTTTATCACAGCTCAAGAGTTTCATTTGTTACAACAGAGAATCAGAGACTTACTTCCAAAACAAGAGGGTTGAAGTAGATTGTTTGTGAGTTCTCATTATTTTGACTCAAAAATGAATAATACAAGTCAGTGAGTAGCAAAAATGGTCAAGCGTTAGTCTGTGGATATGAAATAATTTGTAATGATCACAGTGCAAAAGCTGCTTGAAAGAAAACAAACCATATCATGAGCTAAATAAAGAATAGTCCTGACATGATCAAAACCCTTGAAATTCATTGATGAATGATGCCTTGTTTCTGTTCAGGACTCCCCATACAGTTCATCTGCATCATGCACTCAATGAAATTGTCAAATTTGTTTCAAAATTTCAGACTGTTTGGAAACAGGCAACTAAATGTCTGCCAGTGACTGTGCCCATGCATTACATCAACACTGAGGGTATCTGCTTTGACCAGCTGATGAGGGAACTTGAAACTTGACCAAAGTCAGCAACATCTCACCTCAAATGTGCCCTGTTGAGCAGAATACAACAGACTGCATGACGATAAAGGTACTGAACAGAGTTATTTCAAGAGATAACTCTTTCACACACAAACATATAGTAAAGGTGGCAAAGCAAGCATTTACATTTCCATGAAACAATAGTCTCATCATCAGACAATAATGCTGTCACCAAATCACCATTTATCATGACATCCCCCCCCCACCCACCCACCTTCTCTCCCCTAAAAATAATACATTATCAGGAATCTTTCAAAATATCTTAGCTGAAGGAATTTACTTGGCTAGAAAACAAGACCGCAGGCTGATCTGTCAAAACTATACAGCAGCCAATACAAAATCAGCTGATAAGTCAAATGAGAAAAATAGTTTCGACACCTGGACATCAAACTTTCAAATTTGGCAGATACAAGCTTTGGGTCTCCTTTAAAACCGTCTAAAAACTTCTAGTTGAGGTATACCCTTAACAAAAAGAAACAAAGAAAACGTTCAGGGGTTACAATAGCCAAAACGTGCGGGGAGCACTGTTTTTCTGATATATACCATTACCCGCACCACTTGTCTTCTTGTCCGTCAGCAAGATTATGAAAATACCACTGAACCAATTCTATCAAAACTTGACAGGTGGAAACATGGAAAGTGGCCCACAGACAAACCCATTGACCGTTGGTACAGAACCAGATCAAAGGTCCCATCCAAGATTTTTTTTCCACTTTCTTTAACACTGTGAGTTGGGTATGTAGGATCTGACTGAATGTGAACTGTAAAACCCTGGCAAACAATCGTGCAGTCCTAAGGCCCTTTATGTTTTTTTTGCTTTTGTTTTTAAATGTCATGAAGCATCTTCTGAATCTCTTCTGCATGGACAAAGCCCACCACACCGTGCAGATTGGTGAAAGTCTTCAGGCCTGTGAGAAAGGATTAAATCATCTCCCCAGTGTCTGCTGGGATGTCAGTCTGTACAGACTGAAAGAGTTCAATCATCGTCAGAGCCTGTTAACTCTTCCTCTGCTTCTTGAAGGGCTTATCAAAGTCCAGGTCCCAGTCAAGGTCATCATCATCATCAATGCCCAAGAATGCTGACGTCATAGCAGATGAGGCCGATGAGGACTTAGTGCTTGCCGAGGTGGGACACTTTCTCTGTGAATTCAGCTTGACCAGCCAGGCCGGAGTTGTCTTCCCTGAAGAGTTGTTCATTGAGGCATCTCTGCTGTTTGCAGTCTCCTGGGGCTTCCTGAGGAGGGTGGGGGCTGAGCCCTCAGAGTCACACGGACTGCCTGTTGTGGGGGAGCTGCTCCATGCCTGGGAGTTATTTGGAGTGCCCCCAATGGATGGCAGATGGGGCTGTTTGACCTCCTGGTGACCTTTGTGGAGGACGGTCGAAGGACCACCGATGGAAGCCTGTGACAAGGTCAGACTGTGCTGACTTTGCAGCAGAATGCTGGGACTGTCACACCTTTCAGAACTGTCGTTTCCGTTCCTGACAGAGTTTTTCATCTGCTCTGTCTGTTTCTCATTGCCGTGGTCATCGGACAGCTGAAAGCATTTTCGTTTTCTTTGGTCCGGTTGCGGCAAAGAAACTGTCGTCCAAGTCCTCGTCACTTTCATAGTGCAGTGAGAAGACAGGGAGCTGAGGGTTGGCTGGTGGTGGTGGTCTGTTCAGTGTGGAAGAGCTTTCACCAACTCCGTCTCTCTGTGCACTGCGTTTCACTGACCTTAACGCCACAAACTCTGCTCACACTATTCCCTCTACTCACACCACCACACACATCGCTTTGAAATGGTTCATTCTGTGATGATAAAGATGTACAACAGCCTGGATTGGCTTTCCTGAATCATCTGGCTTCTTTGCATCCACTGGCGATGCTTCAGGTGAAGACCCGAAAGAAAAAACGTTTCAACTTTGACAAGGTGTTCTGAGACACTCGGGACTTGGAAGCCCCCTCAGTGCCGAGTGTGGACTCGTTCAGACTGCTGTTGGAGTCGCTGTGTGCTCCAGAGGCTGAGGGTTCACAGGTCTGCTCCTTCCTCAGGATCTTTTGGTCCCTGCTGCAACTGCGGTCCTGGACCTTGCGTTCAGCTGATTCTCTCCCGTTGTCTGTGGAGTCCCCAGTGTCCCCGCTGCCTGTTCCCACTTCAAGTTCACCTGTTCCCTTTCTTCTCTTCTCTTTGTCTTCAGATCTGCTGCATGTCAGCTCTCCTTCTACCTTGCGGACAGACCGGTCACTGGTACCATCCTCATCATCAGAGATGATCGGACGTCTGTGAGAGTTCTGCTTGGTGTCAGAAGATTGTGGTTTCTTCTTGCCTCCTCTGTCTTGCTGCCGTTTGGCACCGTCCTTACATTTGTCAGCAGCGCTTTTCTCACCCTTCCTGTTGTCCGCTGCTCCAGTCTGTCTTTCACACTTCTCACTACTCTCTTCCTCACTTCTGTCCTTGGATTCACTGTCTTTTTCACTGTCGTCAACCGCTGACCTGACAGACAGTCTCCCGCCCCGCGTCCCCTCCATGCCTCAAGCGCTCAACACTGTTGTTTCGCACATAGCTGCTCAGCTTGTGCTTCAGTTTACTGGCCAGGCGTTGGCTGGCCTCTGTGGTCACCTTGCCCTTCTGCTTCACATAGATCAGCCTGGAGCCATGCTCCCTGTCAATGCTGTCCAGAAGGTCATTGGACAGGGAGGGGTCACAGGCATCTGACACGGGCGGAGTGGGAGGGTGTGGGGTCTGCACAACTTCCTTCCGGCTGATGCGGTTCTGGATGGTCTGACTGATGCAGGTGTCAGAGATGGTGTGCCTCCCTGGCCCAGTGACCTGAGAATGAGAGAGAGTGGATGAGGAGTTCTGCGTGGGATTCTTGTCCATACTGTTGACTTTCTGGGGCAAATGAGTGGACTGGGTTCCATCCCTGCTTCCAGCCACACCATGAATGCCTGGATTGTCTGAGGACAGCGCTTCCCTTACACATGCCCCTTCCTGGCTATCTTGGATGAGAGAGTGGTCTTTAGCTTCAGTGGTGCTGTCTTCAAACAGGTCTGACACCGCTGAAGTCTCCATCACATCCACAACATGGGGCACCTCTTCCCTGACTGCCGCCTCAGCATCACCCTGTTCCCCGCAGGGCGAAGCCGGTTCCTGTCTCTTCACAGTCTGTGGACCTTCTATAGCGCTGGACCTGTCATCGTCCCTGGAGGCACACACATCTTCCTCTACGTCAGCTGAACTGCCGCTCGTGGCCTCGACCTGGGACGGTGGCCTCATCCTGCTTTGTCCTAACCGAACCTGACTGGGGGTCATGGCTGCAGACCCATCTGCACCAGCCCTCCTCACAGCGTTGATGATGACGGCGCCACCTTGCTGGGACTGTGAATGAACGGTGATGATACCAGATGGCTCTGCGCTCCTTGCCTGTGCAGGGGTGGCTGACTGGGAATGGCTGGAAGAAGACCCAGAGGAGTGGTTCCCCTGTGATGAGCGTGCGCTCAGTTCCTGTTGGTGCCTGAGGGTCAGGGCCTCCAGGGTGTCCAGTTCTTGCTGCAGGAGGTCAGGGAGGCCCAGACGTGTCAGCACCATCTCCACTGAAACATGGCAACGCAGGATCACTGTGTCGTTTGGTATGTAGTATGTGCTTCGGGTGTGTGTTGTGCATGTGTTTGTGGAAGTGGAGGACAGGTGGAGGTGATGGGACTGTGTGTGTGAAAGGCGGCTTAGTGGGAGGAAAGGGCTGAGTGAGAGCGAGTGTGAGTGTGACTGTGTGTATGTGTGTGTGTGAGTGAGAGTGTGAATGAGAGTGTGTGTGTGTTGGGGGTGTGTGTGTGTGTGTGTGTGTGTGTGTGTGTGTGTGTGTGTGTGTGTGTGTGGCGTGCGTGTGTGCGCATGGTGTGTGTGTGTTTGTTTGTGTGTGTATGTGTTAGTGTGTATATGAGTGTGTATGTGTGTGTGTGCGTGTGCGTGTGCGCGCGCTGTGTGCGTGCGTGCATGTCTGCGTCTGTTGTTATCAAACACACAAACTAACCAGCCGACTGACATCCCACTTCTCAATAAAACTAATCAGGACACAGTCAGTAACTCGCAGCCAATAAACCCAAACCACAGTTTGAACCGTTAACGAGGTCACATGGCAGACAGTTAGCCAATCACCTTGCAGCCTGTATTCCTCTTCAGCGTTTTCAGGGAAGGCCGTGTGCAGTGCGTTGACCCCTCCCAGCAGGGCTGCTCCCTGTATACACACACCACCACATAATACGTACAGTCTTGTGCATACATCAACGTCAGTGCTCCCTTACATACACCACATATCAATAACATCCCTGTAAATGTAACACACAGCCTCACCATTCCTGTACAGACACCACATAACATCAACATGCCTGTTCATGAATCAACATATAACATCAACACTCCTGTACAAAAAAAACAACACATCAACGTTCCTGAACGTACAACATATATCATCGACACACTTGTACACACAACAGGTAACACCAGTACTCCTGTACATACAACACATAACATCAACACTTCTGTACATACACCACATAACATATATCACAGACAGCACTCTATGTGGAAGAAGACAGAGCAGTGGAAGTGGAAGCTGAGCAGTGTATGTGGAAGAAGACAGAGCAGTGCATGTGGAAGTAGACACGGACCTGCATTGAGGACTCCATGATGGTGACGGCCATGACAGCGTCCTGCACCAGCACCTCATCCCGGAACATTAGTCTGGCATGGGCTGCAACACCAACAGTCCACTTCAACATCCTGTAACGTTGAAAAGCTTACAAAGGAACTGATTTTATCATTACCACCAGGGGATGAACAGTAATGATTTCTCAACTTGCCATACATTGGAATTTCATGTACGGCAGACATCTCTCTGCTGCATCTGCCTGAATGGGCAAGCTGAACATTCCTGTGGCCAGCATACTATTGTACTGGCATGGCTTCAGCCCTGCTCCTGATGTTCACCTGGTTTCTTCAATAACCACAAAACTGACATTATTTGCTCGTGGACGCGGAAGCCAAGCGGCAAAGATTCACCACTTTCCCCATAAGCTGCAATGGAGATACTATTCATACACTCTACATAGATCCAGTTCACGTACTCTACATAGATCCAGTTTACATACTGTACATTGATCCATTTACATACTCTAAACAGATCCAGTTTACATACTCCACATTGACCCAATGTACATGCTCTACATGGATCAAGTTTACATACTCTACATAGATTCAATTTACATGCTCTGTTTATATAGTTCCAGTTTACATACTCTACATAGGTCCCATTTACAGGCTCCACATGGATCCCATTTACATAGATCCTATTTACATACTCTACATAGATCCCATTTACATCCTCTATATAGATCCCATTTACATACTCCACATAGATCCAATTAACATGCTCCACTTAGATCAAATTTACATACTCTACGAAGATCCAGTTCACACGCCCTGTATAGATCCAATTTACATACACTACACAGACATCCAGCACCTCGACAGCGAGTCGCCACCAACCTTGAGCCAGGCGGATCATGCTCTGCAGCAGCCTCATTGTGGTCCTGGCAGCATTGCGGTCATCGGCCCCTCTCTGGGCGCGGTAGTAGGCCTGCAGCACCAGCCCGGCAGCGTCCGTCATGCATGGCCTCAGCGTCTTCACCAGCGCCATGTACGCCTGCATCCGCTCCAACGACCACAGGCTGCTCAGGTCCACGTCCCCTGTGACATCCAGTGAAGTATTGGGAAGTATTGGTTCTGAGCATTGGGATGGACAGATTTATGTCCCCTATGACATCAAGTGAACTGTTGTGGTTGAGTTGGACAGATTTATGTCCTCTGTAATATTTAATAAACTATCAGTACAATATTTCTTAGGGTTGAGGTGGACACATTTATGTCCTCTGTGCCTCCAATGAATTGTTGGGACAGTAGCTGCAAGGGTTGTAGAGGCAGATTTGTGTTCCCTGTGATTCTAATGAATTGTTGGGATGATAGTTTAAAAGTTCAGGAGGACAGATTTATGTCCTCTGTGGTTCCAATGAATTGTTAGGACAGTGCCTCTGAGGGTTGAGATGGGCACATATTTATGTCCCCTGTGACTCCGATGAACTGTTGGAACAGTAGTACTGAGGGTTGAGATGGGCACAGATTTATGTCCCCTGTGACTCCGATGAAATGTTGGAACCGTAGTACTGAGGGTTGTGATGGACAAATCTCCACTACTCAAAACAATTGAAGTACCACTTTGGAAAACTGCTGTCATTCGAAAGAAAACAAAGCTGAACATAATTTAATGATTGAATATTTTATTTTTATTATTCCTCAATCCATTCAAATTTATTCAAACACCGTGACAAAAAATTATCTTTGTTTTACACTTGATTAAAGAGGCATACCCCCAAAATGAAAAGTAACAAGAGTCTATGGTAGATGTCATGATGTTAATAACGGGTATGACCACCGTTCGCGTTCAAACAAGCGTCACATCGACGTCTCATGGAGTGCACCAGGCGGCGGAGAGTGTCCTGGGGGATCGCCTGCCACTCCTGCTCCAGCAACTGAAACAGCTGGTCCACGGTGTCTGCTGGAGGGTTGTGGGCCCGCACTCGCCTCCCCAGCACGTCCCACAGATGCTCTATGGGGTTCAAATCTGGTGACCTGGCAGGCCAGTCCATTCTTGTCACCTGCTGCCCTTGTAGGAACTGATTCACGATGGCGGCGCGGTGGCACGGCGCGTTGTCGTCCTGGAACTGGGCGCCCTGGCCAACTGCCCTCAGGGCGGGCATCACAAGGGGGCGGATGATGGTGTCGCGGTAGGTGGCACCGGTCAGGCGGCCTTCAACACGGTGTAGGGGGGTCCTGTGACGTAGGCTGAACCCACCCCACACCATCACGGACCCACCTCCATAGCGGTCATGCTCCCTGACGGCAGCGTCAACGTAGCGTTCTCCAGGACGTCGCCAGACGCGAACCCGCCCGTCGTTGAACCTGAGGGTGAACCTTGACTCGTCTGTGAAGAGTACTGTTGCCCATTCAGCTCTTGTCCACCTTCTATGACATGCTGCCCAGGCCCGACGATGAGCTCGATGCGCTGGGGTCAGTATTGATCTCACTGCTGGGGACCTTGACCTCAAGTTGGCGTCGTGGAGCCGGTTCCGAACTGTCTGGGTACTGACGTTGACGTTGCTGGCTTGTCGTAGCTGGTCTCGGAGTACTGTGGCACTGGCTGAACGGTCTCTCAGACAAGCGATAACAATGAACCGATCCTGCTGTCTGGAGGTGCTTCTCGTCCGTCCACGTCCCTGCTGTTCTTCAACACTTCCAGTGTTAAGCCAACGGTCTCTGAGCCTCAGAATGACTGGGTGACTCACTCCAAGCCGTCAACCAATCTCCCTCAAGCCAATACCTTCTTGGTACCATGCTATCGCTCTTCCTCTGTCGGTGTTGCTTAGTCGTTGTCTCGCAGGCATGGTTAAATCTTCCTAAATTTCGCGACTTTTTATACCCGTCAAATGTGCTAACTGATTGCAATTCTGCTCAGAAAAGACCTTGCTTTCACGTGCATCACATTTTTTTTTCTTGCTGTGTCTGTGTCAAAATCTGGGAGCGACACAAGTTCGATAATTTCTCGGGATTTTTTTGCCTCAGATGCGACGCGGTAGATAACTGCTGACCGACTTTAACATAACAAAAATGCACGAGGAGTAGTATTTGAGAACCGGGTAAGCTTATCCAGCAGAATTTATTCAATTATCAATATTAATTGGTTTATCAGAGCTTTTTAAAAATTGCATACAAAAATTAGGGGTGGTACTTCAATTGTTTTGAGTAGTATATGTCCCCTGTGATTCTAATAAATTGTTGGGATAACAGTTCAAAGGTTTAGGACAGATTCATCTTCCCTGTCGCTCCAGTGAATCATTAGGACAGTAGTTCTGAGCATTGGGATAGACAGAGTCATGTCCCCTGTGACATTCCATGAAGTACTGGGACAGTAGATCTGAGGGTTGAAATGGACAGCTTTATGTTCCCTGTGACATCCAGTGATGTATAGGGACAGCAGTTGAGGGATGAAGTGGACAGAGTTATGTCCCCTGTGACATCCAGTGATGTATAGGGACAGCGGTTGAGGGTTGAAGTGGACAGAGTTATGTCCCCTGTGACATCCAGTGATGTATAGGGACAGCGGTTGAGGGTTGAAATGGACAGCTTTGTGTCCCCTGTGACATCCAGTTAAGTATTGGGACAGTGGTTGTGAGGGTTGAAGTGGACAGAGTTATGTCCCCTGTGACATCCAGTGAAGTATTGAGAGAGTAGTTCTGAGCACTGAGATGGGCAGAGTTATGTCCCCTATGGCAACAAATCAACTGTTAAGACATGTGGTTCCGTGGGTTGAATTGGATAAGAGTTATGCCCTTTGTGACATGAAATGAACGATTGGGACAGTACTTCTGAGAGTAGAGTTGGACACATTTGTGTCCCCTGTGACTTCAGTGAATTGTTGGGACAGTAGTTTCAAGGGTTGAGGAGGACAGACTTATGTCCCACATAACATCCAATTGTCGGGACAGCAGTTCTAAGAGTTGAGGTGGACAGAGTTACATACACACCCTCCTCCCACCTTTCCTCCCCTGTGACATTCAATGAAATGTTATGACAGCAGTTCAACATGTGGATCTCTTCCTCCCAGCGGAAAGGAAGTTTACAAAGTTAGATGAATTACGCAGCTTAACCCCTTGACTGCCGCTATTTTGTATCAGTTTTGTAATTCTGTGTGCCGGAGCGAAATTTGACTTTTTGTGTTAGGTTCACTAATTTGATCAGTGCCCATTTATTTGTAGAGATATGTCTTAGATTTTTGGCATGTTTTCTTCTTATACCCAGGGCTATAATATCTGCAAATAATATTTGATTTTGTTCATTCTGAGTATAATAAATAATCTTATAATTCAACTTTTTTTAAAAAATTGTACTTTGCAAGCATACAAAACCCCACAGTAGCAATACAAAAAACATACAAACCCTGCAAAAAGTGGTGTTAGTGTTTACTGAACACCTGTGTAAATATTTGGTAGTGAATTTACAACAAACAATTGTTGTTTTACATGATAAATCCATGTATTTCTAGGGTACAGTACAATCCAGGTATCAAGGGACACAATTTTGTTTTCTTAGGTAGGTTCACTAATATGCCCACTGCTCTTTCAATTCTTGACCTATATCTTAGATACTCGGGAAATTTTCTTGTTATATCCTTGGCTACAGCCAGATATCACAATAGTTTGATTTTGTTTGTAATGAGTAGACCAAAAATATACATAATGATGAATGTTTTGTTTGAAAAACAGACACTTTCAGAACATAAACAAAACTACAGCACTAAAACCACAAAAACTGGTGTAAGTATCCTTTGAACTTCAGGACAAACATCTGACAATGCATAAAATGTTTAGCAACTCATATCATAGGGGACACTCCAGTCCTGGTAAAGCTCGCCCTCTTCCTCTGCCACACCCCCTCACACTGGACCCTCGCCGTTGTCCTGAACCCCCTCCCTTTCCTCGACTCCCCTCCCGACCTCTCACGAAAGGAGGGAGGGGGCAGTCGACATAGACGGAATCGGCTCATCACTCTCCGATTCGGCCCCACTTGCGCCGGTATCGCTCGGTTTGAAGTTGGGGATCAGCTTCGTCATCAACATCAATCACCGATAGCAAAGGGTGGTGTTGATTGTGATCGCTTTCTTCCTCCTCCGAATCATTTCGTTCCACTTCTCTGAAGTCTTCGTCATCGCTTTCACGGTCTCGGATAACTTCTTGAAGCACTTCAAGAGCATTAGATCGTTTGAAAACGGCACGCGCCTGAACGAACTGTCTGCTTGACTCGCCATCTTGAACCGAAAATGACTCAGCCGAACCCTGCCGAAGTTATCGTCCGAACGGACACAAGCCGGTCAGTCAGCGACCCGTGAAAGGGAAGAAACCGTCCTTTAGGGTCCCACAACCGTTTTAAACCACTTTTTTCTCCTTGCCTCCCTTCTTTAAATCGCCGAATTTTGATGATTACCTTGAACGGGTTCGATCTGAGGCACACAGCTTTCCAGAAACCACCTCGAACGCCATTCGTGCAAGGGCAGTCAACTGGTTAACACATACAATAATTTTCATAAGTATAAGAGACCTGAATAAGAAACAAAGACACTACTGTTAAAACAATCCAGAACCTAGCTCAGTTTCTTTCCATTCAAAATCTGCTTCCTCTTCAACATGGACAAGGTGAACGTGGTCTTCAAGGGTTAGAGGACTGGAAGGAAATCTTTCCAAGTTATGCTCAGCCATTATTTCAGTTTCTATGCACAGGAAACATAAATGTTCTCCATTTGGCAGGAGGAATTCTCAGTAGTATAACTTCCCAGTTTTCAAGGCTGTGATAGATTTGGCTCCCCTGTGGCATGTAATGAATTGTTCAGACAGTAGGTCTGATGACTAAGGGATTCAATAGTATCAATTAATTCAGAAGCTACATACTACCTGACATAAAAAATTTTTAAAAAATTCTCAACTGCTTGTTCTCCTCTCCCTTGTGAGTCAGGGAAGACTGTGAGGACTTATGTTTGATCCTTTAAGATTAACTCAGATCCTCTCCAATGAGCCTGTTGCCCCTAAAACTCTTTAGTAGCCTGCGCTCAGATTCATTCTAGGCAGTCTAAGCCTACGAAGTTCACAAATCATCCTCAATGTTTCGCCTTGGCTTAAGGCTGTGTCAGACCAGTTGACATAGGCTAGAACACCAAGGCTACATCAAAATGTTGTTATGCTCTGCATAGTTATGCGGGGATTGTCTTCAGTCGTGACAAGCTCCTAGCATAACATTATCAGTCTCCAAAATCCCTCGAAGTCAGGGTGTGGCTGCCCACGTGGCAGGGTAATCAAAAACAGTCACACACGTAATGTTCTTATCCCTAGCTGATGCATTTGTACCATAGTGTTCAAGTGCTTCGGCTGTTCGGATGATCCCTGGAGTCTTTTAGCCAGGGTACGACAACAACAACATCCTCAATGTCAGGTTAAGTCACACAACAAGAGATACGCTGCACAAATACTAGAGGTGCCGGGGCTCTGTTGGTTAGAGCACCAAGTCCCCATCAGTTGTTACCGGTTCTAAACTAGCTAGCGCCAAGATACAAACATTGCCATCATCCTCATGGACGATCATAGATAACGGACAGCTGGGACTCACCCAGGGGGTCCTTGTTCTCCAAAATGTAAGAGGAGACCACCGTGTCCCAGTCCTCGTTCTGGGAGTCCAGCAGCACCAGCACCAGGTCAAAGCGACTCAGTAGGGGGCTGGCCAGAGCCACGTTCACACACAGCGACTGGAAACAGAAGCAAAAGACTTTTTTTCTAACACATTCTTTTCTTGCTATAAAGTGTGAGTTGACAGCTACTTATCCCATCAGGTCAAAACTGTGGTGGTAATGACCTGATGGTAAATTCTCCTATTTGCAGTGTTTTCCACAAACCACTGCAACAGCATTAGAACTGAGCAGTTAGAGGAAACCAAACTGGGGAGACACTGCACTACAGCCAGATCAGTTCAGGAGAGTTCCATGTTGTCTGTTCTTATCCAGAATGTGAAGGCTACCCCTGCTATGTCCCCTACTGGCTGTACGGTGGTGAATGTTCTGATAAAACATATGCAGGATACAACCTACTAGTGAATGTTCTGATGAAACATATGCAGGACACAACCTACTAAGCCCCCCTACTGACAATAATAACTGTTTCATCACAAATCCAGTATGAGCGAGCGTCCCCATCCAAAAGGCACCACCGTATCTATCTAATGGCAGCGCCCATGAACTTGCTAACACAGACAATTTTAACATAAACTTTGCAAGAATTACAAGATGTTATTCAAGGTTGGCAGCTGTGTGTAGGCAAGGTACAGGAGGACTCTCTTGAAGTTTAGTTCTGTCAACAGGTAAATATTTGTCATCATTCTTGGATGTGATATACTGTGTTCTTTAAAACAGGACAGGCGCTACTGATCACCTCCAAAACGACTCAGCATCAGAGCAGAGACTCCTCAAGTGGGTTGCCTGGTCTTGAGAGCTCTCTGTAGGCTGCAACTATAGGGATAGTGACAGGATGAGCAAGTAACTATTGAGGTCACTGGAGTGACTGGCACAGGCGCGATGCTACCGAGAGTGCTTTTGTGGTCTTTACCTTGATCATGTTTCGAAATTTTCTTGACTGCTGCTTCACTTTTTTTTCCACTCATCAATTTCTACAAAAATTTACAGCCACGTTCACACAAATGCATGCACCCACTTACACACACACACATGCATACACACTAAAAAATGTGCCTGTCCATTTTGTACTGACCACAATGGCCAGTCGGTAACAACAAGAACAATGTTCACACACACACAGACACCACATATGAACACATAAATGCATGAAAAGAAGAGCTAAGAGCAGGACTGACCTCATTAGGGTCATAGTGGCCTTTGGGGTTGGTGGCAGCCAGGATGGAGGTGCGTGTGCTCAGCTTACACACCAGGCCTGCCTGACAACACAAAACATCACGTCATCCTATGCACCGCATTCTGAACTGGTCATCAGTCTCCACTGCTTCCAGGTCTGGATTTACATAAAAAATAAAACTGTGCTGTTAACTGTTTTACACTGACAAACCATCACATCCCATCCTTTCTTTCTGTTTGCATATATACTGCAGAAATGCAAGCAGGGTCAGGGGAAGAGGACACTGTGGCCAGGGTTCTTCAATGTTAGTGTCGTTTCTATGTTGTAACATCTTCATGGTGGTTCACATTTCTTGCAGACAACGAATGTAGTGCAGACCTGATTGGTCAAATCCAGCTGACCAAAATGTAACTTAAAAGTCAAAACAGAGGAGGAAATATACTGCATGTACATTGCTATCCTTTCACACTCTACCACGGTAACAAGGCTATCCTTTCACACTCTACCAAGGTAACAGTCAATGTATATGCAATGTTGAAATATGGTTTTTGTTTGTTTTGGTTTTTGTTTTTTTCAGGGGAAAGTGGGTGGAGCAGGACAGGTTGTTGTTTCATGAAAAACATATTACCTAGTTTCCATTCAGTTTTCAAATCTCTAAGTTTGTTCCCAGTACAGGTGTTTTCTTTTCAAAGCCATTAAGTCAACAACAAGCATGTCACTAGGCGTCGGGTGAGCATTCTTTTACAAATACTATGTGCATGTTGTACGTAGGCTCACCACTTGACCTTTTCACCAACTACAAGATTCATTTTCTACAGCTCTAGACAAACTGGAGAACTGCTTTCAACTTTTTTCACAATGTTGCACATACATTTGTATGCCACATCATGCTCCATGGTCAATGCTGCACGGACATGTGTGGAGATTTTGCATCTCTCCAACACCTTGAACATACATTTGGCAATTTTTCACAGATGCAACCAAACTGCTGCTAACAAGCTGAGATACGAAGCTTCTGAAAATGACTTCAGCAACAACTGGGATTTCTTCTGGTATATCCTACGGCCTGCCATAAGAGAGCTAGAGGGACTGCTTCCTTGATCACAGCCTTAGAGCACTGACAAAAATCCACCACACAGTTCAGATACATGGTGAAAGAGTTAGAGAAAAATCACAAAATCCCCTCATTTTCACTCATTCATTCTAAGCTATAAGGAAACAAAAATCATGAAATGATCAAAGGAAACTAAATCCTTTTTCTTATAACTAAAGAAGCAGCCTGGCTGGCCTACTGGGCAAGGCGTCAGACTTTTGATCAAACATCAGGGGTTCTTTTCCACTTGACAAGATGGTCAGCGTGGAAGAGGCCCACGCAGACTCCAGTACCCTCCTAGTCTTTCAGATAAGACTTTAGACTGAGGTCCCATTACATAGATGCAGTCATTTTTTGTTTTAAATCTTGCGCACACATTAAATCCTTCTGCAAAGAATCAGCCATCATGTGCCCGTCTCAGGAATGACAAGTAAATACACATGAACAGTGGCATCCTGTTTAGACACCATCCCTGAACATGGAATGTGGCTACCTTGATGGTGGCATCAAGAACAGTCACATACACAAAAAAATCACCAACAGTGAATCTCAGAGTCCAAGCCATACCACAACGAATCAAAGAAAACATTGTTTCTTACTTACGTACATATGTATTTATGTTTGTGCGTGTGCATGTATACTTTATACCTTTTGTCTTCATGTGAGGGGTGGGGTTTTTTTGGCCCTTTATTTAAAGCTGTGCATAAACAAGTATGATGAAAAGGACCTTTAAAAAATCTTCACTATAAAAACAGTGAGACAGAAAAGGGGGTGCCGGGGGTGGCAGGCCCTATCCTAAGCACACCTTTGCCACGCTGATCGTCTGCTGCTCCATGGCCTCATGGATGCTGGCTTTGTCATGCTCGCGGATGCTGTTGAACTCGTCAATGCAGCAGATGCCTCCATCTGCAAGCACCAGAGCCCCTGCCTCCAGCTGCCACTCCCCTGAATCCTGAAGACGACAAACACCCAGCCTCCTGAATTATCAGGAATGTGCATCCTTCAGCAAAGTCTCATGACCATATTCATACCTAAATACCTTATTCCTGGTGAACACACCAACTCCCCTGAATCTTAATGAAAATAGTCACTCTCCCCAATTCCTGGTGAAAGCATAAACTCAAAGATCCTGACAGGTACATCTACCCATAACTGAGTGAATACATCCACTCTCCCTACATTCTGGTGAATACATTCACTCACAGATCCTGGTAAATATATTCATTCTTTGGATCCAGGTGAATACATCCAGTGATAAAGACAGGTAAATACATACATCCACTCATAAATCCTGGTGAACCCATCCATTCATAAATCCTGGTGAACCCATCCATTCACAAATCCTGGTGAACCCATCCATTTACAAATCCAGGCGAACCCATCCATTCACAAATCCTGGTGAACCCATCCATTCACAAATCCTGGTGAACCCATCCATTTACAAATCCAGGTGAACCGGCCCAGCCATTCACAAATCCTGGTGAACCCATCCATTCACAAATCCTGGTGAACCCATCCATTTACAAATCCAGGTGATCCGGCCCAGCCATTCACAAATCCTGGTGAACCTATCCATTCACAAATCCTGGTGAACCCATCCATTTACAAATCCTGGTGAACCGGCCCAGCCATTCACAAATCCTGGTGAACCCATCCATTTACAAATCCTGGTGTATACGTCAACTGAAAGGACCGGTGAATATGCATATCCACTTTTGTGATGAGTATAGGTGGTTTAAGTGCTGGCAACAAGTGAAAGTCACACACACACACACACACACACACACACACAGACACAAAGCGAGAAAGAGAGAGAGAAATTTACAAGGGACATGCCCTTCTATTCCCGCCATTTTCCTTTAATTCATCTCAAATGAGATCAGTGAAGACATACAACATCTATCAAATGTCCCAAATCTGACCTTGACAGCGCTGACGGTAAGGCCAGCGCTGGTGCTGCCAATGCCTGTGGTCAGTACCGCCCGGGGTGTGACCTTCGAGGCGTACTTCAGGAACTGCGACTTCCCCGTGCCTTCAACAGAGGTTGGAGTCTTGTCAAACAGTCATCAAAGCCTGGACACAATACTCATCACAGGCTCTTGGAGTCTTGTCAAACAGTTATCAAAGCCTGGACACAATGCTCATCACAGGCTCTTGAAGTCTCGTCAAACAGTCATCAAAGCCTGGATACAGTGCTCATCACAGGCTCTTGGAGTCTCGTCAAACAGTCATCAAAGCCTGGATACAGTGCTCATCACAGGCTCTTGGAGTCTCGTCAAACAGTCATCAAAGCCTGGACACAACGCTCATCACGGGCTCTTGGAGTCTTGTCAAACAGTCATCAAAGCCTGGACACAATGCTCATCACAGGCTCTTGGAGTCTTGTCAAACAGATGTCAAAGCCTGGACACAATGCTCATCAAGGCTCTTGGAGTCTTGTCAAACAGTTGTCAAAGCCTGGACACAATGCTCATCACAGGCTCTAGGAGTCTTGTCAAACAGTTATCAAAGCCTGGACACAATGCTCATCACAGGCTCTAGGAGTCTTGTCAAACAGTTATCAAAGCCTGGACACAATGCTCATCACAGGCTCTTGGAGTCTTGTCAAACAGTTATCAGCCTGGACACAATGCTCATCACAGGCTCTTGGAGTCTTGTCAAACAGTTGTCAAAGCCTGGACACAATGCTCATCACAGGCTCTAGGAGTCTTGTCAAACAGCTATCAAAGCCTGGACACAATGCTCACTACAGGCTCTTGGAGTCTTGTCAAACAGTTGTCAAATCCTGGACACAATGCTTATCACAGGCTCTAGGAGTCTTGTCAAACAGTTGTCAAATCCTGGACACAATGCTCATCACAGGCTCTAGGAGTCTTGTCAAACAGTTGTCAAATCCTGGACACAATGCTCATCACAGGCTCTAGGAGTCTTGTCAAACAGTTGTCAAATCCTGGACACAATGCTTATCACAGGCTCTTGGAGTCTTGTCAAACAGCTATCAAAGCCTGGACACAATGCTCACTACAGGCTCTTGGAGTCTTGTCAAACAGCTATCAAAGCCTGGACACAATGCTCACTACAGGCTCTTGGAGTCTTGTCAAACAGTTATCAAAGCCTGGACACAATGCTCACTACAGGCTCTTGGAGTCTTGTCAAACAGTTATCAAAGCCTGGACACAATGCTCACTACAGGCTCTTGGAGTCTTGTCAAACAGTTATCAAAGCCTGGACACAATGCTCACTACAGGCTCAGCCTCTGCATCTTGCAATGCAGCGGTCAAAGCGCCCACATTCTATAAACATCTTGCCATAAACCTACTACAGGTAACTCCAACATCTGTACTCATCGTAATTTTCCAGTCTATAAAGTGCACTGGTGTGTAAGCCGCATACATCATTTTTGTTCAAATTCAGAAAAAGCATGCAAATCGTAATTGATTGATCAGCTGTCAGAACACAGCAGAGAAAGGATGAGGAATCAAGGCAGCAGCACAGCACAATCTAAACAAGGAATGCCAAGCAGAAGTTGTGTATACGTCACATGCTTTAGCTGTCTACATCCTGAAAAATAGATTGTTTTGGAAAAGCAACCAATGAAACAGTTAACGAGGTGATTCGTTTTGAGTTTTGCACAGATATAAAGTGGTTTTTGTGTACACTTTGGAGCCTGACATCAGTGAAACTGACTTGGTGAAGCTGACAATCTGTCAATCGCTGACTTTCAAAGTGTGTGATGAGCATATCAATTTGTATGTGAAACTGCCGACTGACAAAGTAATCAAATTTTCAACCTGTTCTCAGCATCAGAAAAATCCATACATAAGCCACTATGGGAGCTGCAGCGGCAGGGGTGGGAGTCATGAGGAACAAAAGTATGGGCTGAGAGCCATGGAATGACAGTAGTTTGAAAACATTTGTATAAAGCACTCTACACGTGAGATGTGTATCAAGCAGTCATTCGGTTCCTTCAGATTATCTGCGTTAGAAGGTTGCAGGTGTGCCTTGGTGGACACTTGGGCGGTCAGGAATCTCCACAGCCCTCTGTACTCTGTCATGGGCAACAGGGTGGAGGAGTTGTAAACAATCCAGTCCTTTTAGTTGTCCGTTCTCCAGTAACGATAACCCAATATATTCAAGCAAATCTTAAACGAGACAGTGATCAGAAAACAGTAAGTAAACAAACAAGAAGGCTAACTCTTGGTGCAGCCACTAGCACTGGGTTGGAGTTAGGGGCACCAAATTGTCTAACCACTCTATGCAATAGTAACCTTCTCGTTTTTCACAAGCGTGCTCAGTTCTGTGACGTTGGAAACAATATCTCACTCTAAGGCATGCTCCAGCTAGAACAGTGTCTTACCAGGATCACCCACCAACAGTAAATGCAGCTCTCCACGCACTTTGGATCCATCTTCATCCACTCTCTGAAACATACACATGATAGTTCTTCAGTCCTCTGTGACTACAGTCATCATGGGTGATCACCCTCACTGCCTAACTGGGTATGGAGGTGAAGTTATCTCCCTGCTCTCCCAACTTTTTTTTCCCTTTTGAGGGGGGGGGGGGGGGGGAGGGGCGGATACCGATGGTATGGCAATGTACTGCAAGTGGGGCTAGGGCATTTCTTTGAACAGGTAACTGAGAAAATACAAATTCTCAGTGACTACCGGTATACAACCATCATTTTTTTTTTTTTTTTTTTTTTTTTTTAACTCTCTTACAAATGTTCTAGCTGATTCAATGAACATACAACTATCAGCCATGATATGAATCTCATGTTGCAGAACAAAGAAATCTCATATAGCATACACAACCAAAATTAATGTTGGTTAATTCCCAAAACTTGATCATTTATAGACTGCGACAATGAATAGAAAACTGCTGCACATTTCTATGTAGGATCATGCAATGAACTACACGCTCCAAGACAAGCTATTTTACATAATCAAGGAAAGTCAATCAAAAGAAGAAGTCTTTTTCCATGACAACAAATAACTCATTTTCCAACACAATGATAATAAACAAACTTGCAGATTAACAAACAAGACACAAATACTCAATATGAATCAGGCAAGTGAATTTTGATAAAAACAGGTCTTCTTCAAGCACCACAAATTACTGACGTATTAATGCACAAAACAATACTCCAATGGCTGTCAGCAGGAGAATAATTATTTTCAAGAAATGCACATAAATTATAGCAATATACAATGATTACAGCGCTTTGGACAGATAGGTCTGCTGGGATACATAACGAGGGAACACAGTCTACCTGAACCCCCCCGGCCATGAAGAGAGCGACGGCCATCTTGACGACATACAGACCATACACCTGAGGACACAGACTGGCTAGAATCGTGTTGCGGGCTGTCAGAGGCCTGTTCTTGTGTTCCTCCCAGAACGACACAATCTCTTCTTTCTGCACAGTGCCAATGTCAAGGTCACTCAGATGATTTTCTTCCTTTTCCCGTTATGAGACAATCTCTTCTCTCTGAACAATACCAATGTCAAGGATACATACATGATCTTATCCCTTTCCCCAGAATGACACCATTTTTTCTTTCTCTATGATACTGATGTCCTAGACTGACCCAGTCTCTTCCTTCTGCACAACACAAATGCCAAGATCACACAGATGTTTTATCTCTTTTCTTACAAATGGTACAATCTCATCTTTGTGCTCAATATCAATGTCAAGGATGCACATATTTCCATCTTGTTTCTTAGAATGACACAATCTTTTCTTTTTTTACACAAAGCACTCATAACAGTCGTAAATTTTAACTCAAAGCCCTCACACTCTCTACATCTCCCCCTAAATGACAGTCTTTTCTTTCTCTGGAGTATGACTTGGTCACACTAAGAAATGTGTTAGACTAAATTTTTCTCTCGCCTCAAAGAGAAGGTTCCTTTTGTCGAAGATCAACAGACAGAATCTCAATTTCTGTGTAAATGCATACAAAAAAGTAAGAAATCATTCTGGAAATCAGAAAATCAGAAATTCCCAAGAAAATGTCAGAATGCTAAAACAATTACAAATTTAATGAAGGCATAAAAACAATTTCCAGTTACAGAATTGGGAAAAATAGTTTATGAGCAACTTTTCCGATAAATAACAAAATAGGAATACGATTTCCACACTAACAACAGAATCAAGAAAAAAAAAGTCAAACAACAGAATCACAATTTCCTAACCGAGGGAACCAGGAAAAAAAAAAGTCAAAATAAACAACAGAATCAGGATACAATTTCAGGAGACAATGTCCAAACACATACCAAGAATCAGGAAACATTTTCCAAACAAGTGACAAGAGTTAGGATCGAAGGCAAAAGGCACAACACTAAGAACGCCCTCCTCCTCTCTTTTTAACTCTCTCCTTCCACCTCCCACCTCTTCTCCCTTTACAAAAAAAAAAAGAAAAAACAAAAAACAAACAAAAAAAAGGGTGTACCAGTTCCTTGGTGATGAGGACCCTGCTGCGCTGCTCGTTGGTCACCAGAACATGGTTGGCTTTGAGCACGATCTCAATGTCACACTTCGACTCCTCTGACAGGGGGCGCCACCTCTGACACACTGTTCCACTAGACAGAACAAACACAAAGAATAAACCGCCTGTTACCCACAGACTGATAGAGCCACAAACAATGACTGCTCCCCAGTGACTTCCGATTCCTTTTTCTCACACTGCAGACTTGGTGCTCTGCCAGCGAGTCACCTTGGCATCCAGAAAAAAAAAAAAACGGCTCTCAAAATCTTCAGGGCCAACAGCCCCGTTGGAAATGCTGCTATGCGCTTCGGAGCACGGCGCTATTGTGCATAAACAGATTCTTGTGAACAAACATCAAAGATACTTTGTTCCTTTTCCGATGGACAATAAAGTTGATTGAACTGAATTGAATTGAATTCCTTCTCTGGATTCAGTATCTATTCTGAATGACCCCTTCCCCCCTCCATCCCATCCTTTAACCTCCCCTTTCCATCCCCTCCCCCACCCACACCCACACACAAATTAAACAAGCACAACAGCAGGAGTTTGCAACAGGACTGACCAGACAGTGACGTCGTCGCCGGCCTTGCAGCAGTCGACCAGGTCGTCCTCCAGCACCACCCACATGGCGCGGGGGATGTTGCCCATGGCCAGCCGCTGCACCTGCTCCTGCACCTTCATCTCCTGGTAGTTCCGGCACTTCACCGGCCCCGCACCTGACATCAACACCTCAGTCCGCTCAGCAAAATTCCAACCATATTGGCACACACACACACACACAAAAATCTAGCAGAAATTCTAAAACAAGCGAAATGATGTAATCTAACTTTTCATCTCGAATGGAACAGTAAAAATGTTGACTGAGTGCAATACTCTAGTGGTACTTTTTTTTTTTTTTACCAAAATCTAGCAGAAATTTTAAAAGAAGCGAGATTAAGTAATCTAACTTTTCTTCTCAAATGAAACAGTAAAAATGCTGACTGGCTGTAACACTCCAGTGGTACTTTGTTTTTGGACCAACAGCCATTCTACTGTTAACTTGCCTGTGCTTGTATAGTTCCAGTTCCATTTACCATTTCCTGCATTGTTTGTGAAGCAAATCTGCTTACAATTCTGTAACAGTCTGTAGGTACACACACATGCACATACAGATATTTACAAGCGTACATTTGACAAATAGCTGTAATGCAATATACTTACATAAATCTGACAAAACATGCTTCAAAAACACAAAGTGAAGAAGTGGTGGGAATATACTTCTGTCCAGTTTCTGTACACACAATTGCCTGGAATACTACTGAAAGTGAAAACAGTACTATCAATATAGATAATTCACTCTTCGTTCTTTGTTTGTACTGTCCTAAATGTTAAATGTGATCTGTTTTTTTGCCTGAAGAAGACCCAAGAGGTCGAAATGCATCGTGTCTTGTCCTGTGCTTTGTTTGTCAATGTCCTTGGCGGTAACTAACCCCCTCTCTTTCTAAATTTTGCTTTGTTCTCCACCATCAGTCACTCCATTTTGAAACAGTACTATCAATGTTGAAAAATCTACATGATTTATGAGATTAAGTCCAAACGCCTCCTGAACAACACCTATTCTTGATGAAAGTGGGGAGCTACTCACACTGAATTAATAAGCATTTTGTTACAGAATCCTGAGCAGAATGCCAAACCTATTCCATATGTGTTTGTCTGCCTTGCTCAGTGACGTCTCTTCTCGTATTTAGTTCCTCCTTCCAATGAAAAGCTCTTGCTCTTTAGACTTAAGAAACAACATGAAGACCATGGCAGAACACATTATAATTTTTCTGGAATTACTGGCATCCGATCTGTGAAACATCTCTTCTCTGCCTGATTTTAAAAGCAACATTAAAACATACCTGTTTAAGCTAGCATTTCCCTGCACCATGATGTAAGCTGTTTGAGTTTCCATGGGCGGTGGACAGATAGGTAAGACTGAATCTGTTTATTGATGTCAGTGGAGGGGGGAGGGATTCTTATTGATGTTTGACCAGTAAATCGTAACTACACAGCATTATAAACTGCCTACAACTCTGAAGCAAAATATTGGGATTTATAAACACTCTTCATTATAACTGTCATCATGGGTGCTGTAATTCAAATGAAAACAAATGTTTCTTCATGTCATTTTTCTGTTGCTCATCTGTCTAAAAATTCACTTTACTATCAGTCAGTTTCCTTATGCACACACATATATACATATATATACTTTTTTTTTTTTTTAAATAGATACATAGAGATACAGAGATCTATATCTATACATATATATGTATATCTGTATATCTTTTATATCTCTCTCTCTATCTATCTATCTCTATATCTATCTATATATACGTCTATATCTATATATCTAGATCTATATATCTATCTATCTATATATGTGTATGTATATATATATATATATATATCTAGATCTATATATCTAGATCTATCTATCTGTCTCTCTCTCTCTATATATATCTATATATATAAGTAAAACATACTGATGTTTGCTCACCTTTCTCACTGAGGGACTGAAAACTTGTGGAGTTGCATGCTTCATTGGTACACTTGGTTGGCTTGCTCACAGTGTAGTACTGATCAAAGTCTGCCTGTACAATGAGCCACACACATCACATCGTCACCTCTCTTGTAATAGCTAACGATCACATGTGCATGCACACACACACACGCACGCACGCTCGCACACACACACACACACACACACACACACACACACACACACACACACACACACACACACACAAAATCACCTGCACACACATAAACTCTACAGTTCTCCCAACCTAACTCGTCTCATTTTTCTTACAGTCCAGTATCACCAGATCTTAGTTTATAAAAAGAAAAAAGTATTATAACTGAAGACTAACACCAACAAGAACTGCGACAACACAGACACACACACAAGTGAAAATACACATAATTTGTACTTTGAAAAAAAAAAGGCTGCTGTAAGATGCCAGAGACTGATGCAGACACTGCACAACAGCTACAACAACTATTGGCTGTATTCACATTAACCCCTGTAAGAGAATATCTGTTGATGGACAGAGGCTCAAGAAATAATTCAGAAAGCCTCTTTCCAAAGCAGATAATCTTTTCTCTGGGGATGAATGTGGATGTGCAGCCTATCAACATCTGCAAACAGCCACTGTCTTCTATCACAAAACTTATACAGAGATAACTGATAAGTACACTTGAATACAATGAGCTTATCTGAAGTGGAGGTTTGCATGTAACAGCCTTTCAATCATTAGGTAGTGACAACCTCAGCTGTAAATACTGGGAGAATCTGCACACCTTTGCAAATACTGAGGAGTTACACATCATTGTGCAAAAGCTCTCTTTCAGTTTGAAGACAATCTTGATCATAGGAGGCCCTATGTCTTCATAAAGATAAAGATTTGGCAAAAAGTATGTGCTTGACATGTTTCATTCTTAAAAATGAATTCCAAACTCTTCTGTATTGTGCTGAATATGTGTAATTTGTTCTCAAGCATTTTAATGTCCAAAACAACTGAAACCATGGAAACTGAGTAAGAAATGCAGTATAGTTTGAATTAAAAACAAAACCACAATGTTGACTGAGAATTCCGTGAAAATATGTAAAAACCATTATGTGCACATAGAAATGGTAAACATCTTAGATTTTCTAATCTGAGAGACAGACAGACTGATAGATAGATGGAAGGGGTGGAGGGTAAGGGGGGACATGAAGAGGGGAGGAGGAAAAGAAAGACAGAGAGAAGGCAGGAGTAGGGAAAACAGGGGGGAGGGGGGGGGGGACACAGAGAGAGAGAGAGAGAGAGAGAGAGAGAGAGAGAGAGAAACTGAAAACATCAGTGACAGACAACTTCCTGAAAACATATCAAAATCATGATATGCAAACCAGAAATGGTGAACACTTTAGCTTCTGTAATCCAAGAGAGAGAACAAGCAGAGTGACAGACTGGGAGAGAGAGAGAGAGAGGAGACCTATAAAATTCATTCTCAAGACAGGTCAGTATCATAATAATGAGAATTTTAAAAAGCCAAAGATACCTCAACGGTGAGCACGTTCCTACACTTGCTGCAAATGTATTCTTTCTCAAACTCCAGCATGCGAACCACCGTTGTTCGTATCACAGTCCCTGGAAACACAAACAGTTCTGATATAGCCTGTTTGCCTGTGCAGTTCCACTTTGTATGTCACACTTCTTACCATACTCCACAGCTTACAACCCCTTCATTAGAGACAAATCTTTGTCTTCCATGGCTCCCAGTGTATGCATGGAACAAACTGTGTGTAATTCTACAACACTTGACTAAATGCATCCTTCAACTCTGACTGTCACCTGGTAACCTGATTGTACATAGAATAACCTGTTGGCAATTCTACAAACAACACAGACTAAATGAATTCTTTCAAGTCTGACTGAAAATGTACTCATCCTAAATGTAACTGTCCGTCATGACCCCAGAGTTCTTTTAACACCATGTTCAATATGCAGATGGTGCATGTGTATATGTGTATGTGTGTGTGTGTGTGCGAGCAAGTGTGTGTGTGCGAGCGAGCGTGTGTGTGTGTGTGTGTGTGTGTGTGTGTGTGTGTGTGTGTGTGTGTGTGTGTGTGTGTGTGTGTCTCTGTGTGTGTGTGTGTGTGTGTGTGCGTGCGTGCGTGCGTGCGTGCGTGCGTGCGTGCGTGCATGTGTTTGTGTGTGTGTATATGTGCATGTGTGCGTGTGTGTGTGCATGTATGTGTGTGTGTGCATATGTGCATGTGTGCGTGTGTGTGTGCATGTATGTGTGTGTGTGAGTGCGCATGCATGCATGTATGTGTTTATGTGCATGTATGCATGTGTGTGTGCATGCGTGTTTTACTGTTTTCACCTCACCTGTGACAGACAGAAAGTTGTTGACATCCACAGTGCGTGGCAGAGTGGTGCGGCTCAGCTCTGGGCACACAGGTAGTGCCATTATACGGGCATGGACTTGGCGCTTCACCATCTGCAACATTCCTGTTCAGTCATCTCTACAGGCAGTACCAACAGTAGTTACACAAGAGATGCAAAATATCTCTAAAAGCATTCAACGCACATATTCAGGCTGTTTCCTATACAGATATGAATCAGTTCGATTCCATTCATACTGTTTATAGCCCAGCTGACCACAAGCAGCCACCAGGGCTTTCATCCCATGCTGGTCAATCCCTTCTTTGGTCATTCAAACTGCATCACTCACAATGTTGTGTTTGTTCCCCAGCTCCTCTTTCAGAGCCTGCTGTGCAGCGACGATGGCCTGGTCAAAGAGAGGCAGCAGACGACGGGGGTTGGGCAGCAGCACCTCACAGAACTCCATGTTGCTCTCAAACAGTGTCAAGGCACTGGAAGAAAATCGCACTGCTAGCAATACACAGGCTTTCACGTCACACAACAGTGAACACACTGGTATCCCACTGCTAGCAATGCACAGGCTTTCACATCACATAACAGTGAACACACTGGTATCCCACTGCTAGCAATACACAGGCTTTCACATCACATAACAGTGAACACACTGGTATCCCACTGCTAGCAATACACAGGCTTTCACATCACATAACAGTGAACACACTGGTATCCCAGTGCAGAAGCTTTTACATCGCACACTAACTGAGCTGTGACAGTATCTCATTCTCCAAGACAGACTTTTACATGACAATATACACACTAACTAGGCAAATTTTCATCCTATGTCAGAGACATGGGCTACCTTTCATACTATATCAGACAGGCTTTTACATCATATACAAAGTGGGCTCAAAACCTAATCATGGTACCATCAAGCACTGAAATCAGAAGCTGCACAGTCTGTTTTTACGACCTTTGTCATGAAGTTTGCACGTTTCGTATCTGGTTCAAAAGAAATGACGATATTACAGTCACATAGTGACACTGAGGTTTCCATCCTATTCCAGAAAATCCATGGAGACTTCAAGAACTTCTTTTTAGTTTTGACCAAAATGTAAGAATGCATTCCTGAACACCAGATTTCATGGCTATTTAAACTGCAGCCTCTACCGAAACCAGAGAAAGATCATCATCATATCCTTACTATGCAGAATATTGTGGGAAAAGTTGTCTGAGGCAACTAACATAAACGTTATGATAAAATATTTCCTTCCAAAAATAATCATAACCCACAAATATGACTATTAGTATGACAAAAACACACATCACCACAGTTGGTAATTAATGTTAACAATAGAAAATGAAACGCCTTTTAATTAAGCTTTGTCATTCAGTTATGAAACACCGAATGGAATGCCTTTATCTGAGCTTTGTCATTTAGTACTAAAACACTGCAGAGCTAGAATGAGCATTCTCTTCCATGCTGTTCCCCCAGTGCTCTGCAAGTCCTGCTGACTGTGCTACTCACTCCACAGTGAGGGAATAATAGTCATCTTCATCCTCCTCTTGAAGCAGCTGCTCCAGTTCCCCTTCATGATGAGTCAGGAGGTAGCCTTTCAAGTTGTCTGAAAACAAAAACGGCAGTACAAAATCTACTCATGGACCTTGAAAAATTACAGCCACTCATCACCATTTCTTCTTTAATATAATTATACGATACCAATCAGCAACAGCGTACCTTTCCACGTCACAATGTACAGTACATTAAGAACACACACAAACACATCAATTCAGAAACTTGTTAAAATCATTTCACACACACACACACACACACACACACACACACACACACACACACACACACACACCACTTGAGTCAACATGCACTTAGAGCAATTCACCCATGGTCGCGCAATCTGAATTGAGTTCACTCAGTCAGCAACAGCATTGCTGAGGAAGATGGCCGGATGGCTGTCGAAACCTACGAGTGAGTAGTGCATTTTTCTTTTGTTGGGAGACTAGGTCTAATTGTAGGTAGCAATAAGTATTCATCCACTTTCTCCACATAATCTTGGTGACGGATGATTACAAAAAAATTGTCCTGGGGAACAGAAGGCAGAAGCACTCATTTGACAAATAAACTACACTCATCCCAAAACCTGTTGAATGGGTGGGAGTAGGTCTGGACGGGACTTGGAAGGTGGCTAGACTCGTTATTTACAAAAACATCAATGCTGTTATTAGTCTTAAAATAATTAAGCCAAGAGGGGGCAGGAACCATGGGGTATGGTCAGGAGTGGGGGTGGGTGGGGGATGGGGGTGAAAGGGGAGGAGGAATGCAGAACTCCGCATCCGTTGTCTTCAAATACAATATTTGCCGATGTCATGCCAGTCACTCTCACAGTTTCCATTGTTGTCATTTAATCAAGTTTTAATCAAACTGCACATCAGTGTTTTCAGATTTTGTACTTCTTGGACAGAGACTATAAGCATACTTGTGTAATGTATGGGTCTAAACCCTCCTAGCCACCCTGGCCCTTTGCTCTCCCCATTAAATAAAACAATGTTTGTTCCATGCATAATGTGCCTCACGACCTCATGCAGCCTATCTGAAATCCTGGTCTAAGGCATAGTGTAATTCTGAGATTTTTCACTTTTGTGTCTGCAGTTTCATGTGAATAAGTATGTTCAGACATACCTTACTTACATCTGGAAAGCTCTCTATGTTGAGATGACATGGGTAAGTGGAGTGTGACAGTCATTGTCACTTGATTTGTCCTCATCTGCCATGATATTTGTGCTTGATAATGTCTGATCCTGTTTTGCACCACACACAGTACAAGGGGAGCAACTTTAATTGTTACTCGACCTGCCATCACCTTTGTTCTTCAAGATGCCTACTCTCATTTTGTACTCATACACTGTAAGTGCATTGATCAACTTTTTTTTTCAATGCTGAAATTTGATTACTTTAAAAAATTTCATGACTTGTTTCTCTGCTATCATATTGAGATACTTTTTGTACCATTTAGTTATCATATTATATCATATCACATATTGAGATACTTTTTGTACCATTCAGTTATCATATTATATCATATCACATATTGAGATACTTTTTGTACCATTTAGTTATCATATTATATCATATCACATATTGAGATACTTTTTGTACCATTCAGTTATCATATTATATCATATCAGTGGCATCTTAAGCATTTCCAGCCTTTAACCTGCTCAATGTGGATTATTATAAGATTTTTGCAAGAAATATTTTGGTCTTTTTCTCGCACTTTTATAAAGCATATGCTTGGTTTTAAAATTTTGAATCAGTGCAAGTCAATATTTGTTTGAAATTTAAGGTGTACCCAGACGGTTTTTGAAAGTGTTAACAGTTTCTGCTTTAACAACATTGACTGGCAAGTTATTCCAAGTATTAACAATTCTGTTAGAGAAAAAGTTTGCTGCTTTTGAAGTTTTAGTAAAATCTTTTTGTTTGTTTGAACAGGTGTCCTATAGTTGTAGATTCTGCATTCAACTGAAATAGTGTGCCAGTGGTTTTAATGTCCTAATGTGTAAGTTTGCAAGTTTCATCATGTCGCCACGTAAGCTCCTATATTCCAAACTTGGTAATCTTAACCTTTTCGCAATGTGCCATGCGATAGTGACGGCAACTCAGTCAACCCGTTCATGACAAGCCGTTCCCAGGTGACGGCAGCACTGCTGTACTGCCCGGGCGTGCCATGCCTCCGTGACGGCATGGCAACTATAAAAAAAATTCCCATGTTCTCTCATCTACCGTCTAGGGGATACAGCTGCCATAAATATTTAGAACAGGGTTCTAGCCACTGGAAGGGATGCAGTAAAAAAATTTGAAATAGGAATATTGTCAACACAATTAAATATTTTATAGACTTGGATCAAATCGCCCCTCACTCATCTTGTTTTTAGGGTTGGCAGTCCAAGAGCTTTTAACCTGCCTTCATAGGGAAGATTTTGTATATTCTTTACAAGCTTTGTTGCTCTTCTTTGTACTCTTTCCAAAGCAGCAGACTGCCCCTTTAATCGAGAATACCAAATTGTGTTGCCATATTCCAAATGTGGTCTAACGAAAGCCTTGTATAGTTTTGTAAAAATATCTTTATCTATGTGAATAAAAGTACGTTTAATTATACCAATTATTTTATTAGCTTTATTTATAGAGTTTTGAATAATGCTTTTGTGAGACCCCTTCTTGACTATGCATCATCAGTATGGGATCCATACACACAGAAGAGCACTGACAAGTTGGAGGCTGTTCAAAGACGTGCCGCCCGTTTTGTGCTCAACCGCTACCACAACACGTCAAGTGCGAGCCGGATGATCGATCAACCCGGTTGGGCGTCTCTTGAGCAGCGTAGAAGAACCACACGCCTGGGGTTCCTTTATAAGATCCACCATGGACTAATCCAGTGCCCAGTTATCAAGAGCAAGCTAGTCCCACCTCCACCACGACAGCGCCATACCCACAACCAGCAGTTCTGCCTCATCAACACCAGAACTCAGTACAGAGGTGGCTCATTTCCACCCGGACTGTTAGGGACTGGAACCATCTTCCCAGTGAGACAGTAGAGGCAACAACAGTCGATGCTTTTGTGTCGCGAACCTCTGCCTAACAGTGACAGTGTACTGATACCATGTGGCCCTTATGTAACGGACTGGCTATGGTTTATGGACAATGAGAATCACAGTGAACGTGATCACAATGATCAGATCATACAAATGGACTGCCTACAACACACCCCCCCCCCCCCCTTTATGTGCCAGAATGATCATCCTCAAGATCGTGGGCACCAAAGGAAAGAAGAAGAAGAAGAATACCAGGCCAGAATCGAAAGTGACACCTGGAGGGCTTCAAATCCCGAATCTGATCTCACACCCTTCCCCCCTGTCCCCATCCCCCCAACACCCCCCGGCCCAGCAAAATCTACCTCAAACGACTGCAAACTACACGCAACCCCCCCCCCCCCCCCCCCCCCCCCCCCCCCCCCCCCTATAGTCTACAGAATCTTCACAATGATGAAGACGGTAGCCAAGGGAAAGAAAAAGTACGTTAAAACACTGAAGCGCAATATACCTTTCAGTTTCTCATCCTCTGCTGAGGTCAAAACATTAGGCTGTGCCATGCTGGCATTATACAACGGGTTTGAAGTTCTGGCTACATCAACATGTTCATCAATCTGCGTTTGATTGTTGTCTCCATCCAAACCTCCCGCGAGCAGTCGAGAGTTTCCTGCCTCAAATCTCGCAGGCCATTTCCTCCGAGATGTGAAACATGGCAGCTTCCTGAGACGCCGAGTCGAGTTTACAAAACTTTACTGGGGGCCAACAGAGTGCTTTTCAAACTTTTGTGGAATCAAGCATCCAGTCAAAGTTGTCAAAATGAAGACAGTTTTCATGGTTGCTGAGAAGCCGTCGCTGGCTCAGTCAATTGCGAAAATTCTGTCAAACGGGAGTTTGAATTCCCGTAAAGGAATGAATGGTGCTTGCTCTGTCCACGAATACACTGGCCGCTTTCGTGGTGAAACCATGCGCATAAAAATGACATCTGTGTGCGGGCATGTCATGGGAGTAGACTTTCTTGGAAAATACAACAACTGGGATAAAGTCGATCCGGTACTAGATCACATAATTTTATGAATAGTGTTTTCCCCTTCTCTGGCATTTGTCCTCCCCACTGTCACTCCTACCAGTACCACTAGTGATGCCTGTTTTATTAAATTTAGTATTGCATTCTGATGCATTCGTTTCGTTTTGTCTAAATACCTTCTCTCACCCTCAGTGTTTCTGTTGCTTCAGATTTTAAGATAACGATTTTTTTTTCTCCTCACATTGTCATTGAAATTATAGAATTCTGTACATTGAATTGATGTTTAACATCTTCTGGGGTCAAATCAGGTGAAAATATGCAGAGTGGTTCTTCTGGGGCGATTATGAGACCTAGTCTGGAATTCTCATGGACCTAAACTAATGCGTGCGCGCGCACCACACACACACACACACCACACACACACACACACACACACACTGTTAAAGATCTATACATGTTGACCTAATTCAAGTTTATAAGTAAGATCTTCAATGGCTATGATGATATTGACATTGAGACTTTCTTTTCTGTTGCACAAACTGCGAGTACTAGAAAGTCTGAAGGAAAGATTTTCATAAAGCACTGTAACACTAATCAACGTAAATTTTCATTTTCATATATAGAGTTGCTAACCACTGGAACGAATTACCAGCTACCATTAAATTTGCACCTGATATTAATACTTTCAAGAATTTTCTAGATAATGATTCAAAATTTACAGAACTGTTTTATGATTATGATAGATTGCAATGAAGATATTGACTAATTGTAGCATGCCATCTGACCCAAAAAAGTGAAGAAAATTAGAGGGGACACATGATAGACCGCGAGGTCTAGGCTATAGAAGCCAGTCCCTACTACTACTACTACTACTACATGAAAAAAACCTGTATTGTTCTAACAATATTAAATATTGGCTTAGCAAGATAGTTCGGGAAAAAAAGAACAGTTTAATAAAATGGTATTCAATCAATCTGCAAAAAGTGCAGTTGACTGAAAATATCTGGACAGATTTGTTATGTTAAAGTCCATAAAGTATTCAGAAAAAGTGAGGAATTAAGTATTCTTTATATTGGGATTATTTTGTTTGTTTGTTGTTGTTTTTTTTCAAATCACAATGAACCATTGATTTTTTTTTTTCATTGTGATACCTGAGAAGTAAAATGAATGGTTTTCTGGAGAGATTTTTTTTTTTCCAAAGGAAATTAGTATGAATTTGCAACTCCATTCCTTGAATATGACAGGAGTACATGTGGTTTAAAAAGATGACTTCTGAAGTTCTTTTCATTTTTCTTGAATTCATAGATTGACTTACTATAGCAACAGTGTGTGACAGATAAGGATCTAGTATTGTAATGATAAAGTAGAGGAAACAGCACTCATGCCAAAGTTCTTTTTTTTCTTTTATTACTTTTTTTTATTACTGTAATCAATGAATTATGACAATGCTAATGAACTGGTACATTATACGTCTTTGAGTCTGAGTGTGTGTGTGTGTGTGTGTGTGTGTGTGTGTGTGTGTGTGTGTGTGTGCGTGCGTATGTACGTGTGTGTGTGTGTGTGTGTGTGTGTGTGTGTGTGTGTGTGTGTGTGTTCTGCAAGTGAGGTGATGTCAGTTTTGTGATGTAATACAATCTATGTGCATGGTTTCCTGCACACCTGTTATGATATTTCTCAAATTCAGTCTGAAGAAACCAAGACAAGACAAGACAAGACAAAATTCTTTATTTATGAGGATAATAGATAAGCACTGATGTGCTTTTTTACATCCAGTCCTCGCCCTGAGTAGGGTCAACAATATAAAATAAAAGGTAACAAAGGAAGCATGCAAAAAGTGACTAGAACTACAATACAATACGGGATTAAAATTTTAAAAAAAGAAAGAAAAAAATAGCGAGAGAGAGAGAAAGAGAGAGAGAGACGCAGGAGCAAAGGGAGTGCAGGGAAAGTCTGCAGAGAGAGAGAGAGGGTGGGGGAGAAAGAGGCGAGAGTGGGTGCGATTTAAGAGAGCATGTCTAGAACAATCTGACAGTCAAAAAATTCCAAAGAGATACAAGACAATCGATTTTGAAGCACCTGGGGGGGGGGGGGGGGGGGGGGGCTAGAAAATAAAGCACAAATGGAGGTGGGAAATGCATAATGATAGCCCAGTCGCCACGGGTAGGAGGGGATGTCATATGGATAATAAATCAAGTCATTCCAGCAGAACCGTGAGAGAGAGAGAGAGAGAGTCACATAAGAATATAAGCATATCGACAGAATGACAAAAGGGCAGGAGGTAGTAGGAAACACACACACACACACACACACACACACACACACACACACACACACACACACACACACATGTACTCATATAAGACATGCTTACTAAACAAAATAACATACATGTGCATTTCAAGTACAAAAACACTTTCTAAATAGTCAGGTACATACATAAGGCAAAGAGGGTGGTGATGATTGGTGGTGGATTTATGGTGGAGTATGCAAGTACTGGCACATAAGATGGTTGAAATAATGGTGTTTGAAGGTGATATGCATTGGCGTTGTTTGGTTGATTCAGGGAGCGAGTTCCATTGACAGGAACCTGAATATGTTAAACTGGATTTGAATAAGTCAATTCTACTTTTCTAGGAACAGGGACATGAAGTTTGGGTAGAGTCCTTGAGGAATTTATTGAGAATCTGTGAACTAATGTTGAGGGTTGCCTTCCCAGACACAATCTTGTGCATTGTGATCCCTTTGTTGTATTCTAATCTCAGACTTAATGGGAGAACTTGAATCTTTTTATAGTCCGAGTCCAGAAGACTACTGCTTTTTAGGAGGACTAATTTGACCAAGTAAAAGGTAGAGGTTATGATATATTCCATGCTATGTTTTTTTTTTTTATAAGAAAAGAAAAATATACTACAAGTGAAAATGGTATGAATTTACCATGAACTGTAGTCTTCGTTTGTCTTGTACATCCACAAAAAAAAATTGTTTAAAATATGTATAAACTTTTCATGAACTGTTGTCTTCAGTTCTGAATTGCACATTCAAATCCATTCGTTGCTTTTAGGCAGATGGAACAAGCTGAATTTTTTTTAGGAAAAACAACCATCGGAAAAAAAGTTTTAAACAATGTGTCAGAATGACCAATCAATCAGACATGATCACTTGATTGCCAATGAAACTTTGTCAGTTCTTTTTAACTCAGGTGGATAATGATCATGATTTTGCTCTTAGTGTGCTTTAAAGGAAGAAATTTTTTTTGTGATTATCAAATGTGTTTTACTGTTTTTTACCAATAATAGTATACCATTTTATAAAACGTTTTAAATTCCACAAATGAAGCTGCTGAGAACATTCTAAGAGTGTGTGGGTATTACTTTTATTGTGAGGTTAAGTTTGCAAAGATATTCATCATCCACAGAATTTTTTTTCTAATATAGATTGAGCTTGTTCATCAGACAAAGGTATGGAAACAATTCAACAAGTCTCATAATATTTACTCTAATTAATATTGATTTTTTTCCCATGAGATTTTACTTTGAAATTATCCCTATATTTCTGTGTAATTTGTAATTTATTCATTGTCTGGTTGAACAAGGAAAATGGCATCTTAATTTTTGTGACCAAACTTGCATGTGTAGACGAAATATCCCAGATTACTCAAATTAACAATGTTTTGTTGTTATAATCATTCCTTTTAAAGCCATTTGCTAGTATTAGATAGATTATTATGAAATAAAATGCATTAAATGATTTTATGATAATTTATCATTATTTTGTGAAGGTGTCGTCGCCCCATCTATTAAAAAAAAAAATTGAAACTTGCTCTTGTTTCTCAGTTCTCTTGTTTATTTTGTTTCCTTCCTTCCCAGCAGACTTATCTGTGGGTTTTTTCCCGTATGAACAATTCTTCATCTCTTTACAATCTTTTAGATCTTTCAATTCTGGACCAACAACTAAGCTGTGGTGTGATTCTAAATTCTAAAGGGCAGTAACAACCCACTGTGCAATGTTTGCCATTTTAACATTTATTGATTGAACAGTAAAAACTACCAACACCCAATAAGCATATTGCAAATTTTCGGTTTATTCGTAAAACCTTTGTCAAGCATAAAAAAACAAGGGCCCACTAAATGACAGCCCAAAGCACAGCATTTTAACGTTTAAAAGGAAATGCTTTTATCTTTTTTTTGTTAATTTTATTTAGGTGATAAATAACACGACACTGTACAATTTTGAACAGGGGCTGTAGAGGCAAAATCATTTTATATGACCTGTAATTACTTAGTATTTTGGGAAGCTATGGTAGTGATTTTTTTTTTCTCTGTGTGTGTTTTTTGTTTTTGTATTGTTTTGTTTTTTGAATCAACTTAGTTGTTTTATGTCTAGGATTTGTTTATGTTTACTCTGGGTTTTTTTTTGTTTGTTTTGTTTTTGTTTTTTTGCCATGATCTCTGTTGTCAGCTGTGATATAAACAGTATGTTAAATGTGCATTTTTGTTCAGTATGGCAACAGCCTAGCAGTCAAATTGATAATGTGCTGTCATTGTGCTTGGTATTAGGTGGAACTGTTCACCGCGCCCATTCAGAAGAAAGAAGCCAATGAAAAGCTGCGGATGCCTGCATTTCTAGCCAAAGAGGTAAAATACTTTATTTAGTGCTATTCTTTGGCTATCTTTAAGGCATGTTCATGTACACACACACACACACACACACACACACACACACACACACACACACAAATGCACGCGCAACGCACGCGCGCACACACACACACACACACACACACACACACACACACACACACACACACACACACACACACATGCACGCAGACACACATGTATACAATTTTTCTTTTTGAATTTGTTATGTAAATTTTTAACATAAGAGCTATGGCAGCAGGAGCAGTTCATGTAAACTTCTTGAAAAAATACTTACTTCAAGTAAAAACTGGCAGTTCAGCTGTAAGACAAAGATACCACCAAGTATCGACTACAGATGATAACTGCTGTGAACAAGGATCTGAACCCAAGTAGGCTGAGAAGTAACTTCATCACCACTGAGGAAGTCAGTGAGTGTTCAAAGTAAACTCCAGTATCTCACGAGCAAAATGCGCCTGAATTAGTTATCTCACGAGCAAAAGGCACCTGAATTAGTTATCTCACGAGCAAAAAATGCCTGGATTAAGTATCTCACAAGCAAAAAGCGTCTGAATTAGTTAGACCATGAAGCTCACTGCACCCCCTGATATTTCACAGTGTAGCAAACCAAGGACTTAAATGAACACCTTTAGGAAGAAGATGAGGAGTGTGTTCAAAGCTGAACTACCAACAGACAGAACAGCTTGACTTCCACATCATGCGCTGGACCTGGAATAACATCAGAATGCTGACTGTTGACCAATCCTGTTGGAGAATGTGACCGCCTCATGTGGTGGATGATGCTGTCCCAGAGCTTCCAGATCTTAGTGAGGCAGAGCGGAAGGAGGAAAAATGCTGTTTGGGGTTTGTGTTCTTTTGGGTTTTTTTTTCTTTCAGTATTTCAGTGTATATTCAAATAATATTGGAATTGCTAACAACTGTTCCAAACTGTCCATCGAAACTGAGTCTGTCTTTTTCAGGCATCAGGAGCAGATTATTTGGTGCTGTGGCTAGATTGTGACAAAGAAGGGGAGAACATCTGCTTTGAGGTCATTGACTGCGTGCAGAACGTCATGAACCGAGTGGCAGGACAGGTGGGTTGAACCGTTAGTTTTGGGGCTGAGGCATTGCACCTTGTGTGTACTGCTTCAGTCGCCGACATGGCTGTGCTAATAACATGTCAAGCCTGCTGTGTGAGTGAATTGTGTATGTATGTGAATGTGTGTGCGCACATGTGCATGTGTGTGCATATATATGCGTGCATGTGTGTGCATGCATGCTTATCTTTACACATGTGTAGTTTCAGTTACACATAATGTAATATGAAAGCTGCATTGTATCAGTTCAGTTCATTCTTCCGACTCATGTCCAAACTTTAAATCACTGGCTTGCCAAAGAGCATTAAGCTTTTCCTTCCTTGAGTAGACTAGTTCTTTTGTTTTAATTGTTTGGTTGTTAGTAATATTTTGTTGATCTGGATAAAAAGACAGGTATCAGTCGTAGGTCTGCTAGAGAATGATTTGGGTTTAGTATAGCTCAGGAGAAGTTACTCTTCCAGCTTTAGTTATTTTTCCATTTTTCCGGTCTTAACTGTACTTCCTGTCTTCGTGGCAGCAAATATACAGAGCTAAGTTCAGCGCCATCACTGACCAGGAAGTCAAAGCAGCCTTTAACAATCTGGGATCGCCCAATAAAAACGAGGCATTGTCAGTGGACGCTCGGCAAGAGTTGGACCTGCGCATTGGTTGTGCCTTCACTCGCTTCCAGACCAAGTTCTTTCAGGTGAGCATTAATGCCGTGAATGTCTAGTGGACATTCTGCTGTGTTGAGTGTCTTTTGACTTATATGGAAGGTGTACTAGTTGTCAGCTAAAAATTAGTTCCGTCTTCAGACCTGCCACCTGTTCAGTTTTTGTTTTTTTTAAGTTTCTCAGATCATGTGTATTAAAATACAGAACCAAATGACTATCAAAACTAGAATTTTAGTTCAGTTCAAATTGTGCATGTGTGTGTTGCGACACCAGTGCTGCTGTATTTCGTTTGAGAGTACAGTTGCCAACACAGTCACATTGCATCCTGCTTTCGTTTCCTTCACATGCATATCTGGAGTTTTTCAACAGTGCAAAGATGGTGTCTGCACTATGTAGACATACCCAAGAGACAGATGAAAGTGCTGATGACATCAGCTACTATCGTTGTTGTATGAAGAAGGTAGTGTTGCAAATGTGCCATGGAAAATATATTGAAACCTGTTTTGTTATGTGTGGACAGTGTGTGTGTGTGTGTGTGTGTGTGTGTGTGTGTGTGTGTGTGTGTGTGTGTGTGTGTGCATGAAATGGTTATATTCATGATTAAATGCTTCTAGTTCATCAACACAGTATTACTATTAAAAATCTGAAAACTACTGAAAATTGGCTTTTTTTCTGGTAAGAAAAGTACCAAACAGCATTTAGAAGGTAGGGTGAATGATGGGGTGGTGGTGGTGGTGGGAGGGGGGGGGAGGGGCAGACAGCTCTGTGTCCTCTATCATTGCCAGACAAAATTGTTATGCACGTATTTGTCACATCTGTTTGGAAAGTCAGATTACTTGACTGCTTGTACCACTACCAGTAATGTACATCAGACGGACCTGACTTTGGGAAGCAGGGCATTGGTGCTGATGGTGCTGTGGCTGGTCTGTCTGATGGTGGTTAGGGGAAGTACGGAGACCTGGACAGCACCTTGATTTCCTACGGCCCCTGCCAGACCCCCACCCTGGGTTTCTGTGTGGAGCGGCATGACAAGATCCAGTCCTTCAAACCAGAGTCCTACTGGGTCATCAACACACAGGTCTGTGATTTCTTTCTTTTGTACAGGGTCATTAGCACATAGGTCAGTGATTTCTTCTTTTTTTTTTTTAAACTGGGTCATCAACACACAGGTGAGTGATTTTTCATCTTTTACTGGGTAATTAGGACATGGGTCAGTGATCTTTTTTTTTTTTTTTTCTTTTGCTGGATCATCAACACACAAGTCTGACTTATTTGATTTTTTTTTTTTTACTAGATCACTAACACATAAGTCAGTGACTTGTTTGATTTTTTTTTTTACTGGGTCATTAACTCTTTCATCCCTACAACCCGCTTTTCCGGTTTGCAGAAATCCTACCCTTCCTTCCTGCAGCCCGGAAAACAGGGCAGCTCAAAATCCCTCCTTTCCTTCCTGCAGCCCGGAAAATCGGTTCTCGTTGTAAGCGCTTTGAACTTCGCGCGAGTCGCGTCATCGTACACGTCATGACCGGGTCACTAACTGGGCAATGTTTATGAATGGAATGGATGCCAGACGGCCCCTACAGAGTGGGAAAGTGGTTGCCGCTCTATTCTGGCTGGTTTGCTACTGCATACGTGGCAGTTCTCACTTTACACTTCTTTTTTTCTCTAAATCCAGGAATTAAGGGAATATTTGTATTATAAGAATCTAGGAACAAGAAGAAGTAATGGTTCATAGAAAAGTAGGAATGAAGGAGTTAACACACAGGTCAGTGATTTAGTTCATTCTTTTACTGGGTCATCAACATGCAGCCCTGTTTCATTTTCCTACTGGATTATAAACACTCAGGTCAGTGATGTGTTTCATTGCTGGAGTATGAACAAACATGTCGGTAATACAGATCAGCTCTTTGTCAGTGGGGGCTAGAATAGTTGAGTGGTAAAGCACCGGACTTGTAATCTTGGTGATCCTTGGGTTGCGTGTTCAAGTCTCCGCCGGGCCATTTCGGTACAGGGGGATTTTCCCCACAGAGTTAACATTACTTCTGACTCCATTTCCCATACAGTCCTTTGAATGAGACAATAAACCAAGGTTCCGTGTGTGAACGCATGCGTAACATCTTGCACACACGTGAAATCCTATCACCAACTTCCGGAAGAGAAGGCCAGTTTGGCCGTTGGTATGGATGACGTGTTACACATAGCCTGCACCTTCGCCAAAGTTGTAGTATGGCTGCCTTAATGGCAAGATAAAAAAAGAATGGTCATACACACAAAACTCCACTCACTTTGTTGGGTAGATGGGACTTATCCTTGCCTGTCTATACAGGGAGTGTCCGCTGGAGTGTCAGCTTGCTTGCATAGAAAAAAAGAAAAAGCTCTTTGTCAGTAACAGAAGTAGTCTCAGAAATGCTAATGTTGTTATTTCAGAAAAGAATTGCCAATGTTAAGTTTGACCTTGAGGGAGCATGATATGCTTCGCAGGTCAGCAGACTGGCTGTTTCAGCATGGGATCAGAGAGTTCAGGCATGGGCTTTAGATGCGGTCATTCTGGTTGGAAATTATGTTGGAAACAAAGCAGTTTGAGAGATTTTTCTATGGACCTCTTACTAACACAGTCTTCAGTGTTACAAATTTATGAAAATGACCTTGCTTTCTGTTTGTCTTTGAGTGTGTGTGTGTGTGTGTGTGTGTGTGTGTGTGTGTGTGTGTGTGTGTGTGTGTTGTGTGTGCCGTGCATGCGTGCATGTGTGTGTGTGTGTGTGTGTGTGTGTGCAGGTGTGTGTGTGTGTCTGTGTGTGTGTGTGTGTGTGAGTGTGAGTTTGTGTGTGAGTGGGGTGTGTGTGGTGTGTATGTGTGCGTGTGTGTGTGTGTGCATGTGCGCATGTGTGTGAGTGTGTTTGTCTACGACTTCCTCTCTGTATCTGTCCGTTTGTGTGTATATGCGTGTGTGTGTGCGCATGTGTTTGTGTGTGTGTGCGTGTGCGCACATGCATGAGTGTGTTTGTCAAAGACTTCCTCTCTGTATCTGTCCGTATGTGTGTTTGTGTCATTTAAGTATATAGAGCTTGCATTAGAGAGCTAGCGAAGCACATTGCTATGTTCCTGACACAGGTGGAGCTGCCCGACGGCAAGATGCTGAAGTTGGACTGGGAGCGGACACGTGTGTTTGACAAAGACGTGGCCCAGATGTTCGTCAACATTATCAAGTCTGGAGACAAGGCCTGGTAAGCACAGGGACCTTCCAGTCAGTTACAGAGCTGTCTGTCCCCCTGTCTGCCATTATTGCTCAGGGGGGAGTGAGGTTCCCCCTATACTTTGGCAGTCAAAATCACTTTATTACCTCAAAAACGAGAAATTAAAACCAGGTACAACAGTTTAGAATACACGCTACAGCAGACAGTACATGAAATAATAAAGGAACAGTTCTCTTAAACAAAATGACCTTGCACTGCACATCACTGAACCTGCATACATATATCCCAAGATCTTTGACAACATTATGACACTGGCATTGTATGTTTAAAAGAACACTACACATTCAAGATTAAAACAATGCAACAGACAGAGTGGTGTTAGTCCTGCACCTTGCATTCCAGCTGTTCCATTTGCAAGCCACTCCCAGCTTCATTCTTTCACAGTCTCCTCATTAGCAGACCACAGGGAGCTGGCGTTAGGAGGCTACCAACTGGAGGAGTCCCTGCAAGGCTGGTAAGTCCTTTCAGTGATTTTTAGTTCATTCTGACCTCGCGCCTCCCCTCTCCCCCTCCAGCACTCTCGCACACAGCAGCTTTAGAGACCTGTTACCTTGCAAGGCTGTCAAACCTGAATTGTTCATACCTGCCAGCCAGATTGAAAGTAGAGTATTGTAAGATTAGAATAGTCATGATCTGTTTGGGTTATCTTTTCCCGATCCTAGAAAGAATCAGAAATACATAAGCAGACGCGCCGTCTGTCCCAGAATAGCTGTGTTTGGTACTGAAAAGTGTGAAGATTAATGATAGTTTTTTTGAAGTTATGGCTGTGGATAGCATGTTGCTAAGAAAAAAAAAATGACATGAAAATGCGAAACAATGAGCGCACCTTTTTCACAAGTGGTCAGAGTGATCCCGCAGGCCCACAAGCGATAGCTGTGCTGACACATCTGTGGGCGTGAACATCAGTGTGTAAGGCACATGAATAACAATAAACCAATCTGACTATGGTATCCATGTCAATATTAAAGCATGCTTGTCTTGCGACATGTATCCGAGTGCTGCCAAAGTTTCGATGTGTAGCCTCCGCAGTGATGGCAGTTTCTTCATCAGAATGGCTGACACTCATACCCCTGTACATGGAGAGTGTGCACATAAGGTAGAAATATTAATGATGATTGTAATGATAAGATCATTAACAATAATGATGACAGTGATTATGGTGAAGGTAATATTTTGATTTAAGGAAAAATCACAAACTATGGAAAACTGCTTGAAACAAGATTGGAAAAGTCATTTTATTTGTTGCTGATTGTGCATGGAAAATAATTCTAAGTGTGTGTGTTTGTGTGTGTGTGTGTGTGTGTGTGTGTGTGTGTGTGTGTGTGTGTGTGTGTGTGTGTGTGTCTGCAGTGTGCTGGAGACTGTCCAGAAGAAGGGAGAGAAATCCAAACCCTTGGCTCTGAACACCGTGGAAATGCTGAGAGTGGCCAGTTCTGGTCTAGGTTTGTCATGACCATTTCTTTTCTGCCCTTTCCCCCTGTCTTCCTCTAGTCTCAGGTGTAAAAAAAATGGTTGGGGTTTATCCAGGCGGGGTAGGGAGAGGGAGTCATACTGTCCTGTAAGTTACATTTTTAATAGTATAGATTGTCAGCAAACACTGATCAGTATTTGGCCTCCAAGAAGCTAGATGTAAAGATCTACAATAATTGGATGATGTTTGGGTTCTTCCTGACTCATAAACACAAGTCTAGTGAAAGTTTTCTTCACTTTCACGGTAAGACCAGAAACGGAAAAGAAAAAATGGGGTTGGGCAATATTGCTACTCTTGGGAGTTTATGTACTTTGAAACCTTGCTTTAAATTCAGTGTATGTTTATATGCCATTTGGTGTGTCTGTATGCGTCTTGCATACTCCTGCATGTGATGATTGATTATGGTACATAACTTATAAGTGCCACCTCTCGAGTGAAACATCTTAATTGCACATGAGCACACACACACACACACACACACACACACACACACACACACACACACACACACACACACACACACATCACTTACACTGACACATTTAAAGTGTGGCCAGTTTCACTCATCTTAATGCACATACCAGGAGAAAAAAATCAAGCATACTCGTACACAGACGCATGCATATGTTCATGCAAATTCGCACACTGGCACTTACTGGATAGAAACAGTGGGCTATAACTGAACTGAAATATGACACTGATGATGTGACTTAGAGTTATGGTGACAGCCCATGGGTCGTGTGTGGTGGGCTGAGCTGTAACTGAATTGAATGCAGACACTGACAATGTAGATGAGGGTTGTGGAGACAACCCTTACAGGGCCCCATATGGTGGGCTGAACTGTAATCAAACATAAAATTAATGCTGACAGTGTAGTTGAGAGTTGTGGTGACAACCCTGACAGGGCCCCATTTGGTTGGCTGAGCTGTAATTAAACAGAGGAGTGACACTGATCATGTAGCTGAGAGTTGTGGTGACAATCCTGACAGGGCCCCATTTGGTTGGCTGAGCTGTAATTAAACAGAAGAGTGACACTGATGATATAGCTGAGAGTTGTGGTGACAACCCTGACAGGGCCCTATGTGGTGGGCTTAGTATTCAGCAGAATACGGACACTGATGATGTAGCTGAGAGTTGTGGTGAAAACCCTGACAGGGCCCCACATGTTGGGCTGAGCTATAATTTAACAGAAGAGTGACAGTGATGATGTAGCTGAGAGTTGTGGTGACAACCCTGACAGGGCCCCATATGGTGGGCTGGGCTACAAATAACAACAGAAGAATGACATTGATGATGTAGCTGAGAGTTGTGGTGACAACCCTGACAGGGCCCCATATGGTGGGCTGGGCTACAAATAACTCAACAGAAGAGTGACAGTGATGATGTAGCTGAGAGTTGTGGTGACAGCCCTGACAGAGCCCCATATGGTGGGCTGGGCTACAAATAACTCAACAGAAGAGTGACAGTGATGATGTAGCAGCAAGTTGTGTGGAACCAAGTGTGGGTGTTGCAGGCATGAGCCCTCATCACACTATGCAGATAGCAGAGCGGCTGTACACCCAGGGCTACATCAGCTACCCCAGGACAGAAACCAACTCCTATCCCAGACAGCTTTGATCTCAAGTAGGTCTGCCACCATGCCATCCTTCATACAGTTGGCCATGGAAGTATTGAAGGAATCGCTGGAAATGGGAAAATTGGCACGAATAATGATAATAACGATACATGGGTGATCTTTCGGACATGGGTGATCTTTTGGGTTATCTTTCTTTTGTCCATATTTTGTTGAATCTAACAAGAAAAATATGGTAATGTGAAATTTGAACACTTTTTTTTTTCATCCACCAGTTCAAGTAGTTTTTTTAAAAGAATTGTCTGAAACTAACTCAGAAAGTGTTGTTATGAGGAAAGAATTATGAACTCTGGAGTGGGACTGAACGTAACGTCCAGGAAAGGGAAAATTTGCATGAGAGTTTTGGTGACAACCCTGACAGGGCCCCATGTGGTGGGCTGACCTGTGATCATCATCTGTATTATCTAATGTGATTATGATGTTTTGAATGTATTGTGGAAATGTTTTTAGTTGAAATATTTGTAAGGTAGAATGCTTTTGAGATGTCTTGATAGTAACACTGATGAAACGATAGTGGTTTGCATGCGAGGATTGGTAGGTGTTGTGACAGTGATAGTAATGATGATGATCATGAGCAATATATTTGACAAGGATGATGTGCGTTGAGCTTGTGATGGTTAAAAATCATAGAAATGAACTAGTGATGGAAACATCTCTGTCTTTGATAATGACGATGACGAAATATCTGTTAATAGACTGTCGATGACTATAGTGTTTACAAGGTGACCGTCTGACGATGATGAACATGCTGTGTATATCACTGTGTATTGTCAGAGGCACCCTCAGGCAGCAACAGGACCACCCAGACTGGGGCCCTTTCGTCCGCAAGCTTCTTCAGGAGGGTGTCAAACAACCCAAGTAAGGCAATGGTCATGGGGGAAGGGGGGAGGTGAGGGGGAGGGGGGGGGATGGAGAGGACAGTTTGGGCAGAAGGCAGACATTGCATGATGACAGAAGGTGGATAGTAGCTGCTTTGGTGTTTTTTTCTCTGCTGCAGGTTCTGTCTTTCTTGAGGCTAGCACAATCATCCTTTTTGATAGGCTGCCTAGCCAGAATGCTTTGTGAAAGTTTGGCAAGGGTGCTTTGCTTGTTTAAGCAACAGTGTTTCTCACTGTCAAGCTTTATCAAAAGAGAGAAAGTTTTACTGCTATTGATTAGTTCTCATTCTTTTCCACATTGAATGGTTAAGGCAGTAATATGATGAGGACAAGTCTTAAAACAACAGGTTAGATAATGGTGTGATTGTAGCTGAATAAGTACCACAAACAAATTCTGACATACACAGTGCAAATATGACAAACAGAGTGTAGCTTTAGTCAACACCATCTTGCTTCCCTTGGTGAACAACGCTTTAGGGCTGCTACAGAAGGTGTCGAGCACTCGTGGCAAACATGGTGTTGCCCAAACAAAGAGCTGGTTGTGCTAGAGAATTCTCTGCCAGGCAGCCCGCCGCTAGACTGGAGGCCTAACGGAGGATGTGTCTGTCTGCGAAGCCAACAGATCCCAGGCTCAGCTATGGCAAGGGTCGGTGTATTTTCCCTTTCCACCACTGAATTGTAAATGGTGGCTTCTGTGATTGTCTTTTAGGTGAATGGCTACTGAAACCCCTTGTGTATTGTGTGCTGAGCACTTGCACACAATATGTGTCCATGTACATGGTGTCCCTGATATCACATCAGAAGATGTCTTTGGCAACATGGTATCTAGAGATGTCCTTGGTTACATTGTATTAAAAGATGTCCTTGGTTACATTGTATTAAAAGATGTCCTTGGTTACATTGTATTGAAAGATGTCCCGGTTACATTGTATTGAAAGATGTCCTTGGTTACATTGTATTGAAAGATGTCCCTGGTTACATTGTATTGAAAGATGTCCCTGGTTACATTGTATTGAAAGATGTCCCTGGTTACATTGTATTGAAAGATGTCCTTGGTTACATTTATTAAAGATGTCCTGGTTACTTTGTATATAAAAGATGTCCCTGGTTACATTGTATTGATAAAAGATGTCCCTGGTTACATTGTATTGATAAAAGATGTCCCTGGTTACATTGTATTGATAAAAATGTCCCTGGTTACATTGTATTGATAAAAGATGTCCCTGGTTACATTGTATTGATAAAAGATGTCCCTGGTTACATTGTATTGATAAAAGATGTCCCTGGTTACATTGTATTATAAAAGATGTCCCTGGTTACATTGTATTATAAAAGATGTCCCTGGTTACATTGTATTAAAAGATGTCCCTGGTTACATTGTATTTAAAAGATGTCCCTGGTTACATTGTATTGATAAAGATGTCCCTGGTTACATTGTATTGATAAAAAGATGTCCCTGGTTACATTGTATTGATAAAAGATGTCCCTGGTTACATTCTATTAAAAGATGTCCCTGGTTACATTGTATTAAAAGATGTCCCTGGTTACATTCTATTAAAAGATGTCCCTGGTTACATTGTATTAAGAGATGTCCCTGGTTACATTGTATTAGAGATGTCCCTGGTTACATTGTATTAAATGATGTCTTTGGTTACATTGTATTAAAAGATGTCCCTGGTTACATTGTATTAGAGATGTCCCTGGTTACATTGTATTAAATGATGTCCTTGGTTACATTGTATTAAAAGATTCCCTGGGTGCATTGTATTAAAAGATGTCCTTAGTGACATTGCATCAAAACATATCCCTAGTAACAGTATAACCAAAATATTCTTGGCAATATTATATTCAAAGATATACCTGTCATTAGTGTCAAGATCATACCAAAAAGTGGCCTTGTTAGCATTATATCAAAAGATGTTCCTGACAGCATTGTATCCTATGAACAACTTGACCTAAGTAGACAGAATCAAACCCGAAGATGAAAAAGCATTGCATGGCACAGGGCTTTGGCTACTGCTCTTCCAGAAAAGGGTGGCCTGGATTTTGCAGGAAGAACCTGTTAAAAGACATAAAAGAGTAATGCAGTATTGTGCAAGAACAGTTTATTTCACAGTGTACAACACAAGCTTATTATTTCTTTGAAGGAAATGTTACTGCCTTTTTGCTGTCTCTTTTCAAGAAAACGATAAAAACTATTTTCTCTGTGTGTGTGTGTGCGTGTGTGTGTGTGTGTGTGTGTGTGTGTGTGTGTGTGTGTGTGTGTGTGTGCTGTGACCCAGGAAAGGCCATGATGCCGGCGATCATCCTCCCATCACCCCCATGCGCTGTGCTCGGGAGTCGGAGTTCGATCACGACAGTTGGCGCCTCTACGACTACATCACCCGACACTTCATTGCCACGGTCAGTTCTTTTCTTGTGTAGGTGGTGGTGGTGGTGGTGTGTGCATATGTGTGTGTGTGTGTTGGTGTGTGTGTTGTGTGTGTGTGTGTGTGTGTGTGTGTGTGTGTGTGTGTGTGTGTGTGTGTGTGTTTATTTGGGAGGAAAAGCTGTCATTTCAACCTCCATGTTTTATGATGTATTTTGTTACAGACTACCAAATTAATTTTCAAGAGTGCTGTATGAACTGATGAAACTGGAGTAGTGTTGCAGTAAAACCACCACAACAACAAAGGAAAGTCCTGACTGCACTAAATTATTTTGTAAAAATCTATTACATGTGTACAATGTGGCCATTTTTTGTGTCTGTGAATCTGTTATCTACAGATATCAATGGCAAGATTATGTTCAACATGTCCAATCTTGGAGAAAGATATATATATGCAAAGACTGAATTGTAATTCTGTGGTTCATTGTTGACCTTTGATGAATTTCAGCTGAGTCCCAACTGCCAGTACCTGCAGACGACCATTTTCTTTGAAATCGGGTCGGAGCAGTTTTCATGCACGGGCAAGGTTCTGCAGGAGCCAGGGTTCACAGAGGTCATGCCCTGGCTGGCCCTGGCAGACGACGAGGAGGTGCCCACACTGAAGAAAGACACCATGCTCAACGTGGAGGAGGTAAGCATTGGGTCTTTCTCTGTGTTCCTGTCTCTCTATCAGTCAGTCTTCATTTCTGATTGTCTGTGTGTACACCATGCTCAACGTTGAGGAGGTTAGCCTTGGGTCTTTCTCGGTGTCCCTGGCTCTCTGTCAGTCAGTCTTCATTTCTGATTGTCTGTGTGTACACCATGCTCAACGTGGAGGAGGTTAGCCTTGGGTCTTTCTCAGTGTCCCTGGCTCTCTATCAGTCATTCTTCATTTCTGATTGTCTGTGTGTACACCATGCTCAACGTGGAGGAGGTTAGCCTTGGGTCTTTCTCAGTGTCCCTGGCTCTCTGTCACTTTCGTCTTCATTTCTGCCTTCCTGCATGTACACCACGCTCGACTTGGGAAAGTTCAAGTTTTTGCCGCTTTCTCCCTTTGTACTAACTTCTGTCTTTGTCTGATACTCCCTGTGTTTCCATTTAGATGAGAAATTGACTGAAATGGATTGTTAGTTTCTGTACTGGCCAAGCCTGCCTTGTTTGTTTTTCTCATTTGTGAACAGGATACTCCACCCTAATTTTGGGGTATTTGACATTGAATAGATGAAATAATCTATCATTTAATCTCCTCAGTCACTACAAGAGTTAGTTCCATAGCGTCACTGAGCAAAATCATTTCTAAGTTTACGTCCGTAGTGTGTTTTAAATCCGTTCTCAGATACAGGATATGTTAACTCAGAGCTGTCCTGGAACATCTGTAAGTGCCTCCATGTGCATTCATGATTAACAGTTTGTCTTCATCCAGAAAGTCTAGTACCAACATCTTTTGTTAGGGAAAGAGAAAATCTTGATTTGAACTTTCTCTTTTGCGCTTCTTTGTGGGGGCTATACCCAGCTTGGCTACTGCTTCACTGCTCTGTGTTGGGTCAGAAATGTGTGGGTCAGAGATTTGTCCACTGTGAATGGTGAATTCTTAACCCATTTATGACTTGGTACCATAACAAACTCAACCCTGTGGTATTGCAGAAAACAGGTTACCCAAAACAAACAAGTTGAAAATAATGAACCATAAGATTCAGTACTCTTGATAACTCGCTTTCAGTGTTCTGAAGAAAAGTTGTGCATTGAAAATAAGCATGAAAACCTGGTCCTAGCAGAAAATAATCGGACTTGTGAAAATATTTGGACCACACAGGCTATTCTAAGTTTTCTCGTAAGTTGGCTGATGCAGTGGTCACCTTGTTCCACGTTATCTTGTACAAATTGAGTTACAGTACGAGAAGTAACTTTTCTTGAAGTTGTAACCGCTTGGATGCACATTTAATCAGCAATACTGTTGAGAGGAAAAAAGGATAGTCTGTCCTGTCAGTTCATGTACTTATATCCCATCTAAACACAGAGGCTGATGTGACAGCCCTGATATCACCCTTTGCGGTCAGCTGGGCTATGACAGATATGAAATGAAAACACAGGGATCGTATCAGGGCTGTAACTGTTCTCACCAGACAGCTGGGTAATGTTGATGGTATGAGAGTGTTTACCGCATTGAGATACAGGCTGTCGGACTTGTATGTTGATATGAAAGAGAAAGCTTAACATAGCGAGGGGAAAGAACAGCTGCATGGTGCATGCATGTCTGTGTCCTCTGTGGAGGTTATATCACTAGTTTTGCTAGGTTCATGTTGCCTCGCATGGAGTTTTTATGTCACCTGTTATACTACAGGTGAATTTGTTTTGTGTCCCACTGAAATCTCACATGATGTGTCGTGACACAGGTGAAACTGGTAGAGCGACAGACCACGCCCCCTGACTACCTGACAGAGAGCGAGCTGATTTCGCTGATGGAGAAGCATGGCATCGGGACAGACGCCAGCATCCCAGTCCACATCAACAACATTTGCGAGCGTAACTACGTGACCATCATCGGTGGGCGTCGGCTGCAGCCCACCAACCTTGGGATTGTGCTGGTTCACGGCTACCAGAAGGTCAGAGGACAAGGCGGAAACCTTGATTCAGTGATCATGACCGTAGAAACCTTGTTTGACAAAACAGTTTATAATAAAAGTGAGGATGATAGTGAGTAGTCCAAGAGAGAGAGGCAGAAATTTTGCCTCTGGGACTATGACAGTAGAAAACTGTTTGAGAATTGATTCATGGTTGAAGTGAAGATGGCAATAAAAGGGTAGTAGATAATGCAAAGAACTGTCTTCGAATTACAGTGACGGCAAAAACATTTTAACAAAGTAATTTACAAAGGAATTCAAGTTGTACATTATGATAATAATAATGACAAAAACTTTTTTTCCCCCAAATCAGGCCACATTTCATAATACTTTGAAATGATTTATGAAATAAAATGACACTGATTACAGCAAACCATTTCAAAGGAAGAATTTCATAACACTTTGAAATAATTTATAAAATGAATAATACTGATTACAGCAAACCTTTTTAAAGGAAGAAAAAAAAGAAAAAGATGGAATCATTGTTCTAATTACTTTGGTGCCTCTCACATATATTGATCAACTACGATACCAGTTCCATCATATTTTGTTTCTGACATAGCACTTGCTTTTCAAGGACACTATCATGACCTGTTTTAGCTAAATTTAGAAAGACAGGGGGTTAGTTACTGCCAAGGACATAGACAAAGGAAGCACGGGACAAGACACAATGCATTTCGACCTGTTTTAGCTAACTGGATCGGAGTAGACTTGATGAGGAAGGCGTTTGTTTCAAGCCCAGTGATGGCTTTTTGTGGGTCAGATTGATGCGGACCTGGTGCTGTCGACGATGAGGTCGGCAGTGGAGCAGCAGCTGGGGCTGATTGCCCTGGGGCAGGCCAACTTCCACGAGGTGAAGCAGCACACGCTGGACATCTTCCACCTCAAGTTCCGCTACTTCGTGCAGCACATCCCCGCCATGGATGAGCTCTTCGAAGTCACCTTCTCCTCTCTCGCCGACAGTGGCCGCCCCATGTCCAGGTACGGCTCTGTGTGTGTGTTTGTGTGTGTGTTTGTATGTATGTGTTTGTATGTGTGTGTGTCTGTGTGTGTGTGTGAGGGGGAGGGCGATACAAACTGAGAAGGGGAGGGAGACTGGAGACAGGACAGGAGTTGGTATGTGGGGACTGTGGAGTGGGGTGGGGGGGGGGGGGGGGGAAGAGGCAGACTTGGAGATTTAAGGAGAAGGGATAGCTCTGTCCATGGAGAAATGCAGGCTCTCTGATCAGAACCTTCAGCGCTGAAAAGCTGATGAGGAGGTTAAAAAAAAAGTGTCCATAAAGTTCCACAGGCTGGAGAACAGCTGACGTGAAAATTCTGAAAATAGTTGAGGTCAGGCCACCTAGGCTTTGGTGGGGGGTACAGGAGAGCAAAGCCCCCAGACCGAAATGGAATTCAAGCAGTCTTGAAGGCTGTTTCATGGTCTTTATTGATGGGCAAGTTATGATGTAGGAAGCAAAGAAACCAAAAGAAAATTACTGAACACACACACACACACACAGGCATGCACACTTAAATGTCTTTTTTTTTTTTTAAGAAAGAAAAAAATTGGTATTTGTCTCAGTAGTTGTACATATATATATATGTATATATAACCTGATAATGAAAAGACAATGAAAAAACCACATCTGCTTAGTCATGAGACCAGAGTGTGCAGCGTTTACAGCTAGATGACTTACTTTTCAAAAACATGGAAAAAGCAACATTGTCTGTGTCATTATGTTCAGTTAAGTGTGTGTGTATGTGCGACTCTGCGTTTGTGGGTATGCAAAGCCAAAAGCTTGCTGTTGTTGTGCCAGACCCTGCCCCCACCCCTACCCCCTTCACCCCTACCCCTTTATGCCACTCATGGGTTCAATAGTTTAACTGTTGGTTTCAATCTTACTTTGTTCTTGCTCGCTATCCAACAGTAATTCATTCAGTTTATCTTAAACATATGAATGTTGCTTGTCTGAATCAGCATTTTTTTTTTTTATTCCTGACTCAATCAATGGGTGTGCCTCTTCCATAGTAAATGTAGAGTGGGTTTGACTGCCTAAAGCATTTGATTGGGAAGGGTGGGGGAAAGAGACAGTGCCCAGATTGACTAATTGCCGAAATGTGTGCGAGATCGGCTCCCTGTCTTTCAGGCGCATTTATGCGAGTTCAGCAATGTCAGGGTTAAGCAGCTGATCATGGAACGCTGTAAAGCATGGCTGATCGTTGTTAAATCTCCATCTATGAAATACCGAGAGCAAATGCAGTGAAGAGGTCAAAGACAGTTTCACACAATTCGGCCTTAACAGTCTTGTATGCACTTTAACCTTGACCTTTGTGAGATGGGATGCTGTGACAGGTGCGGGAAGTGCCGGCGCTACATGAAGCTGGTGGAGGCCAAGCCGTCGCGCCTGTACTGCTCCATCTGTGACTCCACCTACGGCCTGCCCCAGAACGGCAACATCAAGCTGTACAAAGAACTCAAGTGCCCCCTGGACGAGTTTGAGATCCTGCTGTGGACCACAGGGGCCAAAGGGAAGGTAGGGGGTGGATGTGGGTGTGGGAGTGGATGTGGGTGTGGGGGTGGATGGGGGTGTGGGAGTGGATGTGCTGTTGTCGACTTTTGTCAATTTTACATGCTTGAAATGAAAAAAACAAATATCAACAATACTGAATATTTCTTTCTTTAAAAAGAATATGCATGCTTGTAAACAAAAGCGGTTTATGGAGTATTCCCAGTGAAAGCCAGTTTTTCTTCTTTTTACAATGTTTTATTTTGGGTTGGAGAGTCCGGTCCCGTCTGGGCATTCAAAGATGAGCTCAGCTAGAAAGGGATTGAGCACTGAAAGGATGAGCATCATCATTCTCTTTCAGTTCCGTCCAGTCATGCTGAAATGCAAGCTGTCTCTGAATCATTCCATTTTCAGTATAGAAACTGTTGAGATTGAAGACATTTTCAGAGTACATTAGTTTTCTGAAAAGAAAACACTACATTTTTTTTAAAGAGGAATATTCTTTAAAAAAAACAAACAAACAAACAATTTGAATGCCGTATGTGTAGACTGTCAGTGCCAAATGCTTGATGGTAATGTAATTTTATCAAGGTATTTCTTTTTTAAAAAAAAACGGGGGGGGGGGGGGGGGGGTCAGTCTTAACTCTTTTACCATTTTTTAATGAAGAACTGCTATAACTACCACAACACAGTTTTAGCATAGCAAATCAACTTAAATCTAATTTATGAAACTCTAGACAGTGTTTTTTTTTTGTTGTTTTTTCAAATTACCAAACAAATCCTGCATGTTTAAATCCCTCAAAATTTGTAACAAAAATACGGCACTAGGAGTGTAATTCAATTCCATAAAAGTGGAAATCCAGAATGGGAATGCGCTTTGCTTGTCCCCAGAGCAGCAAGATTGTGTTTTGGCATTTTCTGGATCAGCCAGATTTTCTTGGGGTACTTTATGCAAAAGGTGGGCAAGAGCATGATTCTTTTTTTTTTTTTTTTTTTTTTTTTTTTGCTGTCCCAACCTCTGCACCACCTCAGAGGCAGTGCACCCACGCCGCTCATTCCGACACCCCGACCACAGCCACAGCCCGGTCGGCCCCGCCGCAGGCCCGGCACCGGCAATCCACAGGGAGCAGTCAGTGTCAAGTCGTCAAGAGGCAACCCACCGGAGGAGACACTGCACTGCTGCCGAGTCACTTCGGTGGTGTTCAGTGGCGCCTGTTCTGATCTAACATACGCAGGACACCACCTACTAAGCCCCCTACTGACGACAATAATTGCTTAGTCGCGGAGCCGGCGTGAGTGAGCTCTCCCTCCCGAGGGCACCACCACGTCCGTCCAGCGACAGCTCCCATGGACTCGCCGATACCGGTGACCCTGACGGAACCAAACCAAGGCCACAGACGTGGAGAGGACATCGAAATTGAGGTCACCATGAGAGCAGGGCATGAAGGGCCACAGAATTTGAGACATTTTTTTTTTTTTATGCTGATCGATGAGAATGAGGATGATTAAGATGATGCTACGGATTTCCATTTCGGTCTGAGACTACATGACAGGGCTGTACTCTACGCTTCCTTTCATAATATATCCCGGCGTCAACCGGACCCGAGAGATACAGGCACCTGCAGTGTTGGTCAGGAAATTTGAGCAACACTCTCAGAAACGCATCCATTAAGTGGATGAAACTCGACTGTGTGGTCCCAGTCTTCCCAACTGAGTCCGCAGCAACTCAACTCTGGGTAGGAGCCGGTCGGGGCAGAAAAACCCACATGACTTCTGATGGGATTCGAACCCACGACCTCCCAGCCGGGAGTCCGCGACGCTAACCACTTCGCCACGGCGGCTGGTCAAGAGCATGATTCTGTTTGTTACTCATCTTACTGTATGATTAATTTAGTATACCATGATTGAAAACAAAACAGACATCCTGAGAAGACATTGCTCATGGCTTTCTGTATCAGTTTGTTAATTTCATTTACAAAATCTTAAAACACTGTTTTGATGATCAGAAGTTGTCAGGGTGAGAAAGTTGCGGGAACTTGTGGAAGATTCAAAAAGTGACTTCCTGTTGAGCCATGGGTCTGATACTAACTGTAGTGCAGATGAAGAGAAAAAAAAAAGACCCCCAAAAAAATGAAATACTGGACAAAAATGTGATTTGGGTGTCTTCAAGTGAATTGCAGAAAACCATATGCAAAATCACTGCAGATGGGAATGGCTGGACAAGCTTAGCCACAGTGGATTGGTGTACAAATGCATGGAAGAATAATCAAATTCCTGTTTAAACCACCCCTTACAAAGGATGAATGTCATGTTGCCTGCAATAGAAGAAAATATTCGTGAATCTCATGAGACAGCATTTATCAGGAAAATACAACTAGCCAAAGTAGCCATCAGTAGGAGGTCAGTGGGCGATCAAGAAAAGTAAAGAAATAGATTATGAATTAAGAGACTGGTTCTGTCCGTTTTCACACTAATTTGGGAAAATCAAGTTGTCGCAGGCTTACGTAGGTTGGTCACTAGTCATAGTGATAAAGAGCAGTTGTACAGAGGTTGAAAAGGGTACCATAAGTGTTACAAAAATAATCTGTCTCAGAATTTTTGCTCTTGATCAGGAAACAGTTGAGCAGAGGTTTGGGTTTCCATTGCATTTTATCGAGTATTTGCGGTAAATGGTTGATGTTGTGTTGCGCAGTCTTACCCGCTGTGCCCGTACTGCTACAACAACCCGCCCTTCAAGGACATGCGGAAGGGGATGGGCTGCAACGAGTGCACCCACCCCACCTGCCCCCACGCCTTCTCCCAGCACGGGGTCTCCGAGTGCGTGGAGTGTGAGCGGGGCATTCTGGTCCTGGATCCCACCTCTGCCCCCAAGTGGAAGATGGCTTGCAACAAGTGTGTATTTTTTGGGGGGGGGTGGGGGGGGGGGGGAAGGATTTGGCTTGTTGTTGTCCATCTCTCTTGGCAGTTTGTTTGTTTGCTTTCCATTTCTCTTCATTTGTTTGTCTCTTCTGTGGTAGAAAATTGAGCCAGTATATATCCATGTCTTCTGTCGGTTTCTGTTTCTTTTCCCATTCCATTTTCTCTCTTTCACTCTCTGCCATAGTGTAAATAAAGGCAATATACAACTTTGTCTCCTGTTATTTTTTTTTTCTCATTCCTGTTCTCCCTGTCTGTCTTCTACAAGAGGAGGTTGAGCCAATGCAGCATGTACAGATGACAATCAAACGCATAGACCGGAAATGTAGAGGAAACGGGTTTTAGTTGTAAAAAACAAAGGAGGGAACCACCCACCAAACAGACTTGTTTAATCATTCAAGAGGTTGAAGCACTACACCAAGGAAAAAAAACAGAAAAATGAACTGGCAGGTGTGGAGTTGTGTATGATATATGCCATTAGCTGTGATCTGTGAATAGACGTGTGTGCAGGTGCAACTTGGCCCATGACGAGTGCTAGCAGGAGAGAGTTGTTGCTGTATCTGTAAGCAGGTGCAATCTGGTTATGTGTGTGTGAAGGTGTAATGTGATGTGGTGTGCAGGTGCAATTTGATGTGGTGCCCAGGTGCGGTGTGCAGGTGCAGTGTGGTGCAATGTGACGTAAGTGCAGGTGCCATGTGTGGTGCAATGTGATGTGCAGGTAGGTGCTGTTCAGATGAAGTGTGATGTGTGTGTGTGCAGGTGCAATGTGGTGATCCACTTCTTTGACAATGCGCTGAAGGTGGTGGTGAGGGAGGAGAGCTGTGAGGAGTGTGGGGCCAGCCAGGTGGAGGTCGGCTTCAAGGTAACACCACCGCACACACACACATATTCATGCACAAACATACATGCACATGTACAGACACACAGATATACTATGTACACTATACTACTCTTATCGTGAACTAGTGGACTTCAGGGTAACAGTACTTCTTGAACTGGTGGACAGTACTACCCATCTATCTGCATGCAAATACACCACCTTGTTTTCGTGTGGTGGTTAGCTTCAAGTTAACACACTACACACACTTTGTGCCACTTCTGCTCGTTTGGCTCCGCCTCTTATTTCTTTCGTTTTGAAACCCCATTTCTTAAAATCAGAATGGAAGATTTTCCTTCAAGGGGCCTTGTGCCTTTTTTTTTTTTTTCTTTTTTTAAGATTTAAACAAACCCTTGCTAACACCTGTTTCAGATTGGTCTGAAGGGGGTATTCTACACAGACATACAATCTTCTTTTCAGCATTGGATAGCCTGTCTTTCTACACACACCACATCCAGTCTTATGGGAGGAATTGTGAGGCCCCTGAAAATCACAGGTCAAAAACAAAAGGGGGGGGGGGGGGGGGGGGGGTTGGGCATGAGCGTGCTTCTTGATGTGCCTGAAATTTCTTTAAGACACACACCACCTCCCTCCCCCCCCAAGCCTGCCCCTCTCTGTCTCTCGCCCCATAATACGCAGCAGCTGGCAAGAGCAGAACCATTCTTCCAGATTCCAGACCCCGTTGTTCCTCAAAGAAGTACATTCAAGTTAGCGACATGTTTGGTAGTGTGTGGACAGGTTCCTTTCAGAATGTTCTGCTGCGTTCAGGGGGGCTTAATTGTGAAAGCCTTTTTGTTCCTGTGAACGGGCCGTTATGTGTTGGACTGTGTCGAACTTGCCATTTATGGAGACTGTCCTGTCTTTTCAGGAATATTGCATGTTGAGTATCTTCTCATTTCCAAAACCACTAAATGTGGCTGTGGATCTTTAACGTACATGTTTTGAGTTCTTTCGCATGCAAGATACACAGGAAGGTGATCTAGACACTTGAGAGTCTGTGCACACTTTGAACTAGGTGATTGAAGAACTGGACACATAAAATCTCCACTAAACATGCCCGATGATGGTGTATTTGAATTGCCAACCCCTGGGGACAGAAGTTCACCTGTTTAACCACACACAGTGAAATGTCACAAAAGGCGTTAAGTATTCAGTGCATTGTGCAGCTTTCATCGTCATCCAAATGAAAGCTAGAATGTAGTCCCCACCTGTGGTAGTCTCAGTGATCTCTTTCCATTCCATTTTTGTTGTTCTTCACAGCAAGGGAAGAGTCCTATATCGGACGGCCGGGAGGAGCACACCGGCTGCTGTTTCTGCGACCCCATCTTCAAGCCCCTCATGGAGAAGCACCACGCCATCAGCCGCCTGCCCAACAGGGGCAGGGCCAGAGGAGGGGGGCGGGGCCGAGGGGGAGGGCGGGGCCGTTCCAGGGGCAGGGGGCGGGGCAAACCCAAGGACAAGATGGCGCAGCTAGCCGCCTACTTTGTGTGAAGAGCGCACACGTCCGTCGCCAGATGATCTGTTCATATCTGTACGCAGGGATCTAACCGGGAGGGAGGAACTCTTTCAAGCTTTTTTTTGTGTGTGTGTGTGTGTGTGTATAGATGGAGAGTTTTTAACCTATAGAAGTGCATTATCCATGCATTTGTATCAGAACAATGGGAGAGAGGAAGGGACTGGATGTGGCTGATCTAATTTTGGTTTGCATGTAGGATTTGTATGGGGGGTCTTAGTGTTGGGGTTTTTTTTTGTTTGTTTGGGTGTTTTTTTTTTTGGGGGGGGGGGGGGGGGGGTTTCCCTTACATAAGCCAGTTTCAAAATGTACAAAATATGTCTACTGCTGCATTTTCCATATTTCTCACCAACAAAGTTTTGAACAAAACTATATGTTCTGCATTGTCAGCAGAGGTGAGAGTGTGTGTGTAACAGAACAAGCTGAAAAACTTACCTGCAGCTGACACGACCTGCGCCTCGTTAGCAGGTGGGCATGACTGGGTAGCCAGCCACACATGCTCGTTGACTCATTGAGAGACATAACGCACAACGTTTTGCAGCATTGTGTTCAATGGTTAGTTGCTGAGCTAGTGGTTAAATGCGTCTTGTTTTACTCAAAAATTGTTACGCTTATGTACAAGATTTATTGTTATCTGTCAGATACTGTTGGTGTTGTGTTGGTAGCTAGGTTATCTGCCCGCTAGTCAGTTCAGCATCGTGTACATCGCATGAGAGATGCACACGATATACTTAGACATGTAAGTGTAGTGCTTAGATGATAGGCAAGTGTACAAATGTGCTAGTATGTTTCCAGTGTTGTTTCACATGTACATACAAGAATTATATGAATACCAACTCATCACTGCTTTTTTTTTTTTTCCCATTACCTCAGAGAAGAGTGAAGACAGCTAAGGGAACAGTCTTGATATGTGTCCTGAAAGTGAAGATAACTATTATTATGGATGGCTTGTTATCTGTGAGGACAACTATGGGGATGGTCATTTACAGTTTATCTGTCCTGAAGGTGAGGAGAAGTATGATGACTACACAGATGATTTGTTCTCTGTATGACAAGTATGAAAATTACAGCACAGATGATTTGTTCTCTGTATGACAACTATGAAAATTACTGCACAGATGATTTGTTAAATGAGTTGCTATGAGAATGATTACAGATGGTCACTTACCTCTTAGGCTAGGATAACTATGAGGATATTATAGAGACCTATTCACCCGTACAATTTAGCCATATTTTGTATGCGTACAAAAAACATACGACATTATATGACAAACTAAATGAGAAAAAAAGGGAAAAAATGCTGAAAAGAAAATCTAGATATGCGACTCTTGCACAATAACTGCATTTGCTGAATGTAACCATGATGTTGTCTTCATGTGCCAGTTTGGATACTTGGACTAAAAGAGTGACGACTCTTGTGAAATCATGTCTAGTTGTGTCTGCTTCTTCAACAACATGCCGATACATAGGAACAATAGCATGGACTACAGGCCAAGAGATTTTTGTTTGTTTTTTTTTAAATGGTAAGAGAGCTTCTTAGTGTCAAAGCATGCTTATAAATCAGGTTTGAAAAATAATTGTGATGGGAGAATCTATGTTTAAAGAAGGTACTTGAAGATAAGGAATCCCTCTACACTTTTGCTGCTTGATGGCAGGTGAAAAGGACCTTTCCTTTCTCCCCTTTTTTATGACAGTTTGGAAGATGTAACATCCCTAACCCACCCAACGTTTGGTTTTTAAAAAACTTGGAAAATTTGTGCACATTGTTTATAGGAAAATATACTAGCTCTTGTTGAAAAGAACACCAGTGGCATTTTTCAGTTAAACAGGTCTGATAGTTATCTATTAGGTGAAGATACCATAAGGATATAACAAACAAGTATACCCTTGCTTCAGTGATGGAATGATTACAGGCTCATAACTCCAAACGAATGCTGCTTATGACACCAGATCGCCTAGCAGAAATGACAACACAGAGAACACAGAACAAACAAGGAGACATAGAGAATGTCCCCTTGTTCAGTGTGCTCTACATTCATTTTTCATCGTTTCATCATGAGAGCAAGAGTTACCCTACTTGTTTGTTGTTTACTGTTTGCTGCCTCGTTTAAGATTTCCTTTCATGCTACAAGTATAGTCACAGATGATCAGATGTCTGAAGTGGTGAAGATTAAGAGGATGGTTACAGATGATTGTTATCTGTAAAGTCACAGTAATAGTGTGGATAACTATGAGAATAGCTGTGGATGATTAGTTATTTGTAGAGTGAGGTTAACAATGAGGAGAGTTAACAGATGGGTAAATGTCTGCGAGACGAGGATAATTGTGACAATTGTTACAGTTTCAGTTTCATCAAGGAGGCGTCACTGCATGCGGCGTAGTCCATATACGCTACACCACATCCGCAAAGTCATGACACCACACTGCGCATGATTTAAAGCTGATGGATAAATGAATTGATGACCAAGATGAGAGAATTTAAGAAGAGGGTCTCATGGCTATGACTTAGCAGATGTCTGACCTACGCATTAGCCCAACACCCAGTTGTTACAGATAGCTGGTTATCTGTGACACCAGGTGAACTGTAAGAGCAGTTACAGGTGGTTGGTTACCTGTAGAAGGAGGGTCTGTGGACTGCATATCAATTTTACCCTGAACCTGACAGCTTTGCCTACAGTAGTGATCTATGTGCTCAGTTGCAGAGTGAATCGTACAACCCATATAAGTTTGTGGGGCAGAAAGAAGTTGAGGAAAAGATGGGTAGAACTTGGCATCAGAAAAAAACGCACACATACATGATGTGCAAAAGAAATTTGCAAGTGGGAAACGAGCTGATAAGAATTACGCTGCTGTGTAAACCGACAAGTGGAATTTATCTCAATCTAGGTGGGGTTATCGTAATGAACAGCAGACTAAACAGTAGTTCCAGTATCCTGGTTCTGAGTTTGTTTGTTCCACAGAATGTACAAGGAAATGTCACCTTAGTACTGTGACTTGGAATTTTCTCATATTTTTCTCTTCATTCTAAGTCATATAGTGCCTACTTCTGTCACTTCAAAAGATGACCAGAAACTATCTGTATCAACCTCCATAACAGCCAGCACCGCGGAATGTGTACACTTATTAGATATGACTGTATTTACAAAAAGACTTGTATTATCCATGTGGACACAAGCATGTGAGAAGCTGGATATTCAAGGTTACCTCAACAGATGTATCCATATACGCATATGTAACAAGCTTTTATACCATAATTAGAAAAGAAAAAAAATGAATAAAGAAAAAAATGAATAAAGAAAAAAAAAAAGAATCATCAATAAACATTGTAGATGCAAATAAACCAGTAGACCCATGCTCTGTTCAGTGCAATAAAATTGGGAGTTCTTTTATGTCCCATTCATCTGGTTTATGTTGCTGTGGTCAGTATGTGGTACAGCATGTGAGAAAGTGAAAGAAGACCCCGTCACGATACAGTTTGTCTGCCAAGGTCATACCTTCTGGGTCAGCTCCACGGCTATTCAGTTCCACCCTCAGCAGTCCACCAGGATTTATCTGTATCGTCATGAGGCTGCCTGCCAGAGTAGGCACTGCGCTGCTGTTGTTTATTTTAAGGCTGTTACCTCCTTTCAAATCACACACACATACCCAGCGACTGGAAGCACCAAAACTAGCCAGATTTCAGAGTGAAGGTTCTGTCCAAGTCAAGAGATGACGAAGCTGACACAAGGCATAAAACTCTGTGAATGTGTAAAACAAAAAAAGTATAACCCATTCCTCATTCCAACAACAAATTGAAATGTTCAAATCAAGTCACATTAAGAACATAATCATGTATTCAACATGAAAAAAAATCCAAATTTACTCAATATTTCCGCACTGTCATAAAACTGTTGCCTCTTGCATCAGCAACATTCATACTGTCACTGCTGCTCATGTGTACACATACCCACAACCTCTTTCTGCTCCTGTTCCTTCCCCCACACTCGCTCTCTCACACACACACACACACACACACACACACACACACACACACATATTTTGCCAATTCTCAAAATCTTGCGGACTTCAACCCACAACCACTGCGCAGATTCTAAAAATCTCGCAGATTTCACGTATACGTACATACACACAACACTTCACTGATCCACATAATCAAGCAAGACTTCGAGACTATTTGCTCACCAGTCATAGTTCATTCTTTACTTGGTGTCTCCGGCTGTGCTTTGTCTTTCCGTTTCTGTTGAGAAACGGTCAGGAGTGAACCAGACGACTTGCTCCCTTCGGCTGACTGTGCCAGCTGCTTGGCGTAGGCCTCGCGTATCAAGCGGAAGGCCTGCTGCGTGGCATACGGTGTGTCCGTGATGGGGTCGATGTACTTGGCGGGCAGGCGTGTGACGGGACACAGCTTCTTCTGGGGCAGCTTGCGTTTGACTTGGGGGAAGATGCTGTGGAACACGGTCTGGTCGGTGAAGGTGATGAACGTGCGAGAACATTTCTCCGCCGTGCTGAACGGCTGGGTGGTCTCCCCTGAGCTTCCCTATAACAGAGAAAAAGAAATCATTTTGTTTGGCAAAAACCGGTCGATGATATTTTGTTTCAGGGGAAAAAAATGAAAATGGGAGGGGTAGAATCAGTAGAGCAGAGGCAGTTTAGATGAAGTGCAGATCAGCTTCAAATTAAAATATGTTTCTACTCAACACAGAACAATGAGGACCCACCAGTACTTGCCATGTCAGAGTTACTATTTAATTCATTGATTAAAATGTATTAAAAAGAAAGAAAAAAAAGGCACACAAACACACAATCAACATCAAAAGTAAACAACACACTTCCTCTTGCTCTCTGTCTCCATCAAGTAACAGTTCCTTTATCATCTAATACATATAGAGTGATTAAAAGCACAATGAATTTCCTGAAACAACTAAAAACATTGTTAGCTGCCTCCCCCCCCCCCTCCCCTTTTTATTTTTTTTGGGGGGAGGGGAGGGGGAGGCAATTGTTTCTTTGATGTTGTAATTACCAAAAGCTCTTAATTTGGAATTTCCTAGAAGTTTCAAAACAGTCACCTTAAATCATGAGTTCATTACCAGTAATGAACTGGAGAGAAATAAAAAATGAAGAAGTAAATGGGAAAAAGAAAGCACAAGTTTCAAACAAATCTAAAAAATGAAAATGCAAAATCGCTGGAAGAACTTGGCAAAGATGGCCTGGCATGCTAACTTTTGTGCCAGATCAACACTGCCTGTGTTGATTATTGCATGTCATGTAGTCGAACACTGAAGTATGGCTCCAGTGGAAAAGAAGAAAAAAATGTTGACATCTTATAAATGATAAAGTACACATAAAAGCATGTATTGCAATCGTCAACAATGTGAAGCTTAGGGGATGACCGCTACACCTTGGACCAGCACAAACGGAGTGACCAGATAAACCAGGTCAAGAACCTAGTATCATAACAATGTTTTACCTTTTCAACGAGTGTCCTATGTACTACCTTAAAAGAATCTTTACAACCAAGTTTTTCTTTTCAGATGTCCTTTTAAACCACACTTGCTTAGGTTACCTATCTGAAAGAAGTTAACAGAAAATGTTTTTTTCTGATTATGCCATGTTTTGTGATCATTTCGGAAGGGTGGCCACAAATCAATTTCAGGATTGATAGAATAGCTACAATTTAGTTTCAGGATTTGTGGAATGGCCACAATTCAATTTCAGGATTAGTGGAATGGCCACAATTCAATTTCAGGATTTGTGGAATGGCCACAATTCAATTTCGGGATTTGTGGAATGGCCACAATTCAATTTCGGGATTTGTGGAATGGCCACAATTCAATTTCAGGATTTGTGGAATGGCCACAATTCAATTTCAGGATTAGTGGAATGGCCACAATTCAATTTCAGGATTAGTGGAATGACCACAAATCAGTTCTGGATTTCTAGGGTGGCCACAAACCAATTTCAGGATTAATGGAATGGCTACAATTCAATTTTAGGGCCTCTAAAGTTGGTCACAATTCAATTTCAGAACTGGAAACTCTTCTCACTAGATATAATTACATAATATTGTTAGGCATTCAACAGTGGACTGCTGAAGTGGGTGGCCTCTTTCCCACACATTCTCCCACTCAAAGCAATGAACACAAAATCCAGTGCCACACTTGGCACACATGGTCTCACCCTTCTCCATCCACGTTGATTTCTGGGTCCAGGCAGGCGTCGTCACTCAGCAGCGGCATGGTGACCGACTGGTAGCGGATCACCGGCCCCTGGTACACCTCCTTCTGCACACGGGCACGCTTCTTCTCCAGTTCCAGCTTCTGGTAGGTCTCTGTTCCACCAAGCAGCAGCACCAACAATATGTCGCATGTGAATATGTGGAGGTGGTATGAAAGGGTCATTCACATTGTCCACCACAAAGCTGACTAAAGATGCCATGTAAATGTCATATTTGTACCTCTTTTTCTTTTGATATCTGGGTGGGAGGGGGGTAAGGGAGTAAGCGGAGAGGGGAGGTTTAGAACACAATGGGTGGATCTTGCTTTTCCAGCAAAGATAACAGTTTCGCAGTTTCTAATGCAGTTCAATATTTCAACAGTAATTAACTGATAACAGCTTGGTCGGTAATTTTCAATCACATGCCTCGTTCAGTTTTAAACCATGACAAAAAAATAACTAAATAGCGTGTAAAAGATTTCAGAAAATGGGCCATGGAGAGTGCGATGAGAAAATGAAGAGAACTTAAAATAGACAGCTAGTACAAAGACTCCAGGAGTTCACACACATTACTTGCCAGGAATTTTCAAGCTGATCTGCCTGATAATGGGTTTTCTGCCTCACATGTACACACACACAAACACGCACACACTTTCGCATACAAACATGCACCAACATGCAAGCCATTTTGCCCAGATTTTTCAAATCTGCTCGCTGATGTTTGCTTTATGCCTCATTCATACACACAAACACACACACACACACACACACATGCTGAGACACTACCATGCACACCACTGACCCAAACTGTTCAGGTTGATATGGTCAATGATTTTGGCTTTTATTCCCCCCCCCCTCCCCCCCCTCACTCTCTCTCTCTCTCTCTCTCTCTCTCTCTCACACACACACACATACTCTCACACATACAGCTACGCACACTAACCTAGACTTTTCAGATTGATCTGCTCGGTGATCTTGGCCTCGGCCAGCAGCTCTTCCTGCGTCAGTCGTCGAACATCTTCAACCTTGACATTGTTCCTGTCAGCGATTTCCGCCAACATTTTGGCCTGCACTTCCCGTTGTTTCTGCCTTGACTGGGTCTGCTTAGACTTCAGAGCTGTCGACTTGCGCAACGATTTGCGTTCTGTCACAGAGGGTAAAGGTTGTCAACATTTTTTTTTTTTTTTTTTTTAAATAGCTATGACCACCAGCCCATACAGATATTCAACTTGGAGCTACAAAGTGTTCCTATGGGATTATCTATATTTGATTTGGAAAGAGTTAATTAGGCATGTATCTTTTGCCAAAATGAGCAGTGTCAAGGAAAATGACCTCCTCTGCGGGCTTGACGATGGGAATGTTTCCTTATTAGCGATGTTAGACCTCTCCGCAGCATTTGACACAATCGATCATAATATTTTGTTCTCACCGCTTCAAACTTCCTTTGGATTCAAAGACACAGCTCTCGACTGGATTATCTCTTACTTGACTGGACGGACTCAGACAGTGTGTGTACAGGGAAGATACTCAGACAGTTCTCCTCTTAGGTACGGTGTGCCTCAGGGTTCTGTACTGGGGCCAGTCCTTTTTGTGCTGTATGCTAGTCCTGTATCTGACATCATCAGTGGTCACGCCATGTCGCATGAGAGCTTTGCTGACGATACTCAGCTTCATCATTCAGCTCCCATTGCTGAAATTGACTCACTGATTTCTCGGACGCGGGGCTGCATTGCAGACCTGAAGGACTGGATGACAACCAACAAACTACAACTAAACGACGACAAGACGGAACTCATGTTCGTGACAAAACAGCCTAACCATCCTCTGCCTTCAACTGTCACTATCAATGACTGTACTGTCTCTGTCTCCACTTCTGTCCGCAGTCTAGGGGTCATACTTGACCAATCCCTCTCCTTTGAGAAACAGGTTTCAAATATTTGCAAGATTGCCTATTTAGAACTAAGAAGAATCAGCTCTGTACGTCACCTTCTCTCGACAGATGCTACAAAAACTCTCATTTGTGCATTTGTCTTATCTAGAATAGATTACTGCAACTCACTTTTGGCCAGCCTTCCAAATACCTGATAGAAAGATTACAGCGAATCCAAAATCATGCAGCCCGAGTCGTATGTAGAGCAGGAAAATATGATCACATTTCGCCTCTACTCCACTCTCTTCACTGGCTATCTGCCTCAAACCGTATCTCGTACAAAATCTCAACTCTCACTTTCTCTGCTCTCTTTGAAAATGGACCTTCTTATCTCTCAGATCTCCTTAAAATCTACACCCCCTCTCGACAACTACGCTCCAGTGCTGATGACCGCCTTCTGCGAATGACTCGCTTCAGGACTACTACTGGTGAAAGATCTTTCTCTTTTCAAGCTCCAGCAACGTGGAACAGACTGCCAGATTCTCTCAGACATTCAGATTCTATCTCTTCTTTCAAGTCTAAACTTAAAACCCATCTATTTTCTCATAATTAGTCAATGCTGTGGGGGGGGGGGGGGGGGGGGGGGGGGTACAACCTAACTCATAGCCGTCTGGGCCTTTTCAAATGTAGTGTATGTGTATGTTCTCTATTATATGTATTTGTTGTATGATTGAACGTTATAGGATTAAGTTTTTGTAGTGATATTTGAAAAATAAGTGAATGTCACATTCGTAGGATTAGGATTTGTTAGTTATTGTAGTAATAGTATTTGTAGTTGGGTGTAAGGCGTATTATTGTATATGAGAAGGGTGAATGTAGTATGACTTTGTAAAGCGCTTAGAGAAATTCGTTTGATTAAGCGCTATATAAGAAACCATTATTATTATTATTATCATTAAACAAGACCATTCTGTGATGGTTTCTTTACACAGGGTTCCCACAGATGTGACCAAACAAAATTCCATACTTTTTCCAGACTTTTTCCAGGGCTTTTCATAATTTTTCCAGACCCCAGAATGTGTGTGTGCGTGCACCTCTGTATGCGATTACCATGCTAAACACATCAGAAAGAACTGATTTAATGATAGCAGGGCATTCAATACTTACAATATACACATACTGACACAGTAATACACTCTGTGCAGGTTACTTCATAACGTACACATTCTGACAGACCTTTGCTTGCTAACGAGAACTCTTTGCTTCATCAAAATCATGTTTGTTTTGTTGTTGTTTTTTATCATACAGCTCTTTTGAAATAGTTTGGCAGCAAATGCAAGCTTGACAACAACATATCTAGATAGCGTGGTTAAAAGTCGACTATGTGTGTGTGTGTGTGTTCAGTGATCTCTAAGTGCATGTGTGTGTGTGTGTGTGTGCGTGTGCGCGTGCGCATGTGTGCATGTGTTCAGAGATCTTGTCAACAGCTGTTGTTCTCACCTGGAGACATGTAAATCTGTACAGAAGGGATGTCATCTGTCTTTTTCTTCTCTTTCTTTTTCTCTTCCACCTTCACCTTCTTCTCTGCAGGGGCTTCACGCTTGGGTTCCTTGTACACACACACACACAAGCACAAAACTTGTTCACTTTTTGCAACGCTTTCTTGAAAACATTTGATGACTGACACCATAATGGCTTTCACTTTTATTCATTATTCCTCTTGCAATGTTCATAATTTCCCATCATTCTGACTGCTCTTTGAACAACATAAATCAGGAAGTTTAAAAAATCTAGGCTACATACCTATAACATCAAAAATCAACAAGGGTTTTGTCTTTTTTTTTTTTTTGGGTAGCTTCACAAAGAGAGTAGTAAAGATGTTCAATAATATAAATCTATATAACGAGAGAAAGGTCACTGTGCACATTTTTGTATGAGCAATTTTGAATTGAAGCGAGCTGGGCAACATATGCCTGCCTCTTAGCACCTCTTGTGGCAGTTTGTGAGTTCATTTTTTGGTTAACTGTGTTCTTGGTAAACAGTGAGGGAATATATACCATGCATACATGAAAGTATCTGTATAATGAGACAGTTATACACAATGCTATGCACTGTGCATAAAGCAGTCATACTTATGAAAACTTATTTTGTGCTTTTGCGCTTGCTAGAAGCTGAAAGCCCTTTACATGAACAAAAATCAAGAACAACAACAACAAAATCACAAGCACCATGGACATTAAGTACTTAAATAAAGCAGATCATAAAATAAATCGAGGTAAGGAGTGCCCCCCCCCCCCCCCCCCCTCCACACACACACACGCAAACCCATTCCATGCCTCTCTCTTCTCACCTTTCAGCCCACTTGCCCCTCACCATCACCCCCCCCCCCTCCCCGGCTCCAGAGCCATCACTCCAAAAGGAAAAGAAGAAAACAGTTGCTAACCCATATGCATACACATGCAGTTTGACTTAGAACTTGCACATACACCTCAGATACAATTCTTTTTTCAAGTTTGGAGAGATTTAGTAGCATCTTCATAAGTTTAAGTCTGAATTAGCATCATAAGGATCTCTGAATAAAATTAATTTCAAATCTTTCTGTCCGTAGCAGCATAAGGAAGTAAAATAAATTTCAAGTCTAAGGCTAAATTAGCAGCATAAGGAGGTAATATTAATTTCAAGTCTAAGGCTAAATTAGCAGCATAAGGAAGCAAAATTAATTTCAAGTCTAAGGCTAAATTAGCAGCATAAGGAAGTAAAATTAATTGTTAAAAAGTCTAAGGCTGATTTGGTAGCACCTGGTCATGGATCTCAATTAACTTCAAATCTCAGGCTTATCTTCGCACATAGATCTATATATCAATTAACTATAAGTCTAAGGAGTGAGGCTGATTATTTTTAGTTGAATGGATGATGGAGATCTGTACAAATATTAGGTGATCCAGTGCCTTTTCAAAAATTCTGATGATGGAAAATTCTCTGATTTTACCAGATCAAAGGCGAACCTGAAGGACAATCACCAAAGCCATTCGTTTCACTGATAGACTGTAGTATTTTATACTAAGACAGAGAGATAGACAGAGGGGGGAAGGGGCTTAGCAGCAAGGAAGTAGAAAGGTCTAGTGTCATGCAGTATGACATCAAGCAAATGTCCGGAACTTGGAACTAGAAGTCGATGACATCTACATCTTGACAGGCACCCGATGATGATTAGTATCTCAGGACATGTCACTGATATAAAGAAGGCTCAAGCTGCATTCCACTGAATCTGTTAGACTCCTATGATGTGTTATGAGTAAGTCTACAACTTTGAAGAGAAAGAAAGTAGAATTGCTTCGAACACCAGTCTTCCACCAAAATCATGCAGCTATTGGCGCTGTAGTTCTTCCTAATCACGCATGCTAGGAAGTCTTCAGGCAGTTCATCTGGTCGTGCTGCAAACTGGCAAGCACTGTGTTATTTGGTTATCACTCACAAAGTATGACAGAAAGCTTCAGGCCAGTGATAGGCAAAAATCTGCTATGACAGAAAATTTCTATTCTATTCATTTTGTCACTGGATAGATCTGAAAACAACTGGAACCCCTAATTGAACTAGGGATATGTTTACCTTGTATGCTTTGGTGACGACACGTTTCTTCCTCTTAGGTTCATCATCATCATCCACATCACTGCGAACTTCATCATTTTCATCAATGCTGAAGTCAGAGTCGGTTGACTCTGAATCAGACTCCTCTGAGTTGTAGTCATTATCCTCTGCTTCCTGTTATTACATCAATATGCAAAACAACAACATAAACAAAAGTTAATTTCACATGTAAAAGTGTGTGAATTAAATGTGAGTTGTGTGAAATTCATGTGTTCCAATATCCATGTAAACATTCTGTTCCGCTCACAATGTAAACAATGTCCTAGTCTTTGTGAAACAAATACGTCAAATTAATTACAGTAGTTTGGTATAACTTTAGTCACAAATCAAACTTCAGTCACAATCAATCTTTGAAATACAGCGCAGAAGAAAAAAAAGCATGAAACTCTTCTTCAGGAAATGCTCATTTTGATTATTCTGCTCAGTCAAAAAACTTTGTCAACATAACAAATTAGACCATCATCACTTAAATCTTCATTAGTTAATGATTTTTTTCTCCATATCAAATTCGAAACGCTCAGTAAATATCTTGTCCTTTTCCTTATCATAAAGACCAAGCACTTTGCAACACTATTTACAGCATCATCATCACACAAAAAGGCCACTCACCTCTTCAAACCCACCATAGGTTGTTTTATAGAACTCGTCCTCGTCCTCTGCCTCCAGAAGATGAGTCATGCGACTTCCTGCATTACCACGGCGTGATCGCTCTGCCGCCATGGTTTTCCTCGATTCCTAGGACCTTTTCTTAGGACAGAAACAGGGACAGTCTGACTAGCTCCTTTGGAAGCAGAATGGCATCACTGAGTCAGCTACCAATGAAACCTTCAAATGATCTGTTGGCAGATATTTTGTTCCTCAAATTTATCTTTGAAACTTATCGAAACTTCCACAACAACAAAAATGATGATAATAATGGTGATTGTTAAAGGCAACAAATAAGTAGTAGTAGTAGTAGTAATAGGGACGGCGTTTGGTTACGCCTAGACCGCGAGGTCTAATATTTGTCCCCTCATGGTTTGGTTCTGGTTATTTTTATCTAGACTGGTCGTACCTAATGGGGTTTCTACTCGTCATAGCCATAAAATAGATCTTCTAGCTGGGGCAGTCTGTTGATCAGGTTATTGGACTCATTCACAGATTTTGCAAATTTAACTGATGAAGGTAGTGCATTCCAGCGGTTAACAACTCTGAAAGAAAATGAGAATTTGTGCTTGTTAGTTCTGGCATGCATTACAAAAAATAAATCTGCTTTCAAACGCGTAAGAAGCTAAAGCACAATGTTTGGTAACTTGAATAATGTGTGCAACCTGAGACTATGTCTACGTTACAGATGGGGGAGGGGGAGGGGGTGGATCATTCTTCTCACAACAACTGAACAGAACAGGAGTATTATTAGTATTAATTTATGTCTAGCAAATACCTCTCACTTTAATTTCCATGGAATTTCAGTACTCTAACCAGGTAAAGATCTTCGTAGGCTGCCACTGTTTTGCCATATTGTGCTAACTGATGTCTTTATAACTAAGTTAATTTACTGTTTTTTAAACATCCGCCTTCGCTTCTTTTAATGAAATTTCTTTTCTCTAAACATATGAAATGAGAATTTTTTTTCGCCGTGACAGAAATGTATTCAATACTGTCCATTTTCTGGCCATACAAAATTAAAAGCCACTGGAATAGTCTGTCAACAGTTACAAGTTTGATGTTTGTGTGTGAGAATATCAAGCATAATCATTGTAATAAACTTCTAAAGTCAACATGGTACAGAATAATGTTTAATAATGCCAAGCTGCTCGCTGGGTCACCCATCGACACCGGAAAACCTCCAGTGTACATGGCATTAAACCCTTCAGTGGTCCCCCCTCACAGAATGAAGGAGAAAGGCGCGACTAGTGAACTTTCACAAATTTCATAATGGAAGCCTCATTATCAACACATGCCACAAACCCTCTCAGAATCCTTCTGCACCCAAAGGAACCCGACGGTCCCATCCAGCAACATACCACCTTACCAGCTGCAGGACTCTCAGAAATCCTTCTTCCCCAGGACCATAGCCGACTGGAGGGCTTCAGATCCCTAATCTGACCCCCCCCCCTCCTCCCCCTGTCCCCCCCCTCCCCCTGTCCCCCCCCCCCCCTCCCCCTGTCCGCCCCCCTCCTCCCCCTGTCCCCCCCCTGTCCGCCCCCCCCTCCCCCCCCCCCTCCCCCCCGCCCTCCCCCCGGCCCAGCAAACACTATCTCAAGCAACTTCAACTTCGTGCAAACCCCCTACAAAATCTTCAAAATGATGAAGGCGGTAGTCAAGGGAAAGAAGAAGAAGAATATGGGTGCATTTATGGTAGGGTAGGTAGGTAGGTAGGAGCTTGTATAGCCTCGCGGCTTTCATGTGCTCCGTCAATTAGTTATGTCAGTATTGCACAAGGGGTGTAAATCACAGCCTGTTACGGTTACATATATATATATATTATATTGGTATGAGAAAAGTCTCAGTCATCAAAATCAAATTCTATGTCTTTAAAACTTACATCTGCATCAAGGAAGCTTTTAAAGTTGTTAAGTGTGTCAGTGAGTTTAATGTTGGTCGGAAGAGAATTCCATCTGCTAACTACTCTGTTAGCAAACGAATTTCTCCTTAGATTAGTATTAGAAAAACGAACAAACAATTTGCCTTCATTGCCTCTTGTGGTATCAGACTTACTCACTTGAAAGAAAGAGTTAAAATCAGTATCGTCCACTTGGTGAAATATTTTATATACTTGGATCAGGTCCCCTCTTACCCTTCTGGCTTTTAGAGATGGTAACTCAAGATATCTTAGCCTGTCTTCATAAGTCATGTCTCTGCATTCTGGTAATAACTTGGTCGCTCTTCTCTGGACCTTTTCTATCGACACTGATTGTCTCTTAAGCAGTGGGTACCAGATAACATTTCCGTACTCTACATGTGGTCTGATAAGTGCTTTGTACAATTTCAGAAATATGTCTCTATCAATAAAGGAGAAAGATCGTCTAATCAACCCAATCATTTGGTTGGCTTTACTGATCTCTTTTTGTATGTGTGGGTCAAAACTAAGATCGCAGTCAAAGGTAACACCAAGGTCTTTTTCCTCTGAGCATTTTTGGATCGTTTCATTTGAATCTCCTAATTTTATTGTGTAGTCAGTTTTTGGATTTTTTTTACCTATGTGCATAACCTTGCACTTTTGGACATTGAAATATAAGTTCCACTTATGTGACCACTCCTGCACGTTGTCAAGGTCCTTTTGTATATCCGGATAATTGACAGAGTCACCGTAGATCTTCGTATCATCGGCAAAAATTTTACACGTACTCGATATCACATCCGGTAAGTCATTGATAAATATAGTAAAAAGGACTGGGCCCAGGATGCTTCCCTGTGGGATGCCACTTAAAACTGGTTTGTCCGAAGAGTATGCCGACCCTACCCTCACCCTCTGTCTTCGGTCAGTCAGAAGGTCCTTGATCCAGTCTAGGAGGGGGCCGTCAATTCCATAATGTTTCAGCTTGATCAATAGTCTTTTATGCGGTACCGAGTCAAAAGCTTTACGGAAATCTAAATACACAATATCTATTGATTTTTTGTCATCAGCAAGTGTAGTTAAATCATCCATGACTTGGATCAACTGGGTCATGCAAGATCTTTTATTTCGAAAGCCATGTTGACAGTCAGCAAAAAGTTTGAAATCATTAAAATATGTCACAATAACATCCCTCACAATTGACTCCAGTACTTTACATGTAATACAAGTTAGGCTGACTGGCCTATAGTTACCCGGGTCCTGTTTCGAGCCCTTTTTATGGCAACAACATCAGCAGTTTTCCAGTCATCCGGGATACTTCCCGTCTCTAAGGATTTATTAAACAGTATGCTGAAGGGAATTGAGAGTTCCTTACTTAATTCTTTTAGGACTTTGGCCGGAATTCTATCAGGTCCCTGAGCCTTTGAGGGGTCAAGTTTCTTCAGTTTGGCCTCCACCGCTGCTGGGGTGACTCTTATTTCTGAAAGAGTTACACCTTCTAAATTTTGACACTTAGTCATATTAGGTAGGTTGTCTACTTTCTCTCAGGTGAATCCACTTGAAAAGAAATCATTGAGCGTTTCTGCTTTCTCGGAGTCAGTGACTGCCATTTCACCTGAATCCCTTTTTAAAGCATTAATACTAGTGCTTATCTTCAATTATTCTTGCACATATTTCCAAAAGTTTTTTGGGTTACTCTTTGCTTGGCCAGCTATTTTTTTCTCATACCTTTTCTTTGCCTTTTTAATCATCCTCTTCGTGAGGTTTCTCTCAATAATGTATCTCTGGTAGTCTATTCCAGATTTAGTTACAAGATATCTTTTAAAAGCATTATACTTTTTCTTGATTTGCCTCAAGTTCTTTCTATCCATCCATTTTGGTTTGACTTTGGTAGTTGCTGACTTTTTAATTTTCACTTTTGGTATATGCCTGTCCATTCCTGACTGAATCCAGTCACTTACATGGGTCCAGCACGTATTAACATCCATTTCATCAAGAGTGTGCCAGTCTACTTCACTTCGTTCATGTCTGAAATCATTGTAATTGCCTTTCCGTAAATTATATTTAGAACAATCATCTTGGTGAAGCTTAACTTTAGCTACATATATCTGGAAAATGAGGACCTCGTGGTCGCTCAGACCAAGCGGTTCTTTATGGTCTATGTTAGAAATGAGGCTGTTCTCATTAACCAGTATGAGATCAGGCATGGTGGATTGCTGTCCATCTCTATGTCTAGTGGGTTGTGAAATTTTCTGGATGAGAAAAGCATCATGAAAGCTTTCAATCACTTCATTATCCTTCTCATTTACACCTGTGCTTTGTCTAACTCTATTGAAAGGTTACCTCTTTTCACTTCTGTGGTCTTCACTCTGACTACAATTTTTCTGCTTAATATACTCCTCACATTTCTTTCTTTTTCTCTAAAAATTGGCGATTGTTTGAATCGAACACACTACCGGAAGAACATATCCAAACCTGTTTCTTCTTATCTCATGGGATCAAAGAATATTTTACATCATGCCTTATCTCCCTTCCTTCACTGCGCTGTCTGCTAAGACTGGCCACGTGTTCATGCTCCAGAGAAGGGAAACTGGGAAATTCTCCCTGAAATGAATGCCCTAACTATAATTTAAACTAATCAACCCGAAACTAACCCTAATTGTACGCAACCTTAAGAAAACCCGTCATTGGTATATACTGTGTCTGGATTGTGGAGGGCAGTGGAGTTGTTTCTTCTCCATCAAATTTAGTTTAGGAACGCACTATACCCCAACTCTTATTCTGCTTAACCCACTACCTTCTGTTAGTACTCTCTCTCTCTCTCTCTCTCTCCTCTCTCTCTCTCTCTCTCTCTCTCTCTCTCTCTCTCTCTCTCTCTCTCTCTCTCCACGCATTGATCTATACAAAACAAGCCTAGCTTACTCTGGACCATATGTCTGGAACTCACTTCCACCGAATCTACAAAACATGAATACTTTAAAACTTTTCAAGGAACATTTGCATAAACATTTTATGTCTCAGTAATTAAATTGTTCAATTACAATGATTAGCACCCATTCGCAAAGTCTTCTGTGAACCATACTTTGAATAAATCGTTTAAACATAAAACCCACTCCATTAAAATCGCTCATCCCCACTCCCACTCTGTCTACCATCCCTTTTCTCCTCCCACTATCTATCATCTCTCTTCCCCACCCTTCTCTGACCTCTCTCTCTGTAGTCTTGTTTGTTTGTTTGTAAGTTTCCTTCTGTTTTACCATCCCCCATCTCATTAGTGCTTTTATGAATTGTTTGCTTATCATTGTAGAATTAGATTACCATGTTGTTATGTTGAATTGTCAGTATGAATGATATGTGCTGAAATAATGTATGCATGACAAGGACAGATTGTAAGACTAGGCTATGGCCTAAAATCTCCATCCTTGTGTATTAAAGATCAATCAATCAATCAATCAATCTCTCTCTCTCTCTGTCTCTCTCTTCTCTTCTCTCTCTCTTCTCTCTCTCTCTCTCTCTCTCTCTCTCTCTCTCTCTCCTCTCTCTCTCTCTCTCTCTCTCTCTCTTGTATACCCACGTTTTCACTCCTCTCTTTCTGTCATTACAAGAAGTTAAACTCTGAGTGTGCGTGCGTGTGTGCGTGTGTGCGTGCGTGCGTGCGTGCGTGCGTGTGTGTGTGTGTGTGTGTGTGTGTGTGTGTGTGTGTGTGAGTGAGTGTTTGTGTGTGTTTGTGTGTGTGTGTGTGTGTGTGTGTGTGTGTGTGTGTGTGTGTGTGTGTGTGTGTGTGTGTGTGTGTGTGTGTGAACCAACGTACCTGCCTAAACAAAGTTGTATGGAGTGGGGAACCTACACGCCGTCGCTTTAAATCAATGGATTCCGTCCCGTTGACATGCTATTACCGTCAAACTTGTTTCGGTGTGACAGTTTTACGAAGGCTTGACGGTCAATAATGACTACATCTATCCACAAACGTCATCAAAACCGAACACACAAAGCATCTGTATGCTCAACAATTGAACACGTATGAATTCCCACTTCGCTTAACAAGGTATCTGCATACAGAGGAAACCGTACTGATCGTCTGAAACCAGGTCATTGTCAGTTTAACTTGTTGTAATGTAAGAGAGAGAGGAGTGAAAACGTGGGTATACAAGAGAGAGAGGAGAGAGAGAGAGAGAGACAGACAGACAGACAGACAGACAGACAGACAGACAGACAGACAGACAGACACTGTACTAACAGAGGGTAGTGGGATAGGCAGGATAAGCATAAACAATGCATTTTCACATCCAGCCCTCTGGGCACCAAAAGCAAAGGCATCCTGCAAATAAATTGGGCACAAGTGCAGATGCAGACAATAAGTGAACAAATTAAAGGAAAAGATGGAGAAGGAAGAAAATATAAGCAAAAAAAAAAAAAGAAAAGAAAAAGAAGAAGAAGAAAGAAAGAAAGGGGGGAGGGGGGGGGGGGGGGGGGAACGAGAGAGAAAAACATGCAAAACCTAAATAATCCGTTAGTCACAACATGAAATGCCTCGAGCCTCCAGAATCATATGGCCTCCACTATCCCACCCTTTCCTTTCTCACCTGACATCCACCACCCGTACCTACCGTACCCTGTTCAAAGGCCTATTCACAAATACAGCAATAGAAATCATCACTACATACACTCACCTTGCACACAGTTCATAAAAAGTATATGCCATCCAAAGGAGCAATGACAAAAAAAGTAAAGAGAGAAAGACACAGAGAGAGAGAGAGCCGGCGGGGTGGGGGGGGGGGGACACATTACACGGTCAAGAGAGAGAGAGAGAGAGAGAGAAAGAGGGGGGGGGGGGGGGCAGTTTTGAAACAGAGTTGGATCAGGGAGACCGGGACGGGGGATGGGGTAGAGGAGAAGGAGAATGGGGGTGGGGGGTGGGGGGGGGGGGGGACATGGAAGAAATAAGCGCGGTTTTTTCAACCATAATTTGTAGCGTAGCCAAGCGTTAGTATATAACGGCAATGTAGGCTTAGATTATGACTGACACACACATAGGGAACCTTAGCGTACTGTGCGAAAAATAAGGAGGAAGTCAGTGATCAAAAGCAGCCAACTAAGGTCTGACCTAAAGGGAGGTCGGACCCATCCTTGCCCCTCTGTCCAACATGGTCATCTATATTTCACCAGTCTTGGAAACCATAAAAGTAAAATAACGAACACGCTTGTGTCCAGCATTTTCCATGGTTCCCACGGCTCGTATTTGAGATGCTCTGCCGACTGAACGGAGACCAGAGTGAACATGTATTTTAGGGAACAAAGATCTGTGGGAACAAAGACCTGAAAAAAGGACCTGTATGAAGCATGAAACTGGGGCAACAGAAATTTGGGAGGTCTTTTATTCGAGAGCTGGGGACTTAAACTGAGGGGGACGTTGGCTGAAGAGAGAAGAGGGGTAAGTGTGGATTGTGGTGGACATTGTCATGAGGGGAAGAAAGACACTGGACACCAACCACATGACCCCTCTCTCTCTCTCTCTCTCTCTCTCTCTCTCTCTCTCTCTCTCTCTCTCTCTCTCTCTCCACGTTCTTTCGGTGACATTTCTTACACACCCTTCTCATCCTCTTTCTTCTCTACACAGCAGCATCCAGACGCATCTGTTGAAGTGCCAGTTCCAGCAGTCTGTAGGGAGCTGTTGATATCGGGTTGTCTTGAGGTAACCTGCCAGAGGTGGCACTGCATCGCTGCTCCGTCAGCTTCAGCAATGGCGCTCGCTCTTAACTAACATTCGCAAGACACCATCTGCAGAACTTTCTATGGATGACAACAGAAACATTTGCTTATTCATGGAGCCAGAGGGAATGAGTGTCGCCTCTAGAGTGAGAGTTGTTGAACCATCAAAAGCACAGCCTCCATGAAGTAGCCGGCACTGGGGACGTTTGGCATAAACCTCTCACGGACACTGAGAGGTATAGAAGGGGTAGAGGGATGGGGGTCGAATTTGAGATTGATCGCTACCCAAGAGAGCGGGGTATGAACGACCACAGAGGGCTTGAGCCTACAACACTAAAACCCCCCAAAAAATAAATAAATCATGGAGAACACGGCTTGGATCCCCAAAACCAACTTTTCGTAGGGAAAGTCCTGTTGACAGTAGGAATGACGGTAATTTGCGAATCTCTTTAGAGGGCATGTAAGACATCATGGCGAAAGCTTGGCCGTGTCTGGAGTTGTGCTGTCTCCACCTGTCAGCGGAGCAGCATTCAGTGAGGCCGAGGGATGCACACGGCAGTTGCTGTGATGGTGGTGTTTTTCGCCGGTGAAATATAAGCTGCTTCACCCATGGGGACGTTCCCGTGGAGATTCTGTTGTGTCATGTCCGGTGGCCATTACACAATGGCATCGACCAGGGACTGATTATGTCCCTTGACGTCTTTTGTTTTTCTGTCCCATCTCCTGTGCTACCTCAGAGGCACTGCATCCACGCCGCTCGTTCCGACCCTCTCGTCCGCAGCCACAGCCCGGCCCGACCCGTCACAACCTTGGCACCGGCAATCTACGGGGAGCAGTCAGTGTCAAGTCGTCGGGAGGCAAGCCACCGGAGGAGACACTGCCACTGCTGCCGAGTCACTTTGATGGTGTTCAGTGGTGACTGTGTCCCTTGACGTCTTCATGGAATGACCCGTGCGTGCCTGCACCCCAGGTGAATACAGCGCAGGCTTCCAAGGGTTAATGGTGCAGGATTGCTCCCTTCGGTTCTAGTTGGTTCGGCAATTGAAGACAGTACGTCTTTGGGGTCTCACTCGCACCTTGGAGTGTATCCTTTTCTCGGCTTGATGCTCGAATCCCATGAACTGTAAATGGTATGCCTCCGGTTAAGAATCAAACTGAATTCCTAAT
>CM065733.1:61556880-61646880 GCA_033310375.1 Conus canariensis | reverse complement strand
AATTTTTGTCGCTTCAACCATCTGGGCAGTATTGTGTTGTTCACTTTTACCATTCTGCTGCCGTCAGCTTCCTGGGAAATTATTGTGCAATAGCTGATGTACTCTGTTGTGTGTTTGTACATATATACACAACAGAGAGAGAGAGAGAGAGAGAGAGAGAGAGAGAGAGAGAGAGAGAGAGAGAGAGAGAGAGGAGAGAGAGAGAGAGAGTTTTCGTCTCCGGTTGAGACGTCTAAAGAAGACATCGTTATCGAAAATTCACTTGTCTTTCGCATTGTGTACGCCATAAGCGTTACTCTGCATCTTATTTTCCGTGCCTGTTTGTATTTTGCCTTGTATCAGATGACCTTGAAATCCCTTTCAGTCCACCGTATATAGTACATTGCCAGACAACAGGCCTTTGTGCAAATCCCTGTACTGAATTAAATGATAGTCATGATCTGGGGATTTTCGTATACTGGGTTGTAACCTCGCACATGCTTCAGGATAATACAACGGACATTCAGTGTCAGTATCGATCCTGAGAGGACTAGAGAACATAGCAGGTGATAACAAAAACACTTTGGCTTTTGGGACATTGTTGTTCGAAAGGAAAGGACAATCCACTCGCATGTTATAATGAAAAGCTTGTCTGATTCTGACTCTTGACTCTTCAAACTGCTAACAATGTCTTGTGAATTTCCTCTATCATCCCCCCCCCAAGCCCCTCCTCCCCCCCACCCCCCCCCCCCCCCCCCCCCCCCCCCCCCCCCCCCCCCCCTCCTCACCATTCTTCAGTCTGTTTTTCCTCTCTTTCTCTTCTTCTTCTTTTCTTTTCTTTTCTTTTTTCCCTTTCTTCCTTTTTCCTTGGAGATTTTCATGATTATCAGATAGTTTGCCTATTTTCTTTTCCACCACTGCCACCTGAGAGAGAGAGAGAGAGAGAGAGAGAGAGAGAGAGAGAGAGAGAGAGAGAGAGAGAGAGAGAGAGTGCAAAGCAGTTAGGATACCTAATGGGAGAAGGGGGGCACCTCTAATACGTGAGGACTTTTCAATGGGGGCCCATGGACAGACACGTTGTTCTGTGTTTTTTAAACTGTGGAATGTAGTTGTTGTTGTTGTTGTTGTCATTGTTCTTGTTGCTGTTGTTGACGGCTTCAATCCTGATTTCATGAATGTGACTGACGATTACGAAGTGATGATAGCATCTATTCTGATTTTATGAGCGTGATTCATGCGCACAAAGTGATGACACCATCCATCCTGAGTTCGAAAGTGCGAATGATGCACACAACGTGATGACAGCATCCATCCAGATTTCATCAGTGTGAATGATGCACACAAAATGATGACAGCACCCATCCTGGGTTCCAGAGTGTAAGTGATGCACACAAAGTGATGACGCCATCCATCGTGGATTCAAAAGTATAAATGATAGTCATAATGTATTACATGAACTACCAGATACCCTCACTAGAGATCAGACCTTTTGCATGCATTCTCCTTCTCCCGCGAACAGATCATCTCTAGACAGATGACTTGAGCGAGGCTTTAAACATGGATGCCTGAAAACCTCAGACCATTATTTCAAGCTGAAGTTTCAACTGGTAAAAACATGTGTGACCGAGTGTTTGTGCATAATGTCCTTACCCACTAATGGAGGTGAGGTAGATAACAAAGTATTTTACAAATCCTCTGGTTGTCCACTCATCTCGTTGTCAAGTTAACAAGTGCACTGGCTTTTAAATGAAACAGCGAAGGGTTGGGGATGAAGGGGAAGGTGGACAGGATCGAGGGGTTGGGTAGGTGAGAAGAAAGAACTAAACCATGTTGGTCCAGAAAAGAACAGAGATCTTGTTCAGACAAAGGGAGCATTCTTCGATAATTCTCTGACTTATTTCAATGTACTTCTATGAATTATTTGTTGTTATTGTTGTTGGTTTTTTGTTTCCTATTAAGTGTCAACTAGATTTTTTTTCTTTCCACTTCTTATCCCTGACCTCCGAACTTGTTTTGACAAAATCTAAGTGTACATGTGATCAGATTATTATCACCTACATGGGACTATGGGATTTTTCACACACACACACACACACACACACACACACACACACACACAATAATACTATCCACTCCTTATCCCACAGGACAAATGACAAAAACCGGTTACAACCTTGAGCCTAACATACTTTCAACGCTTAACAGAAGAGGACAAACAAACAAACAAAAGAGGGAAGAGTGGGCTGGTTGGGGGGGGGCAGAATGTTTCATTACAATATCACCAAAGTCAGGAATCTAAGTGATGCACAGACAGAGACGACAGCATCCGTCAACTGTCAAAAATGTAAATGATGCACACAAAGTGATGACATCATACTATTTCATGCGTGTGAATGATGCACACAAAGTGATGACAGCCATGCTGGTTTCAGTGAGTGTGAATGATGCACACAAAGTGATGATATCACCCATCCTGATTTGGGAGTGTAATCACACAAATGCACACAGTGATGACAGCTTCCATCCAGACTTCATTAGTGTGATTGATGCACACAGAGTGAGGATACCATCCATACTGAGTTCAAAAGTGTGGATAATGCACACAAAGTGATTACCTTTTATTTTATTAATGTGAATGCTGCACTTAAAGTGATGACAGCAACCATCCTGACTTCATCAGAGTGAATAATGCACAGAAAGTGATGACGTCATCCGTCCGGCATTCAATAGTGTGAATGACGCACACAAAGCGATGGCAGCATCCATTCTGATTTCATGAGTGTGAATGAAGCACACAGTAATGACGTCTTTCATCCAAGGTTCAATAGGGTGAATGACGCACACAAAGTGATGAGAGCATCCACCCTGATTTCATGAGTGCTAATGATGCACATAAAGTGATGACATCATACTATGTCATGAGTATAAACGATGCACATTAAAGTGATGACAACCAAACGTGTTTAAGAGTGTGAACGAAGTGATGACAGCACCTATCCACTGTGCAGTAACAGCAGCAGGTGATCTATGTACTCTTTAATTCCACGAGTCAGCCTTCACTGAGCCCTCTGGGAATGCTGGGGTTCTTTCTAAACAAACTTTGTTCCCATATTCTTGGAATCCTGTGCTCCTAAGTTTCTTTTTTTCTGACACTCCCGCTGACCCTGTTTTCTTTTTTTTTTTCTTCTTCTTCTTTCATTCTTTCTGCGTACACAGGCTGATACTCCTGCGGACACTCCCTATATGGACAGACAAGCATTAATCCCATCTACCCAATAAAGGGTGTGGAATTTTGTGTGTATGACGTTTTTTTTATCCCGCCATTAAGGCAGCCATACTCCATCTTTGGGGAAGGTGCATGCTATGTGTAACGTGTCATCCATACCAACGGCCAAACTGGCCTTCTCTTCCGATAGTTGGTGATGGGATTTTACGTGTGTGCAAGATGTTATGCGTGCGTTCACACACGGAACCTCAGTTTATAGTCTCATTCAAAGGTTTGTATGGGAAATGGAGTCAGAACTAATGTTAACTCCGAGCGAAAAATTCCCCTGTACCAAAACGGCCCCGCAGATTCAAACCCACAATCCTTGGATTAGGAGTCCGGCGCTCTACCAAATGAGCTATTCCGGCCCCTGACCCTGTTTTCATTATCATTATTATTACGCTGCTTTCATTATCATTGTTATATGTCTGCCGACTTTTTCCCCTGCCTTTGCAACTGTTCTCTCTTTATTCCAGCAAGTCTTGTACACTTTTTCCCTCCTGTGATCAGGTTCATAACAAGCCAGCTTTTTTTTTTCATTGTTGTAATCTGGCTACTACGTAGAGGTACCGTACCTCTGTTAAAAGCCATATCTTAACATATTATGAAACGGGATGTACGGTTGTGGCTTCATTTCAACGGACATCTGTACACACTGTCCGGAGGCCGAGGGGTACACTAGCTATCCATTGTGAAGTGCCTGTTTACCTGCCCACATGGCCTTGTTTGAATATGTTTTTGTTGCATTTAAAATCATTTCAATAATTTCTTTTTTTACTTTTTGTTTGAAAACTGGCAGTGAAGTAATAAGCTGAATGGCTGGCACTTTCTGAACGGTGTAGTTTCCTCCACCTTTAAGATGTCAATCGTTTAACTATCATGTTACCTTTTTCTTTGGCTGTCTGTATGTATAGATGGACAGACAGACAGATGTTAGATAGATAAACAGATAGATTGATAGACACACACACATACACAGACAGACATAAATATGGATCGAGAGAGAGAGAGAGAGAGAGAGAGAATGAGAGAGAGAGAGAGAGCTAGAGAGAGAGTGAGACAGAGAGAGCTAGAGAGAGAGAGAGAGAGCTTGTCACCGTCATTTCTTTCTCAGGATGGCCCTTTTTCCCCTCCCTCCAACTGTTCACAGCACTGAAAATACCTTGTTTGGTCAGCTACCTTAAATAATAAAACTAAATTAATCCAAGCTTTAACTAGTCATGCTCGAACCTTCTTCATATGCCTGATTAACCATTTAAATCTAAAATCAGTCACTGATTAAATGACTAGTTTTCAAAGCTTGTTCTGCTACTGTCGAACTGACTCATCAACACACAATGTCCACATCAAAAATAATGTGCAAATATTCTATTCATCATCAACTTTGAAACATAAATTAATTAACTAGGAAAACAAACAAACAAACAAAAATAATAATGCAGGCAACATGAACAAAATCAATCACTTTTATTGCTCAGGACTGAGTGACAGTAACAGCTGTATTTTCATTTTGCCTTTAAACACTGACAGCTGTTGTTGTGGCATTTATTGGAGTCTCAGCAGCTGCAGTTGGCAAATGCTTGTCGACCACACATTTGGCAACACAGCAATTCTGTTTTTGCTCGTTTCAATATCTGCTGTGACCCCACTTTGAGACCAATTTATTGTGTTCAGTTTGATCTGATGTTCATGGTTAACATCATGTCACCATCTACAAGCTTGTGCACCCTCCCTCACCCTCATTCCCATCACCTGCAACAACTAGGCTCAAAGGATGTTTGAAAAAGAGAGAAAAAGATAAAAGTCAAAAGAAACATTGCTATCATAGGCGTTGACTGATATGCAAGAGTTTATTGAAAACATCCATATAAAATTACAATGAACCAATTTGCCTTAAGAACAAAGAAGGAAATTTCAAATTTACTATTCAAATCAATCCTGTAACAAATATACAAATCAAAATACCGTACCCATATATACATTTTTAAGAAAACAAAAACACACAAATCCATTTCTATCAATAATTGAAAAAAAACAACAACAAAAAACAAGGAAACAATGCCACTATCTTTTGTTTTTGTTTTGTTTGACAATTGCTCAACATTCCATTAAAAGCTCTGAACCCATAGAAGTGCATCATCTGACAGCAACATCAACAAGGCTGCCCCAAGAGTTGTTGCCCATGTACCATCACATTCGTAATACATAAAAACAAAAATGTCCATGGCATTCAAACATTTGGGACTAATGGCCTGAAAAAAAGTCTGGCTTATGTAATTTGTGCTCTAATTTATGTTCTGAAAGAAGAACAAAAACCAAGAAAGTAAACAACGTTCGTTCTTTATTTCCACAGGTCTCACATTTACAACAGTTTTATCTGTGGAACGAGAGAGAAAAAGACAGACAACACGCCGAGACACAGAGAATGTGAAAGTATACTGGTAAATTGAACAGTGGTCAAAATCCATGAGGTTACAGAAAGAGAGCAGAATCTATTACACACAGTCCCCAAACTCACATCAAGGCACTGTGAAACAAATCATATCACTCATGCACTCTTCCTTACATACATCAGCAAAAATGTAACCAGTGAACACGAACTTGATATTTGTTTTTCTTCTTCTTAAGAATGACATAAACATTTATTTTTTCTTAGAATATAGAAGTGCATATGTCTGAGTCCCTTTTACTCGGGAATAGTGAAAAGAAAAACAACACACACTTACAATCACAATTTCTAGACACACTGCATGACACATGAATGACAAGATAACTGTATTTTTTAGATGAAGCGCCTCAGAATATGGGGTGCACCCTGAGTTTACCTAGACCCTACCTCACAATCATTTTGTTTACAAATAAGGTGTGTTGGATGTAGAATGCATACATTTCACTGCTTTTGACCTGAAATTCCATATTTAGCTCCACTCAAGACAGGAGATTTTTGCCTTCTAGGGCTACGTCAGAGACAGTCTGTATTCCTCCCTGTTCCTACTACCCCATTCATGTCCAATTCAAACACTTTTGTTGTTGTTGTTGCCAGTTTGTGTCTTGTCTGGTCACCATGACTTGCATTCTATGTAATAAAAACTTTAGCACTGCTTCAGTATTGTAGCCAAAAGTGTGCATGACAGGTATGGTTTGACCTATGCACAGTAAAGTATATCTATTAGGACGGGCACTTATGGTGGTCTGATACCTGAACATTTGGATGATCAACATTTGTGCCGAGCCAACATGGACACTAAAACAGACCGCTGATTGAGACGAGTTGGCCTACAGAACTGATGGGCAATGAAACCAAATTACCCAACATACGTAGGATGTTCTGGAATGCAAGATGTACCCTGATCAGATCCTGAGGGCAAAGGTGCGGCCTTATAGTCTGAAAATGATGATGGTTCCAAGGCAAGATGGGAATGGGGGAGGATGAGCTGTGAGTGTGTGGGGCAAACAAAAAGGGAGGGAGGGAGGTAATTATGATTTATGTCCAAGGAAATCATTTAAATATTTGAATGTTCTTTTTCAACATCACATGATTCATCGTTGTACTGTTTTTGTCCGATCATACATCTGCTAGGTTTACACGGTTGTTTTTTTTCTTTCTTTCTCTCTTTCTTTTTTTTTTGAATAATTTTCATGTATATAAGATGGATAATGCAAAATATGTGCATTGTTTGCAAACTGAACAGTGGTATAATTTCATTACATTCTGCACAAAAATCTGAAAGTACAGAAGGAAAATCCAACCATTGCTGACAAATCATGGATGACAGCAAACAAAACAGTAACAACAGCACAAAACATGTTGCACACCCAAAAAAGACTGCATCTCTATGAACGTTTCAAAGTTGTAAACAGCAAAATATACAGAGATGTATTTGTATCATTCAGGCACAACCCTGGACCAGCACACATGCTACCACCTCACAGTTGTACATGCCTTATAAATCTGGAACAGCCATTTTCCAAAGGAAGAAACTGTGATTACTCACACACATGTACACACACACTTTTTGCCTGATCTCAGTCAAAGGAGTAAGGTTCTCTACATGTAAAATCTGGCAAGATTTCATTTCCAGCGTTATCAGATACAGCTAAGCTGACTAGCTAGGTAGGACCCTTTCACGGCTGCAACCACAAAGAACAGAAAAGCCACAAGACTCCTGAAAAACGGCACACATACACTCCAGATAGGATTGTGCTGCAATTTACAACACTCTAAACACCAACATCATTAAGGTGAATAAGACAAGGCTGTATATGTGAAGGCTAGCCAATCTGCCTTTTTTGTTTTTTGTGCCCTGTTGGAAAAAAAAAGTAAACGGTCAATCAAAAATTTTTCGATGCAACAAAAAAGTGAAGTCCATACAGGTCAACAATACTGCAGAGAAGGCAGCTATACAAGTTTTCCAACAGGCATATTAGTAACTTAATGCCTTAAGCCCCACCCCCCTTCCCCCATCCTCAAAATTGAAAATCTTTTTAAAAAAAAAAACCTGCATCAGAAAGAAATAGGCAAGTTGATCACAACAGGAAGACAAACAGTGGACTACAGCACAAGAAGATTAAAAAAAAAAATCCCCCCCCCCCCCCCCCCCAGTTACACAAAAGGGGAAATCATTTGCACAGAATTACCAGCAGATGGGGGAAACAATACATACAGAAAGAATCCCCTGCTTCTCCACAGGTGCACATGACAGAAGCAAACTTCACTATGGTCGACGGAATGCAAGTCATGCCAAGTTGCTAACAACACAGAACTGTTCATGCCACACAATTCTTTTTGTTCCATTTCTGAAACAGTGTCAAAAGCATCTTAGCTCCCCCCCCCCCCCCCCCATGCCCCCACTTCATGCTGGACCCGAAGCCAACATTTGGAAAGACTGTGGTTGTCCCTAATATACACAATATTGCATGGGTCAAAGGTTGAAAAGGTTTTCTGTCTGTCACAGCACAGTCGACAGCAAAATGTTGAGACAGAGAAAATGGTTTAGGTTTAAAGAGAAAACGATTCAAAGTGTTCAAATCAAAGGTTGGAGTTGTTCATCAGTTATCTCTCTTTTTTGGTCCCTTCCCCCCACCCCAAGTTTTTTCCCCTTTGCTAGCATGATTCATTAATTATGGATATATCTAAGCACAGGTCTTTTTTTTTTTTCAAATTGTTGTTTTAAAGGGAACAAGTTATAGTTCAAGTTCCATTCTACATTCATATAAAAAGATACAGAATAAAAAGAAGAGGATGGAGAGCAAAGAAAGAGACTGTGAAAGCATCAATTTCCATCAACGTTTTTTTTTTTTTATCTACACCTACCAAAAATCCCCAAGATTTATTCAACACCCCACCCCCCACCCAACCATGACCCCATCCCCCCATCCCTGCTGCAGCTCCCTGCTTGTTGCTCAGGCTTGTTGTTTGCACACAGCCACTGCAAAAGAAGCTTCTCGCTCAGGCCAAGGTTGAACCAATGAAAAAGTGGTGCTAACTCTGGCATCACGCAACTATGGGACTGCATGTGCTTAAACTTTCTCAATAATCTTTTTGAATGCTAAAGGGTTAATCCGCAACCTCCAAAGTCAGTTGGATGAAGGCTGGGCATGGGAGGGGCACATGGAGGAGGGGAATCATTTTGACCATGTGCACACAACGGAAAAGTCACTAAACCAGTCTGTTTCCTTCTGAATCAGGAAAGATATTGGGGACAGAGAGAAAGGTTGGTAGGATGGGATAGAGAGGGGGATGGGGGGAGGAGATTAATCTTTTATTCAAGATAAAACTCACTCAATGCCACTTCAGAAAGAAAACATGTCAACAGTGGGCACGCTTGGAATGTACTTTAATATCCCAGCACAATAACACTGCCTAACGACAAACAAGAGGGTCAACTAGAACATGAACCACCACACACACCTGACCTAGTGTTGGCCACAGGAGTGAACAGGTGCACCACGTACATTTCAACCTGCCTTCGATAACATCCCAAAAAATCTAATCACCTGACATGCCTCGGAGCAGACCAGAACAGACAGTGCACAAGTGTCCTGTTAACATTGCAGCATACTGATTTCAATAAGAAGCAACAATCAATTGCCAATCATTTGTAACCTATTTTCATTGATAAATGTTGAAAAATCTGAATAATTACATCCTCTCTCTTGCACAGTCCCTTTTTACTCACTCCTTTCGTCAACTGCTCACCCTTCATGCCATTCATAAATCTCCCCTCTTTATAAAAAAGATAGATAAACCGACATCTATTTTCACATATACATATGTACATATGCTGATATAAAATCAAACATTTCCTTACCCCCCCCTGCACTATAAAACTGGCGCGTTCTTTGATGTATGCACTTAAGTGTCCTACTGACATCCAGGTATGGACAGAACGTTCCTCACCATTTCAAAACTTTGTACTGTCCTGACGACAGCCAGGAATGTTGATCACAGACGCCAAACATTGGCCATCTCATCTTTCATGCTCTAAGGGGAATTACTCTCACAGCACCTAATTTGGCCACCAACATCTAGCCACACCCAGGTGCGTCCCGTCTCAACCAAAGCCTTCTACAGGGAGTAATTAAGAAGTCATGAGGCAGCTTACAAAGGAAACACTGCACTTTGCCCAGTCACTTCCGTTGTGTTTAGTGGTGCCTGTTCTGATCCAAACTGCACAGGACTTCGCCTTCTTGGCTCCTTACTGACAACAATAACTGCTTAGTCAAGAAGCCAGCATCACAAAGTCTCTATTCAGAAAGGTCCAGCATGTCCACACAACAACAGTCACCATGAACATGCTGATACCACCAACTCCGACATCAACTTTACTAGGGGTATGAATGCAAATAGGAAATTGAACTTTAAGTCAGCTGACAGATGCCAAACTTAAATGTTCTTGAAGAAGAAGTAAGGTGGAAGAGGTGGACGAACCTACAAACCCTCAGGGTCAAACAAACATGAAATGTGTCCAAAAAGTTTTTACATAAAAGCCCCAGAACCTCTTCTTGAATCTATCATTAATATCAAATGTTTCATGAATAGATACACTCTTGCGTAGAATGGAACCCTGAAACCATGCCTATATCTTTTCAAGCAAGCGCTTCTGCACCGCAACACCAAGCAAATCATGGGCAATGTATGCTGACCAGTCCACAAAAGTGAAAAAAAAAAAAGATTTCTTTCATGATCTGTTGAGACGTGATAGAGGGGCGAGAGTGGGTAGCACTGATGAAGAAAAGAGGGTAGGTAGGGGCCAAAGATAAAAAATCCAGTCTGAAAATTGTGGATTTTTATCTTTGTCAACTTACACATAAAAAGAAACACTTGCATTACCATTGATGATCTATACAATCGTGTATAATTATCGCTAGACTTCAAGGGCACATCGTCGCCAGTCATGACACATATCCATTGTTTGCAAGATAGATTCAGACTTACTGTTCAAATAAGTTAGCAAGTGTACATGCATGGCATGTTTAAAGGGCAGGAAATTTAACACACAAGTATGTGCAAGAGCGCACACACACATGCACACACACATACACACCAAAAGACCTGTTGATCCCAAGTTGACTGATGAGAGACACTATCACAGAAATACAGCCACAGAAGTGTCTGACATAACAGACATGGGCTGGTGACTAAGAACACACACCTGCTGTGACAATCAGCCTGTATCAACCGTTACGCTCAAAACAATGGGTGCCCCGATTCATTTCCATTACAAAAACAAAAAAACAAAAAAAGCTCCACAGTCAAGGCAGATGGGGACTGAAAACTACCTCAATGCATGCTGGGACCTCTGAACGTTTCGAGGATACCCGAAATGAGGAAAACAAGATGGTTTGGGGGTTGTTGAACTTTTCATCCCTACCCTCAATCTTCAAAAAAAAAACCCAAAAAAAAAACAAGAAAAACTCCAGTCTCAAATCTACACAGGGCCAAGAGAGCCAAGTTTACAAAAAGCAGACCAAGCAACCTGTCCTAGCACAGTAGCACAACCTGAAGCCATTCATGTTCCTGACGCCTGTCCAGGTGCACCAAAGAATCGTGATAACATTGACATGTGTGAGTCTTTTTGTCACAGTCAGCTGAGGAGAACAGCGCTCAACACTGGAAAACTGTATTCCTTAAACTGACTGGGGAGCAGAAAGCTCACTGTTATATTGTAAACTTTTATCATCATACTCGATTACGGAAGACGCTAACGAAGATTTTGGCATGTATCATAATCACAGTCTGCCATGGATCATGCTGCTGATGCTAATGGCGGTGCATTCTTGCTGCTTAAGGGACTGGTTACAAAACAAAATGCTGCTGTGGTACCTAATGGAAGACCTCCTGGAACAAAGAGTTGATAACCTCACATTCACTCCTAAAAACAGGGAGCAAACCACCTCATAGTCACCAGACACACCCCAAGGCAGTCTGAGACATGTTCTCCATGTTTTGAGAGACAAGAGAAGTCCAACCCACAGCGCACACTGCCTGTAAATGTGCCGCACAATGGGACCATGACGGTGAAGACATTGACACAACTGTGATGCTGATCCTCCATAGGGGATAAAAGGGAGGCTCATGTCCTCCTGTCAAACGAGGCAGACACTGGTCGGTGTTGTGCTGATCCCACTCCCACAGACAAGTTTACGCGGTGTCCCCTTTCCTTCTCCCAGCACTGGAACATTTTTTTTTTTTAATTCTTTGAACACATTAGATTATAATGGAATGTTTTAAAACTTTTAATGAAACAGAACACAAGGCTTCTACAGAAATAAAGCAGAGTCCTAGGAATGCCACTTTTGATTGTCCTAAATAACACAACGTTCTCAGGGCAGGTTGTGTTTTGTGCTCATGCACACACACACATGCATGCCTGCATGCACAACAACACACACACATATGTGTGCATGCATATGCATGCTTCTTTCGATTTGTGTGTCTGTGTATGCATGCAATGTCTTGAGTGTGTGCCTATGTGACTGTGTCTCCTATCTCTTGACATGATCAAAAAGCACTGGTCAGAAGCCGAATTCTTGACTACAATACTGATAGGGGACTATGAACACTTATCAAACTACCCCTTCCCCCATAGCAGAACCCAGGAGTACAGTCACTGGTACCAAAGCTCCTGTCCCAAGCCAATCAGCAACAGAGTCCCTGCAGCAGGCCACCCAGACCCACGTCCGTGACCAATCCACCTCCTCCTCCTCACTCCGGCAGCCAGGCCTCAGGGTTATGTGGGTGGGAGCTCATCCTCGCCCAGGAACTCCACGTGGGTGAAGGGAAACTTCCCTCTCCGTCCGTTCACCTCCCCTTCCCACTGCCCGTCGATGTTGATGGCCAGCACTTTGATTATCTCCCCTATCTGCACAGATAGCACATTCACAGAACATAGTCAGTCACGCATATTACAGACTGACGTGATAAAACAGAAAGAGGTAGTGCTCTGGATATGAACACAGACTGGCATAGCAAGACGCAACATACTGTAACACTACTGACACATCCACTAACTGGCAAAGTAAGACACGCATATACTGGCAAGACAGTCAAACACAGATTGATACGATAAGACATACACATACTGGTCGACTGTCAACATATACACTGACTGGCATCATAGCACTCGCACATATGCTAAACAGTCAAACACAGTTACAGACTGATGTGGAAAGAGGCACACACACCAACGGTCAGTCAGAAATACTCACAGCATGAGTTGGTAAGAAATCCCCATCACAGCAGAAAATCAGACACACTCACAAACTGACCTAATAAGACACTCGGATACTAGACAACGTGTACACAGACCGGCATGGCAAGACACACACACTCCTGTAGACAGTCAACATGTACACAGACTTGCTTGGCAAGACGCACACATACTGGTCAACAGTCAACACAAATGCAGACTGACATGGCAAGAATCACACAAACTGAATGGAGATGTGGTTAACTACACCTGATTTTGTTTAACTCTTTCATCCCACAACCAGTTTTCAGGTTTGCAGAAATCCTACCCAGCAGCCTGGAAAACCGGGCAGCACAAAATCCCTCCTTTCCTTCCCGCAGCCCGGAAAATCGGTTCTCGCGGTAAGCACTTTGAACTTTGCACGTGTCGCATCATCAGTACACGTCATGACTGGGTCGCTCGCGCGGCAGTGTTTATAAATGGAATGGATGCCAGACGGCCCCTACAGCATGGGAAAATGGTCGCTGCTCTATTCTGGCTGGTTTGCTACTGCATACGTGACAGTTCTCATTTACACTTCTTTTTTTTCTTCTCTAAATCCAGGAATGAAGGGAATACTCGTATTATAAGAATCTAGGAACAAGAGGAAGTAATGGTTCATAGAAAAGTAGGAATGAAAGAGTTATGAACCATGCTTTCCTTGAACGACTCCGGCCTGTCCACTGCCATTGCTCATTTACTAAACCAGGCCCAGAATTCCAGAAAACGTTCAAGAAATGATAATCTTTTAATAAAGGATTTAAATCTATCACCATGACTCATCAAAATGACAAGAAAACAAGCCAGCTGTCATCTATCTACACGTACCCCACTCACCTTCAGTCTCAACTGTGTTTTGTCATAGGCACTGGGTGTACGATCCAGGATCACTCTTGCAAGGGCAGGCAACTTTCTCTAAAACAACAACATAAGCCATGGTAGGTTACAACACAAACATCTGCATATGCTGTGCTCGTATTACACTGTTCCTTTGTTCATAAAAGCAGTATTGGCAGAAAAAAAAAGATGAACTGATACAAGTAAACAGCTGTAAGTATATCCATCCAACAAACCACAAAGAACATCAGGGACAGTCACTTCTGATTAATTATGTACAGCACACATACATGCTCATGCGCAAGCATGCATGCATGCATGCACGCACACACAAACACACACACATATACACACATATGCACTTTATCAATTCCTGGACACCACGTTGAGACACAAGGTATAAACATTCAAACACAGATGACTCAAGAAATCATGCGAAAAGCAAATACCTGTTTCTGAATGAATTCCCATTCATTTATCAAAAGGCTTTTGTCAGAACACAGGCACATGCCAATAAAAACGTATTTCAAAAATCAAAGAGCTCCTGGTATCACTTTTTATATTTTAGATGAATTTTGCACCCTGTAACAATTAAATTAATTGAGAGGGAAAGCCACAAACAAGGTATTTCCAGGATATTTAGTGAGTTTTCTGTGAGGTTACACACCAAATAAGCTACGAAGGAAGTAAAAAAAAAACAAACAACCAACAAATGCCTTTGTCCAGAAATGTATGAACCAGACAGAACACCAACAAAATCTGGTCAATCCAGCAAAAACCCAAACAATGTTTTTGATCCAGAAAATACACCCTGGCACACTCTTTCTGTTCCTGATTTCTGTTTTATTCCAAAAGCCCTGTATTTACAAAGTCTGCCTGACACACTTTAAAAGCTAGAAATAAATTCTGATCATTAATTCTTTTAAAATATCTATAACAAATTCTTTTAGACACTGGAGCAACAAAATTTTAGACAGCCAATCACATTTTTCTGTGACAGCCAATAATGGGCAGATAAACACTGGTCTAACCATTCACGTTTCCTTTGAAAAGTATGAATGCTTCAGGGGACATGATTGTTTCACTCAGTCTCTGAGTCATACAGACACTACAACACACAGGGTTTTTTTTCCCCTCTCATCCCATTAAGTAATTCACAATTGCCTGGTGTGCTTATACTTGAGATTCAATTCAGTTCAATTCATGCTGAAAATAAAAGAAAACATGAATACTGCCTTTACTGAAAAATGCAATTCGTAACTGACAAAAACAGACAACTCACCTCCAACACAGACTGTGGTGGAACATCACCTTGCTTGTGTTGGCTGTCATTCTGTTTTGAACAAAACAGATATATATATATATATATATATATATATATATATATATATATATATACACATGGAAAGTACACTGACAACAATGGCAAATTATACAGCTTTGACTGAACGTTTCACAAATTCTATATTAAAAGTTATCTTTTCTTGTGAAAAAAATAAACGGAACTGATAAACAAATACTGAATCTCTAAAAACTAAATTTTTAACAACTACAGTGTTTAAACCAACAAGGAGTTCACGGCATGTAAATGACTGTCATACAGAAAATGACAGGGGTTCAGGTGAAGATAAAACATCATCTATCAGATATGGATGTGTGGCTCAAGCAACTTTGCTTTCCACATTAACTAAACTTAATTATAATGAGATCTGGTTCATAGGTAAAAGATCTTCCATCCATGGACGTACCTCTCTGCTGACTGTGTTGCTCCCAATACCCAACTATAAACATGTATCAGATCCATGCGATGAGAGGTGAATGAGACAAAAACATTATTTTATTCTTCCAGAGGTCGACGTATGGTGCTGCCCACACTTACTACATGAAGAGGTCACTGCACATTGTGTCTTTTTTCAAAGAAACTGAGGCACCAATGCAAAACATATGGTCAGAAGACTGACCAAGCACTCACCGCCACAGATCTGTTGACTGATTGGCTGGAGTCCTCCAACCGGGAGACGTACAGAGCGGGGATCTGACCGACCCGTCCATGTTTGTCACGGGCCGTCCACCACTCCTCCTCATCCTTGGAGATCAGCACTAGCTCGTCTCCCTTCTGGAAGGGCAGGTCCTCAGGATCCTGTACATGAACAACCACAGTACCTCTCACCTTTCTGTCACATGGACAACCACAGCACTTTTCACCTTTCTGTGGCATGGACAACCACAGCACCTTTCATCTTTTTGTCACATGGACAACTACAGTATCTCTCACCTTTCTGTCACATGGACAACCACAGCACCTTTCTTCTTTTTGTCACAGGCACAATCACATTACCTTTCACCTTTCTGTCACATGAACAACCACAGTACCTTTCACCTTTCTGTCACATGGACAACCACAGTACCTTTCACCTTTCTGTCACATGGACAACCACAGTACCTTTCACCTTTCTGTCACATGGACAACCACAGTACCTTTCACCTTTCTGTCACATGGACAACCACATTACCTTTCATCTTTTTGTTACATGCACAATCACATTACCTTTCACCTTTCTGTCACATGGACAACCACATTACCTTTCACCTTTCTGTCACATCCATGGACAACCACAGTGCTTTCATCTGTCTGTGACATGGACAATCACATTACCTTTCACCTTTCTGTCACATGGACAACCACAGTACCTTTCACCTTTCTGTCACATGGACAACCACATTACCTTTCACCTTTCTGTCACATCCATGGACAACCACAGTGCTTTCATCTGTCTGTGACATGGACAATCACATTAGCTTTCACCTTTCTGTCACATGGACAACCACAGTACCTTTCACCTTTCTGTCACATGGACAACCACATTACCTTTCACCTTTCTGTCACATCCATGGACAACCACAGTGCTTTCATCTGTCTGTGACATGGACAACCACAGTACCTTTCACCTTTCTGTCACATGGACAACCACATTACCTTTCACCTTTCTGTCACATGGACAACCACATTACCTTTCACCTTTCTGTCACATGGACAACCACAGTACCTTTCACCTTTCTGTCACATGGACAACCACAGTACCTTTCACCTTTCTGTCACATGGACAACCACAGTACCTTTCACCTTTCTGTCACATGGACAACCACAGTACCTTTCACCTTTCTGTCACATGGACAACCACGGCACCTTTCACCTTTCTGTCACATGGACAACCACAGTACCTTTCACCTTTCTGTCACATGGACAACCACAGTACCTTTCACCTTTCTGTCACATGGACAACCACGGCATCTTTCACCTTTCTGTCACATGGACAACCACGGCACCTTTCACCTTTCTGTCACATGGACAACCACATTACCTCTCACTTTTCTGTCACATGGACAACCACAGTACTTTCATCTGTCTGTGACATGGACAACCACATTACCTTTCATCTTTTTGTCACATGGACAACTACAGCACCTTTCACCTTTCTGTCACCATGGACAACCACAGTACCTTTCACCTCTCTGTCACATGGACAACCACAGCACCTTTCACCTTTCTGTGGCATGGACAACTACAGAACCTTTCACCTTTCTGTCACATGCACAATCACAGCACCTTTCATCTTTCTGTGATAATCACTAACCAGACAGAAGGACGTCTTTATGGCGCACGCAACATAACTGAAAAACAATCATCCATGAAATATTCTTTAAACGGCATGCTAAAATTTTTCACAACGATCCGCACACATATGTGAGGAAGTCAACAGACGACACTACACATCTGCGCCCTTGTGTTACTTTCTCTTCATTATGACACTCTCACATCTGCATGTCTTTCACTTCTGACTGAAAGCAGTAACTTCCCACTAATGGACCAAGGGAAGAAACGTTGTATAATTCAACACAGAGATCAATCATCTATCTGTACATTGCTTACCCTTGATCCAAACTGGTGTTAACTGGATGAAACTAGTGTTTGACACAATGCACCTAACATCTTTCATTTCAATTGACAATGACAGTGTGTGGACGAGACAGTTAAACATGTTGCTAAATGAAGTGTGACAATGCAGTTGTTCAGAGCAGCTTGATGATGAAACACTCTAACACAATAATGTGACAGATGAAAGACTGGAAAACTTCTTTACAGTGACACTAAATACTTTTCTATATCTCGAAACACTGCTATGAAACATTCAGATGAAAATGATAACAACAACAAAACAAAACAACAAAAAAAAAATGTTAGTTTCAAAACCAGGTGACTGAGGGAGGAAAATGAAGCAAAATTTAAAAAGAAAAGGGGTTAGTTACCGCCACAGATACACACAAACAGATTACAGGACAAGACATAATGCATTTCAACCTCTTGGGTCTTCTTCAGGCAAAAACAAACAACATTTAGGACAATGAAAACGAAGAATGAGACACCACCCATCTTCTCATATTCGGTGCAAAATGGCTGTTGGATGAAAACGAGGCCGTTAAGGAGGGGATCACGGGAACTGAAATAGTAATGATGACCTTGATAATAATGGTAATAATGGCAATAATAGTAATAATATTGGCGATGATGATCATAAAACATTTCCAGGCTACTCATGCCACTGAACAGTCTACCTGAACTTAAAAAATCAACTCAATGCAGATACCCAGCTATAAGACTGTGGAATCAACCTAATGGCTAGGCAAACCAGAACAGCCCTAGGGAGAAGATCAACACAGACACTGAACCTCCTTATCCTGTGTCTTCTTGATCCAGGTGGCATAAGAGAAGGTGACAGGCAGACTACACCAGCGGAAACAAAAATTCCAAGAAACTGAAAAATGTGTAATTTGTTAAAGAAATAGTGAAAACCATTAACTATGCAACACAAGCAAAGCTGTACATGCGGGTAAAGCCAAAGTGAAACTATAATACATCAAACTAGCTCATAAGAATTCAACAGAGGATGATGTGAGACAGAACTGGCCTAAACAGTGATGAATGAGGCAGTAAAAGAGATTTTTGTCTGAGTGACATAAAAGAAAAATCTATTACCTCCCACCATTGTCTTGTGCCAAGGCACATGTACAGCATGCTTGTTTCATGCTTCATATTTTAAAATTACCCTCTGATAACTGATGGACTGCATAATGTCCACCCTTTGTCACAAGTCATCTGTGCATGTGTCAACCCTTTGTTATCATCTAAGCCTGCATTAACAATTGAACATTTATGTTAGGAGACACTGATGTTTGAAAATCTCTCTCTTTTGTCACCAGAGCTCATCTGTCACAGTGCCTCACAAGCAGGGATGACACACAATAGAACTATAGCCTGTGTGTTTGGCATTGCCAAAAAAATTTTCATAGGAAAGTATTTGATTGGACCACTGCCCCGTTGTCAGAGCTCATTCTCAGTTCTTCTGAACAGCTTTCAACATCTTGTCAAAAATGGGGATTTGTTTTGCGTTTTCCTTGAAAGTCCATTCTTGGTGAGTTGGTATATAACTTGAGGTGGACACACTTGTGAAGATTTGTGGTTCTCCCTCTCTTTCTCTCTCTCTCTTTATATATATATATATATATACATACATACATATACATATATATATAAACATATTGTGTGTGTGTGTGTTGTGTGTGTGTATGTGATGTGTCTGTGAGGGTATGCATGTTGGGGATACGAGGAGCAAAAAAACAGGACCTGCACCTAAACCTCTACTTCTAGATCAATGTTTTACAGGTCCACCTGAAACGTGGGAGAAAACATTTCTCAAATCCTGGCACCACAATTAACCCTGGACTATTGGTAAAAAATACCCTTCACAATGTCCAAAAATGAGTGAGCCTACCCCTTACACCAATTTTGAGTCTGGAGACTGCCAGTCCTATACCAATCATTGTGCTTCATTATATCATGGACTGACAATGGGAAGGCTGTTAGTTCAAATCCCATTGAAATATTCTTCAAAAATGGTAGTTTTAGTTCAGTACAAATTCAGCCAAATAAACCGCTTTCCACAGCCACCTCACTCCATACATATTCTCCAATTCCTCACTCCATACATATTCTCCAATTCCTCACTCCATACATATTCTCCAATTCCTCACTCCATACATATCTCACTCCATTCATATTCTCCAATTCCTCACTCCATACATATTCTCCAATTCCTCACTCCATACATATTCTCACTCCATGCATCATTCTCCAATTCCTCACTCCATACATATTCTCCAATTCCTCACTCCATACATATTCTCCAATTCCTCACTCCATACATATTCTCCAATTCCTCACTCCATGCATATTCTCCAATTCCTCACTCCATACATATTCTCCAATTCCTCACTCCATACATATTCTCCAATTCCTCACTCCATACATATTCTCCAATTCCTCACTCCATACATATTCTCACTCCATGCATATTCTCCAATTCCTCACTCCATACATATTCTCCAAATTCCTCACTCCATACGTACTTTCCAATTCCTCACTCCATACATATTCTCCAATTCCTCACTCCATGCATATTCTCCAATTCCTCACTCCATACATATTCTCCAATTCCTCACTCCATACATACTCTCACTACATGCATATTCTCCAATTCCTCACTCCATACATATTCTCCAATTCCTCACTCCATGCATATTCTCCAATTCCTCAATCCATACATACTCTCCAATTCCTCACTCCATACATATTCTCACTCCATGCATATTCTCCAATTCCTCACTCCATGCATATTCTCCAATTCCTCACTCCATACATATTCTCACTCCATACATATTCTCCAATTCTCACCTCACATGCATATTCTCCAATTCCTCACTCCATGCATATTCTCCAATTCCTCACTCCATGCATATTCTCCAATTCCTCACTCCATACATATTCTCCAATTCCTCACTCCATACATATTCTCCTATTCCTCACTCCATACATACTCTCCAATTCCTCACTCCATACATATTCTCCAATTCCTCACTCCATACATATCCTCCAATTCCTCACTCCACACATATTCTCCAATTCCTCACTCCATGCATATTCTCCAATTCCTCACTCCATACAAATTCTCACTCCATACATATTCTCCAATTCCTCACTCCATTCACATTCTCCAATTCCACTCCCCAAATTGTTGCTTTGGGGACAAATGACAACTTAAATCACTACTGAAAGACCATAATAACTTTTTTTTTTAAATCAATCTATACTAATAATAGATAGAAGCTTTTCCCCACCCCCATCCAAGTCCAGGCTAAATGAAAGATTTAATGAAACACTGCTTTGCATGATACAATTAATCTTGTGTGACAGCAACCTTTTTTCTAATGGAAAACTGGAAACAGTACATATTACCCTTCCAGCTGACCAATCATCTGTTAACACATACACACACACACACACACACACACACACACACACACACACACACACACACACACACACACTTTAATAAAGCTATTCTTTACACAAAGCAAATGAATAAACAAAGAAGCAGAGGAGCTTCATCACACTTTATTCAGTTCATTAAGATGAACAGAAACAAAATATTCTGTTGTTAAGATGTTCCTATCCATAAATATAAACTGATCAAATTCCAATACATTAAAAAACAAAAGGCACACATACAGTTAAAAACAAACAGGCAGTCAGACAAACAGGCAGATAAAATACACTTAGACACACAGGCAGATAGATAGAGGGAAAAAAGCAAGATGGAACATACCTTTCCACCAAAGTCAAATTTTCCAATCAGTTTTGTCCTCGGTGCCTGAAATGTTTAATATGCCTTGGCATTATGCTTCACAGAGACAGAGGAGATAAACGCCAACAGATAAACAGATAATTATAAAACATGTCAAGATTGCTGGACTGTATAGGTAATGTGTTAATAAATTGGATACTGAGAACAGCAAAATCAAATGCATCTGTTACATGTGTGTGTCATGACAGTGTTACGAGTGTATAAGCGTGGGTGATGTTTTGGACTGTTTTGGACTTATGATGCAAAGACAACACTATAGGTAAACAGTGTTTGAATCCCTAACCTTTTCTTGTCATTGATTGGACGCTGAGGCACATGATAAGTGACAGAAGCTCACTGTTTGGACGACAGGTGTGTTCCTGATATATGTACGGCAGACCAGGAGTTGCCAGACTTCTTCTTTGCCAACGCCTTAGTCTATATGATCAGTCCGGCCCTTGTGATGAATAGTGCCATTTTCTCCAGCTCGTGCGCTTTGTCATTAGAGCTGTCCCTGTTAGCCCCACCTCTCTCCTTGGCTGTTTATGTCATGGGCATTTTTGGAGCACATGCTCTGCTGTCTGTTCTTCCTGCCCACAAGGACAGCCTGGAAAAGGCAACACCTTGAGCTTTCTGCACAAGTGACTATTAAGTCTGTTGTGCCCAGTGCGGAGCCTCACCACGACATTTTGCTGCTCTCTGGACAACAGATGATAATCATCCTTGGGTGTCCTGGGCATTATGATAGTCCAGATGATGCTTTGCATCTTGCTGTAGGTGATGCTGTTATTATACTGCTCCCCTTCAGCACCCTCCCTCGCCAGGTGATCAGCCAACTCGTTGCCTGGAATCCCACAGTGGGCTGGAATCCACTGGAGCACCACTCTTCTGTTAGTAGCTACTTTCTGCAGTGCTTTGCTGATGTTTGGAAGTTTGCTGTTCTGAAATGCCTGCAGGACAGAGAGGGGGTCAGATAGGAAGACAACCTGACAGGTATCACTGTCTGTGTTCTGGATGATGGAGGCAGCCTGCAGGAGGGCTTGTTCTTCAGCTCTGTAGTTTGTGCAGTGCTTTCCTGTGGCAACACTGCAAGCTGTGGTCTCTCCACTGGGAAATTTGGCAAGGACGCCTGCTCCTCCGTCTGCCACAGCATTAGTTGCTGACCCATCAGTATAAATGTGAATCTATGCCTCCAGAGGGTAACATTCAGCAATCATGGCAAGAGTGAGGGTCTGTTTTATTTTCTCATCCCGTCCATCCCCGGGGATGAGGCAAGGGACAGTGGTGGAGACCCTGATGTCAGACTCGTCTGATGCCCAGAGTTCTGAAGTGTTTGAGGGGCAGAGGAGCAGTACATCATGCAGTTTGTCTTGGTACTGTCAAGACAGCCTTTTGCTCTCATGGACGAAACTGCTCCTCTTCAAACAATTGTTGGTAAAGCCAAGGAGTCGCCAGACAGGAGGAAAGGGCACTTGGCTCGAGCCCAGCTGGCAGCTTATTTTTCAACCATGGGGGTTGTAGAATGAAAATCTAGTTATCTGTGCAGCCTGAGAGTGGTCAATTTTGATGTAGCACAGACAAGCCTGCAAGGGATTCCTTGGTTAGAATACTGATTCCCGATGGAAAACCTCACTGTCTAACCCTTGATGACAAGTTCCTTCCTCCTGGAAACTTAATTCCTGCTGGGGGAATTTTTTTACAAAAAAAACTTTCCGACAACGTTTTTATATTTGAAAGCAGAAACAAGGAGCAATGTAGTATTTGAATGAAGAACAAGAAGTGTAATATCTGTATGTGGTTTTTGTGAAAAAGAAAGTGAGCTGCCTCTATGGTGTTATGCAGCTATCAATGTAGTGGATTAAAAATTCTTGAGTACGCATACAAACAAAAAAGCTATTTTGAGTAATGTATTGTGAACATTCTTTGTTGTGTTGACAACTTCGGTCAAGGGAACTAAAAAAAAAAAAGGGGGAATTCTTGTTTCCCCAGTCTCTCCTTTGGATGAATGGAGTAGATGCGCGCATATGGAGTAAACATGCCGTGTGTGTGATTGAGAGTTGCATATGCAGTGAGTGACAGTGTGCTAAGAATTTACATAGAGTTTTACTTTATACTACAGGGGAGTTTTTCAGGGTATATTCAGTCACAATTGGTCTCCAGTTATTGGTAAGAAACAAACTTTCAAAGCATGAACACACTCCAAATTAATCTGATGGTTATGATAAGTCGACCTACTGTGCTGCCCCTATGCTGTGTTTGTAGATGCTGGATGTGTAGTGTTCCCTACCTGTAACATTTCAAAATGAAGGTCAAAATGACCCTTTGTCACCAAGATTGAGGTTCACATCAGAAAACTGGGGATCAAACACACAGACACTTTTTTCTTCTTTTTTTAAGTTTAAAGTCTCAAGTCTTTGTGTCGGAAAGAGCTCTTTACTATTTCTTTGCAATTTGGATGTGGTTCATGATATGATTTACTACTGACACTTGAAGAAAACTGTTCAAATTACAGGACTGATGGTCCTTTGCTTTTTTAGATCCCCCTAATAGTACTTTGCTAACAATTTATTCATTTCTGACTGTGCAAGTAGTTGCAGACACCAATTTTTCAAATGCTACTAGTTAACTATCCTGTCAACTGCATTTGTGTGCTTGTTACCCAAGTTAGCTGTGACAAAGCAATTGCTCATTAGACAAGAAAGTTTATAAGAAGGAAGAGGGGGAAGTGGATTATAAATTTATGTGTGTGACACAACCATTTTACAACTCACAAGTCCCTGAGAACCAGCTGCCATGCAATATCTAATGTTAGCAAAATGTGTTTTCATCTTCGTACTTTTAATGTTTTATTAATTTTAAACCAGTTTCGAAAGCTCAAAATAAGTCGACTAAGTTGGTGCTTTTGATACATCTGTGCATCAGTATGACTCTCATTTCTAAGTTCTTTACATAAAATCTTCAATCTGCACAAAACAGATCCCCAACTTATGCATTACTGGGTCCACTGCAGTCTGCAAGACCCATCTGGAGCAGCAGAGCATAGCCCTTGCATGTGTGCGTGTGTATCACCCTTATCAAACAGACACACAGCAAGAATTATCACAAATTTGTCTTGATCACAAAACTCATCCAAAGATCAAATCAGTTAATGAATTCTGAACACACACATTACATGATTATGTGTCATATTGAAACATCAGTGCGCACACACACACACACACACACACACACACACACACACAGAATACATTGATGGAAAAATTGACAAAAAGAAACAGTGACCACAGCTACTCACAGGTTTGATTATCGTTGTAGTATCAAGGTAGTGTGACCTGTAGAACTTCAGCAAACTTGGAATGCTGTCAAACTCGATGTCCCCGATTTTAAAGCGCATGACCCCACTGACCTGGACCCGGTTGATGATGTAATGGCTGACTTTGTCATCTTCCTGGATCAAATATCATGCCATGAGTTAGGCTGCAGGCAGGTAGTATCTTTATGTCAACACCTCTGAAAGATACTGGCAGGTCATTTACCTTTTTTTGGTGGGGGGAGGGCAGGGGGATGAATTATATGTCAGAATGACTGGGTAACTGAACAGAGCGTAGGAGTTCATGATTAACACTTGTTGACAGCAGTGGCCTTACATATGATTAAGCCTCAAGGTTAGTATCAATCTGTATCATGTGTATGCTTTCTGTCAGTTTCACTTAAGTTTCAGGTCATGGCTGTTATTCTCAAACACACACACAGTGCACACACACACACACACACACACACACACACACACACACACACACACACACATACACACACACACACACATACACACACACACACACACACACACATACACACACACACACACATACACACACACACTGGTTCAAATAAAAAAATGTTCTATACGTTTAATTGACATAGTGCTTGGATTTCATTTCGTCTGTAAACGAAGAGAACAATGTTCACTATACATGTATAGAAAAAAGGCATTCTTTTGCAAAAAAAAAACAAAAAACAAAAAACAAAACAAGATCTACAATTTATGTGCATCAAATTCTGTAATTTCAGAACAATGAGATCAAAGAAATAGGTAAAACTAAAAGAAAGATTAGAGGAAGGTCAGATGCAATAGAGAGATATGTAAAAAAAAAAACAGACAGACAGGATTTGGGAGGAAGGAAGGACAGGGGTGAGTGGGGTGGGGGAAGTGTATGGAGCCAAAAGAAAATTTAGCCACAAGATCTTTGTGGTCTGTTTTGAAACACTGAGCTGAAGACAAGAAGTGTCTTCACTGCATTCTCCACAACTGACTAGAAGAAGAAGCACCATCATCACCACTACCACCAGCACCAAGTCTCTACGATGTAGTTAGAGTACCAGTACATCATGACTCACTTGACACACAGCACAAAGCCCCCTTGTACTGTTCTGCTTCCCCTGACCAGAAATACTCCTTCTCTTTTATCCTTTAGGATTTCGTTGGTCTCGTCTCTTGACAGGGGTCCAAAGTACCAGCTGCAGTGGTGGTAGGGAAACAAAATGATACATTATGAACATGTACACATCCATACACCTACACACTACCCTAGACATGTACACACAACTAAATAATATTACTGTATGTCAAATACACTGCAGATGCGTCATTTTTTTTTCTCAGCTGTACTGCTTTTAACACATATCCATGAGCTGCAGCGTTAGCCTCTTCTCCTACTCTCAGATATCCTGAAGATGAACCCTTTCTTCTTATTTTTCTATGACACATTCACATTTTTACGGAGTCACACAAGAATTGCAAGAAAAACATATTCTACCATGTGTGTGGATCTTCATTATCTGTTTTTACCACACCCCAATTCCCCAATCCACACACCCAGTGGGGTTTTTTTTGTTTTTTTTTTTATTAAGCCACTTCAGCACACACAAAATGCAGAAAATTTTTCTCTCTGTATGCCTCAACTACTTAAGCATTGGCTTTAAATCAAAAAGACTCTACACATTTTTCTTTGTGGGATTCCATCTGGTTATAGATTCAAAATTAATGGCAGACAATAATACTAAGTAGGTACTAAATAATGAAAACTGTTCATCTGTTGTTCATCTTTCATCAGTAAATGGGAACAGAGATATTTGGCTCCGGTTTCAGGAACAATACTCAGGATCATTAATCTGTTGCTCATGGTCAAGAAAATTTTTTCCTGTAATGAGACAAGAAAAGGTTGATTCATGCTTCATAGAAGAACGACAACAACAAAAAAAATTCAATTTCAGAATAAAATGTGTTTTAAGGAATATTTCCAATTAAGTTCTATACAAATTTGAGGCTCCCCAAATTATCTATTTGTGTCTAGAAAAGAAAATGCAATCTCAAACAGGTAAAGGTTATATGGAGTAACAGTAGTAGGAAGAAGACCAATATATTGAAATTTGTCAAAGAGGAACGTGAGGAACTATGCGAATGCAATGAAAGAGTCTCTGAGACATCTGACTTGGAAGTTAAATAGATCTATGGTTCAACCGAAACTCAAAGCAACAGCATACAAACTGTGCATGTATTTCAATAAGTATCTAATCTACTATGTAAATCTGCACAATCATGATACAGTTCAATTCAACTTTCAGAAGCAGTCAGATGTAGTGTGGTGTGATGTATGTGTTGTGTGTGTGTGTGTGTGTGTGTGTGTGTGTGTGTGTGTGTGTGTCTGTGTGTGTGCGTGCACGCACATGCGTGCTTTTGCATTTCTTCATGTTGTGTCACATTGTGTGCCTCCTTCTATTTATATTCAGACATATTATTTCATGACGAAACTTATACATTATATCCAATAAGCTGATGATACCTTTTCAGCGCAAACTTAAAACAGATAGACAATGTAACAAAGTTAAAAGACATATAACATCTCACAGAGAAAGGAAACCAGTGACTTATTTTCACAATTTGTAAAATCACATACTGCAGACTTTCCTGGAATTTCACACCAGATTAACCTTTTTTTCCCCAATTCTTTCACTTACCACTTTTCCTCTAACTAGTCTAACATTACAATGGCTTCATTTTCAGCCAAGTTTTTTGCCTACTGATGACTCAGGGTTCCTGATGATACATGTTATGTGCATTATTTACACACTAAACTTGAACAATGATGCAGAGATTTTAATACCTATAGATGCATCTTCATAATGTAGACATTATGAGAAAGTCAAAAGCATTTTTTCATTTATCATCAGTGTGAACATCTAACTAATATGAAGCAGACAACATCGACGTCAGAGAGTAAAAGACGTTTTCCCTGATAGAAGTTTGTTGAAACATAGCTATATTGAATGAAAATGAGCCTTTCTATATGGTATGACTGCATCAATTTTTTTTTCATCAAGATCAAGAGAAAATGTCACCATTATTGTATTAATTTGATTGCTGAAAAACTACATCACATAGTACATGTTGCACAAGTCTGAAATCAATTTTCTTTCCACATGGGTTCTATGACATGGGAAGACAGACTTTCTCTCTTCCCCCTCTCTCTCCCCCTCTCTCTCTCTAACTCTCTCAAAATGACCATCTGCAGCATATTCACTTCACTTGCTTTCAAAACATGTATAATTTATTTCAATTTTCATTAACACTTAACAGCACTACACACTTTGGGACCTGAGGGAGGGGGGGGGGGGGGGGGGGAGGGGAGAAGAATGTAACTTGTTTTAACCTAAAAATGGATCATGACATTTGAAGAAAATTTTGAAGATGGGGGTCATTGTTGTGACTCTGTAGTTCTGAAAGTTTAGGACCCACTGGTGACTGCCCTGCTCACTAGTAGCCTGCTGTCTGAAGTTTGAAGTCACAGTGCTTAGTTAAATAAATTACTAATGTCAGCATGCATTCAACTCGTTGAAGAAATGACAGAAGTACATGACACTTTTCCACTGCAGTTCATTATTGGATCATCAATCAAATGTTATGACTGTCAGGTTGTAACACACTCTTGAGTTACTTTTGTGTGTGTGTGTGTGTGTGTGTGTGTGTGTGTGTGTGTGTTTGTGTGTGTGTGTGTGTGTGTGTGTGTGTTGTTGTTGTTGTTGTTGTTGTTGTTGTTTTACTTTCTCCAAGGAAGTAATGCATTTACTTGAGTCTGTTATAGTCAATAATTGTATAGATACTCCAACAGTCAGTTTCCCAATACATAAAATCTGTAAAGCCAAAATGTGCTCCCAGAGTCTACTAGTAAACCCTCCTGACTACACCACTCTACAGTAAACAGATCTGAGGCCAAGCCTATTTAATATGAAACACAACAAAACATGAATAAACTGCAACCACAACAATTAGAACAACAACAAGAACAACAACAACAAACCTACTGATGATTCTAAAAAGAATTTTTTTTTTTTAATGATAGACCATATAAGAAGTGCCTCACAGTGACACAAACACTGAACAATATGTACACTCATAGTTTCCACAGGGCTGAAGTGGGCTGGGTCTAGACCAGTCGGCATCTACAACTCCAGACACCGCAATGTAAGTCCTGGCCTTGATACTCTTAAAGGCTTCATAGTACTTATTAGCTGACTAAACTTTAGGCTTTTCTCTTCATCTATATCATAGTAAGCCTTGCGCACGTCCACCCGCATCGATTTTAAGACTTGATTAGACGGCGCGACTTCAAAGACTGAAGACCACAGCATAGTTCCTTAGTTGGTAGAACAACAAAACAAAATCAACCGAGATTTTCAAGTCGACTCTGGCACTAACAGACTCAACGAACGCCATCTGTTGTGCTCTAACGACCCATGTCATGCATAGTGGCACTTCACTGAATGAAGCGATGGAAAGATACAGTCTACTGTCCAAGTCCAACTCACTGGGCTCAGTCTGTCACGAACCGTCACTGTCACCGAGATGTCACCGTGTCAGCGAGACACTTGTCTCACAGCTCGCTGCTTAAGACTGAAATTCATTATTATCCCGTCCTATTGTTGTTCATGGCTCAGAGTGTAACAAACGTTTCTCGTACAAACCTGTATTTATCCTCTGGATCAAAGTCTGCCTCCATTCTTAAAACGTTTTCAGTCTAAACCACAAGGATGATGCCCTCACAAGTCATTGAGAATATCCACAACAGTAGTCCAGGAAGTTAAAACTTTCAACAAATCAAATTGCTGGATCGGAAAAGCGGAAGTAAATGCGCTATTATTACTCCAGCCTCTTTGGCTACAGCGGAAGGCGTTATGTGTCTGAATGAAACGACGCTCTCATTCATTAAATCTTTAGACTTGAAAAAATAGTGCTTTGCGCCACATTCAGTCAAGATTATTTACCAGATATAATGTATTCAGTACAGAGCCAAACCTGCTCCCTAAATAACCATAGGAAAGGCTTTCAAATGTATCGCCCTCATCAGCCGATTCCCTATTTAGAGGGCAGGGGAGGGGAGAGGGGTGGTGTGGGGAGCCCGTTTGAAGTGAAAGGACAGTTACATTGAGACGAGGACACATACTCCGTAGAAAGAAACATGGATGACGGCTTTTGCTGAGCACTTTATGCACCAATTACGAATGCATCTTCAAAACTGTCGGCCACCACAGAGCATATACAAGACATGGCAGAGAGGAATTCAGGGCCAAAACACTTAGGGGGTGGGGGGAAGTCTACTCTGAAAAACTGCTGTCTGCTAAGAGCCCCCCCCCCCCCCCCCCCCCCCCTCCCTCTCCCGTTCAAAACTCTACAAGCATCGGTGCACTAGGCTCCACACACTCGAGTCTGTGCTCGAGCTATGGTGTTAGGGCCTACTGCAACATATGCGCCTTCCGCGCGGCGTTAGCACGTCCCGTTCCTTCCTTGCTGCAAATGATTTCATTACTCATTTAATACTGTAGTGTACTGTACATTGTCTCATTGCTCATCTTATGCTGCGAGCAGTCTTGTAAATTGTCTCACTGCTCATCTTATGCTACGCACAATATTCATTGACTTTGCACGTTCAGTTCATATTTGTCAGCCATAAACATGGGAAATCAAGAAATTATATTTGAGAAAGAAAAAAACATGCTTCCAACATTTTTAATTTCACTTTTCAACTTGTGGAGGGGGGTATACCTGTTTACGTAATGTGGAGAGTGGGGTGGGAAATAGCGTACGTGTCTGATACTTGTAGTTGCTTGGGTGGTCTCTCAGGATGTCACGTCGTCGTTGCAGTTTTTTGTCATCAGTTTTCTGCCGGCACTGGATGAAAGGAATTCAAACTGTTCAATACATCGGTAGACTTCAAATAAAGGATTCCAGTTTCCAGTCTTCCTTTTTGTTGTCCTTCCTTTTGTAATTGTATATTCGAATCATTGTCCTTTTTTCCTGATTGGTACCACAGTCATCTTCTTACTGTGACAGTAAATTTAATCTGTTCCCTGTTAGATATTTAGAAAAAAAAAAATTGTTGCAACGTAACCTGTTCGTGCACAAACTGTAGTTTATGTAGATGTGGACAGATAACAACGCTGCTTTACTTGCCAAACAACAATTAACATGCTTTTCAAGCAAGAATGGATGCTCGGATAATTATGTATGTGGACGTGAAAGACTGGACTTTCCATTCACAACATTAACAGTAAAGTGTCTGCTGGGGGCACAATACGTGTGGCAGCAGGGGAACAGTACAAAATAACAACTCTAAGGAGAGCAAGACAGTGTGAGGTGAAATTCCCCTCACGCAGGTGTTTTGTCCAAAAACTCCTTATACTCTATGAGACTGGCCCATATCCAGGTCATGACACCTGGATACCCTTCTACTATCCCCTTTTCTTTGTCACTGCCTGGATTCAAACCTCTATCTCCATGATAGTCAAGCGCCTTTAAGCCAAACCATTCTGTGATGGATGTGTTAATCTCAAAGCTAAGTTACCTTGTCAAGGATATGTTAACCCCAAGGACAAGTCTCCCAGTAGTTGACGGGTTAATCAAAAGGCCAAGTCACTCTGCGTTGGATTTGTCAGCCTCAAGGTCAAGCCGCTTTGTGACTGACGTGACAATCTCAGAACCAACTCACCCTGTGATGGGCATTTTAACTTCAAGGCCAGATCACCCAGTGATAGGCATGTAAACTTTAAGGCCAAGACACCTTGTGATAGACGTGTTAACCTCAAGAACAAGATGCCTCGTGATAGACGTGTTAACCTCAAGAACAAGATGCCTTGTGTGATAGACGTGTTAACCTCAAGGCCAAGACACCTTGTGATAGGCATGTTAACTTTAAGGCCATGTCACCTTGTGATAGGCGTGTTAACCTCAAGGCCATGTCACCTTCTGATAGGCGTGTTAACCTCAAGGCCAGATCACCCAGTGGTAGGCATGTTAACCTCAAGACCAAGACACCTTGTGATAGACGTGTTAACCTCAAGGCCAAGACACCTTGTGATATGTGTGTTAACCTCAAGGCCGATCACCTTGTGACAGACGTGTTAACCTCAAGGCCAAGACACCTTGTTGTTGTTGTCGTACCCTGGCTAAAAGATTCCAGGGATCATCCAAACAGCTGAAGTACTTGAATATTATGGTAAAAATGTATCAGCTGGGGTGAGAACATTACGTGTGTGACCGTTTTTGATTATCCCGCCACATGGGCAGCCACACTCCGACTTCGGGAGATTTCGGAAACTGATAATGCTATGCTAGGAGTTTGTAACAACTGAAGACAATCCCCGCATAACTATGCTGAGCATAACAACATTTTGATGTAGCCTTGGTGTTCTAGCCTATGTCAATTGGTCTGACACAGCCTTAAGCCAAGGCGGAGACACCTTGTGATAGGCATGTTAACCTCAAGGCCAAGGCACCTTGTGATAGGCGTATTAACCTCAAGGCCAATCACCTTGTGTTAAGCGTGTTAACCTCAAGACCAAATCACCTTCCTTTTGATAGACGTGCTAAGCTCAAGGCCATGTGGTAGATGTGTTAACCTCAGGGCCAAATCACCCTGTGGTAGATGTGTTAACCTCAGGGCCAAATCACCCTGTGGTAGATGTGTTAACCTCAAAGCCAACTCACCCTGTGATAGATGTGTTAACCTCAAGGCCGAGTCACCCTATGATGGATGCGTTGACCTCAGGGAGTCATCATTCCACCATCTGAGGGTCCTGATTGATTCTTTTGTTGCCGGTGGAATGGTTATGGTGAGCGTGACTAGTTCTCTTTAGTTTTAGTTTTGTTGTGAGAGGCCCCATGATTTCTTTCGTCAGAAACTTGTCAAAGGTTAGTCCATTTACTTGTGTAACTGTTTCAGTATTTTGTGTACATCGTCTGTCTCGGAGGGAAGAAAACGATATGCCATCAATGAAGGAGCTGTCAGTATCCATTCCTTAGGTCTGCTGAAGTTGTATTGCTCATTGCTACCTTCAAGATGGCCTCCATTGCCAATGCAAGTTGTGCGGGAGAAACTGCACAGCCCGTTGCTATGTAAGCTTCCAGACAGATCCAGTCTGTTGTGGGTTTTTTTTTGTGGAGAACATCATCCAGAATCCACGAAAGCGCTAACGGTATTGAGCCCTAACGGTACTAAGTCCTAATGACACTGAGCACTTATTGTACTGAGCCCTGATGGTATTGAGCCCTAACGGTCCTGAGCCCTAATGACACTGAGCACTTATTGTACTGAGTCCTGGTGGTATTGAGCCCTAACGGTCCTGAGCCCTAATGGTACTGAGCCCAAATGGTATTGAACGTTAATGGTACTGAGCTCTAACGGTATTGAGCCCTGATGGTACTGAGTCCTAATGGTACTGAGCTTTAACGGTACTGAGCAGTAGCGGTATTGAGCCCGGGGGCCGGAATAGCTCAGTTGGTAGCGTGCTGGACTCGTAATCCAAGGGTTGCGGGTTTGAATCTCTGCCGAGCCGTTTCGGTACAGGGAGATTTTTCCCTCGGAGTTAACATTGGTTCTGACTCCATTTCCCATACAGTCCTTTGAATGAGACTATAAACCGAGGTTCCGTGTGTGAACCGACGCATAACATCTTGCACACACGTAAAATCCCATCAACAACTTTCGGAAGAGAAGGCCAGTTTGGCCGTTGGTATGGATGACACGTTACACATAGCATGCACCTTCCCCGAAGATGGAGTATGGCCGCCTTAATGGCGGGAGAAAAAACGGTCATGCACACAAAACTCCATTCCCTTTGTAGGGTAAATGGGATTAATACTTGCCTGTCCACATAGGGAGTGTCCACAGAAGTATCAGCCTGCGTACGCAGAAGAAAAAGAAAGAAGGTATTGAGCCTTAATGGTTCTGAGCCGTAATGGCACTGAGGCCTAATGGTACTGAGCCCTAATGGCACTGAGGCCTAATGGCACTGAGCCCTAATGGCACGGAGGCCTAATGGTACTGAGCCCTAATATTGTACTCAGCCCTAAAAGAACTGGCCCTAATGGTACTGAGCCCTAATTGTACTGAGGCCTAATGGCACTGACGCCTGATGGTACTGAGCCCTAATGGTACTGAGGCCTGATGACACTGAGCCCTAATTGTACTGAGCCCTGATGGTACTGAGCCCTAATTGTACTGAGCCCTGATGGTACTGAGCCCTGATGATACTGAGCCCTAATTGTACTGAGCCCTGAAGGTACTGAGCCCTAATTGTACTGAGCCCTGATGGTACTGAGCCCTGATGGTACTGAGCCCTGATGATACTGAGCCCTAATTGTACTGAGCCCTGATGGTACTGAGCCATAATTGTACTGAGCCCTGATGGTACTGAGCCCTGATGGTACTGAGCCCTGATGATACTGAGCCCTAATTGTACTGAGCCCTGATGGTACTGAGCCCTAATTGTACTGAGCCCTGATGATACTGAGCCCTAATTGTACTGAGCCCTGATGGTACTGAGCCCTGATGGTACTGAGTCCTAATTGTACTGAGCCCTGATGGTACTGAGCCCTAATTGTACTGAGCCCTAATTGTACTGAGCCCTGATGGTACTGAGCCCTAATTGTACTGAGCCCTGATGTACTGAGTCCTAATTTTACTGAGCTCTGATGGTACTGAGTCCTAATTGTACTGAGCCCTGATGGTACTGAGTCCTAATTGTACTGCGCCCTGATGGTACTGAGTCCTAATTGTACTGAGCCCTGATGGTACTGAGTCCTAATGGTACTGAGCCCTAATGGTACTGAGTCCTATTGGTACTGAGTCCTATTGGTACTGAGTCCTAATGGCACTGAGTCCTAATGGTACTGAGCCCTGATGGTACTGAGTCCTAATGGTACTGAGCCCTGATGGTACTGAGTCCTAATGGTACTGAGCCCTAACGGTACTGAACCCTAATGGTACTGAGGACTAATGGTACTGAGTCCTAATGGCACTGAGTCCTAATGGTATTGAGTCCTAATGGTACTGAGTCCTAATGGTACTGAGTCCTAATGGTACTGAGTCCTAATGGTATTGAGTCCTAATGGTACTGAGTCCTAATTGTACTGAGCCGTAACGGTACTGAACCCTAATGGTATTGAGTCCTAATGGTACTGAGTCCTAATGGTACTGAGTCCTAATGGTATTGAGTCCTAATGGTACTGAGTCCTAATGGTACTGAGTCCTAATGGTATTGAGTCCTAATGGTACTGAGTCCTAATTGTACTGAGACCTGGATGGTACTGAGTCCTAATGGTACTGAGCCCTGATGGTACTGAGTCCTAATGGTACTGAGCCCTAACGGTACTGAACCCTAATGGTACTGAGCCCTAATGGTACTGAGTCCTAATGGCACTGAGTCCTAATGGTATTGAGTCCTAATGGTACTGAGTCCTAATGGTACTGAGTCCTAATGGTACTGAGTCCTAATGGTATTGAGTCCTAATGGTACTGAGTCCTAATTGTACTGAGCCGTAACGGTACTGAACCCTAATGGTATTGAGTCCTAATGGTACTGAGTCCTAATGGTACTGAGTCCTAATGGTACTGAGTCCTAATGGTATTGAGTCCTAATGGTACTGAGTCCTAATGGTACTGAGTCCTAATGGTATTGAGTCCTAATGGTACTGAGTCCTAATTGTACTGAGCCCTGGATGGTACTGAGTCCTAATGGTACTGAGGACTAATGGTACTGAGTCCTAATGATACTGAGGACTAATGGTACTGAGGACTAATGGTACCGAGTCCTAATGGTACCGAGGACTAATGGTACTGAGTCCTAATGATACTGAGGACTAATGGTACTGAGGACTAATGGTACTGAGTCCTAATGATACTGAGGACTAATGGTACCGAGGACTAATGGTACTGAGTCCTAATGATACTGAGGACTAATGGTACCGAGGACTAATGGTACTGAGTCCTAATGATACTGAGGACTAATGGTACCGAGGACTAATGGTACTGAGTCCTAATGATACTGAGGACTAATGGTACTGAGGACTAACGGTACTGAGGACTAATGGTACTGAGTCCTAATGGTACCGAGGACTAATGGTACTGAGTCCTAATGATACTGAGGACTAATGGTACTGAGGACTAATGGTACTGAGTCCTAATGATACTGAGGACTAATGGTACCGAGGACTAATGGTACTGAGTCCTAATGATACTGAGGACTAATGGTACCGAGGACTAATGGTACTGAGTCCTAATGATACTGAGGACTAATGGTACTGAGGACTAATGGTACTGAGGACTAATGGTACTGAGTCATAATGGTACTGAGGACTAATGGTACTGAGGACTAATGGTACTGAGTCCTAATGGTACTGAGGACTAATGGTACTGAGGACTAATGGTACTGAGTCATAATGGTACTGAGGACTAATGGTACTGAGTCCTAATGGTACTGAGGACTAATGGTACCGAGTCCTAATGGTACTGAGCCCAGTTGATACTGGGCCCTAACGGTACCGGGTCCTAACGGAAGTGGGCCGAATTGAGCGCTGGACCCTAATCGTAATGGGTCCGAACGTGCTACATGACGATTATTCATTAAATCGTGAAAAACTGCAGCCTAACAGCATCCATCCGATGACATCGCCGAAAATAGTCTTAAAAGTAACTAATTATTACCGGTAATGTTCACACACACACACACACACACACACACACACACACACACACACACACACGCCTGAACCGCAGAACACAGAATGGACAGTGGTACTGAGCGGCATCACGAGAACCATTGGAAAAGTAAATTTTGTACGTGCCTCGACGTCTGTTTTTGTGTGTTTGTTTTTCGCTCGCGCAGTAGAAAGAAACTCGTGGAGAGCGTGGCAGCAGAGAGTCCTCAGAAGAGAAGCCCCCTTCAAGCAAGTGTTTCGGCCCTTATCTCCTGACACTCTAGGGGGGTTGGGCCACACCCGGTTCATGACTCCGGATGTCCCTCTGCTGCCCCTTTTTTTCCCATCTTGGGACGAGCCATGGCTGGGATTCGAACCCATGACCCTCTGGACATGCTCATTTTCCACTTAATGACTCGCGCTTTAACCACTGAGCCACAGGGACACCTGATATTTGTAGGGAAATTAAGCCTTATGAAGTTCACTTTTGTTCCTCCTTGACCAGATCCAGCTTGAACACCTCTCTGCCGCTTCTGCCATTGCTTTCAGGGCTCTGGTTTTTTCCTTCCCTGCAACTGAGAGCTGTTTCATGAGGCTGTATGCAGACGTTCCTACAAACCCCCTAGCTCCAATTTCTGCAGTGAGGACTTTGACCTGATAGCCTTCTCTCCTCAGGCTGTTTGCCAGATCAGCATACTTTTCAGTCTTGTAGATTTGAGCTGCCTCCATTCTGTTCTCATATGGCACCGTGAGCTCGATCATGATCAGCTGCTTGGTTGACTTAGAGTGGACTACTATGTCTGGTCTCATGCCACTCTTGCTGATGATCTCTGGGTGACTCTTCCATTCTGGGAGGTCTGCAGTGCACTCCCAGTCATCTGCCCCGTCCAGCAGACTCTGCCTGCATGTTTCGAGTGGCACTGTTGTTCTTGGCCATGATTTGCTGCCTCCTGCCGTGAAGAATGTTGCGGGTGCTTTTGGAGTCCTGATTTTCCCTTTTGTGGTGTTGGTACTAGCCCAGACTACTTGTACAATTTCTTTGAGCACTTGGTTGTGCCTCCATGTGTACCTTCCTTGAGCCAGGGCTACTTTACATGAGCTTAGGACATGCTCCACTGTTTGTTTTTCATGGCAGAGGGGGCATGCAGGATCGTCTGTTTTCCCCCACTTCACCAGGTTTGCATTTGAGGGCAGAAGGTCATATGCAGATCTGAGAATGAAGCTGATCCTGAGAGGGGCCATGTGCCAAATGTCATTCCAAGTGAGACTTCTTTGGAGTGCATTCTCCCACGTTGTCCATTGCCCTTGCTGGCTCTGCTGGACTGCTTTTTGGAGTCTTTTTTGGTCTTCTTCTTTTCTCATCTCCTGAATCATCATGTCTCTTTTGGCTTTTCCTTTGGCCTTTGACCACCATTCAGTTTTGGTCACCCCCAGTCCCTGTCTGTTGGTCTGTGTGTGTCCTGTTATTTCTCTGATCTTGAGACTTTCTTTTGCAGAATCCATCGCCTCTTGAACTTTCCATTTTCTGCCTGTCTTCAGCTGGGGCTTAATTGCTTCTATCACCTTGTCTCCTGAGTCCTCCAGCATGCTTTGAAGTCTGATCTTCCCTGCTTTGTATTCCTCCAGGATGGATTTCAGGGGTAGTTTCAGCTTTGCTTGGCGACAGTACAGCGCTATGTCAGTCAGACAGGGTGGGACACCAAGCCATTTCCTTGTGAACTTGTTGATTTTGGCTTCCATTGCCTCCACTATGCTGGTGCAGATGTCGTATATCATCAGAGGCCATAGCAGCTTTGGTATCAGCATGAACTGCAGACACCAGACCTTGTATTTGCCAGGGAGCCCACACTGGTCAATGGTCTCCAAGCCTTCCTCCGCCATCTGCTTGGTTTCTTTTGCTCTTTGTGTGTCTTTCAGCGTATCATCATACCATCTTCCAAGGCTCTTGACTGGTTCTTCTGTGACTGTTGGAATGGCCTGGTTGGCAACACTGAAGACCACAGATCCGGCCACTTTTCCTTTCCTCAGTGAGAGACTCCGTGATTTCTTTGGCTTGAACTTCATTCTGGATGAGGCAACTATGTCGTCCAGCCTCTCCAGCACATGACGTGTCTCGTCTTCTCTGGATGAAATCACTGTAGTGTCATCCATGAAGGCCTTGAGAGGAGGCATCTTGTATCCATCGCCAAGGTCTGTTTGTCTCGCGTTGTTTGTTGCTGCTTTCAAGATGAGTTCCATTGCCAGCACGAACAGTATTGGGGAAATTGCACAGCCCATTGCAATACCCACTTCCAAGTTGATCCAGTCTGTTGTGTACTCCTTGGTAGAGAACCGCATTGAGAAGCCATTGAAGTACTTCTTGAGCATGTCGCGGATGTTCTTTGGCACATGGTACATCTCAAGAGCCAACTGTATCATCTCATGGGGCACAGATCCATATGCGTTTGCCAGATCAAGCCACACTACGTCCAGGTCTCTCTTTTCTGTTTTTGCTTTTTGGATTGCGTCCCAGATCATTGTGGCGTGTTCTACACAGCCCGCCACGCCTGGGATGCCACCTTTCTGGACTGACACATCCAAGTACTTGTTTTCCATCAGGTACTTGGTCAGCCTTGCTGCCATGACAGAGAAGAAGATTTTCCCTTCGACGTTCAGTAGTGATATTGGCCTGAACTGGCTAATGTCACTTGAGTTTTGCTCTTTGGGGATGTACACACCATCTGCCGTCATCCACTGGCCGCTGATCTTCTGGTTTCTCCAAGCCGATCGCAGCAGCCTGTGGAGCCACTCCAGCACCTTGGGACATTTCTTGTAAAGCTGGTAAGGTATTCCGTTTGGCCCTGGTGATGATTTGGCTCTGGCTTTGTCGACCACCTTCTTGATTTCCGCCAACGTTGGAGGCTTGCCATTGAACTGTTCCTCAGGGTTGGTTGGCCACACCAGACCTTGAATGTCGAGTGGTGCTTTGCTCTGTGGGTCAGAGTATGTTTTCCTCAGATGCTGCTCAAGAACTCCTTTGTCCACACTTAGGGTCCCAGATTTTGGCTGCTCAAACAGTGTTCTGGCAAACTGGAAGGGGTCTCTGAAGAAGCGCTCTTGTGTCTTCTTCTTTTTGCTCTTCCTCTTCCTCGCAGATTCCGCTTTGCTGAGGGCACTGTGTTTTTCTTTCAGGTCTTTCCACAGTTTTTCCAAGCCTTGTTTTTCAGCTGGCAGTGCGGTCTTCATTTGCATCTTGAGGTTTTTCTTTTGGACCCTGATCTTGTCCATCTTTTCTTGGCGTCTGGATTTCTTTGGAGGTGTTTTCTCTTTGGGTAGTTTTGCTCCATAGGCGTCTCTACATGTGGCATACACAATGTCCCCATATGTGGCTAGTTTGTGTTCCAGGGTGCTTTTCCCTATCAGTGCATCGAGTCTTTGGACGATTTTTGCATCCAGTTTCTCCCAATCTTCAGTTTCGTTTGCTCGTGGCAGGTTGAGTTTCAGGCGCCTGGCATCGAGGGCCTGTGCAAATTCCTCATCCGAACCAACAGCGTGGATGTCCTTGGCACTGTGGTTTAAATCCTGGCCTTGGTCTTCCGACGTCTTATCTGCTGATGCAGTGCGCTGCTGCTCATTCAGATGAGTCTTCACACATCCCATCTTTGTTCTGTGGATCTTCATGCCACGGGTGGTAGCGAAACGCTTTCCACAGACACATGGATATTCCATTTGGTCCATGTTCATAGTCCGTTTGGGATTTGCAGTCATGATTGGTTGAGCACCGATGGATTCATCATTCTCTCCCCCTTTCGGTGAATCCTGGGAGCATCTTTTCCTTTTATTTTTAGTAGCCACATGTTTAAGGCAAAGTGGGGAGCCAGCCCACAGAGCCCTTGGTTCTGGTCTTTCCCAGTGTCCTCCGGTCTTTCCCGGACGTCCTCCGGCCTATTCCCGGAAGTCAATGGTTTACCCATGCATCAGTAGAAAGAAACTCGTGGAGAGCGTGGCAGCAGAGAGTCCTCAGAAGAGAAGCCCCTTCAAGCAAGTGTTTCGGCCCTTATCTCCTGACACTCTAGGGGGGTTGGGCCACATATTCTGTTGTGGCCCATATCATGCCATCTCTCTATCACTGTTTTCTTCCCTTCGCGGGTCCGCTGCAGCTGAGTGTACATGTCCTACACACTGTGTGTCTGTCGGTGCCGGTTGTCCAGTCAATGGGCAGTACGCTGCTGCACCTTCTTCATTCTGTCGAAGTCCTTGGTAGTGTAACGAACCCAAACAGAGGTGGAATACTCATGAGTAAGTCGTGCGAGTGTTTTGTATGCTTTATCCTTGATCTTATCCCGGCCCATCTCCGCGAAGAAAACCAAGGGTCTTCTGGTGTTTGATAATGTTGGCGATATGAGTCCAAACTGCGATATGAGTGTCCCAGTTTAGACCTCCCCCATACTAAACGAAGAACCTATGATTTAAATTTATGTTGTATTTATTTCATACCTAAATGTGTAAATCTAACCATCATTATACATACAAATGTACAGGCTTTGTTGGGCGTCCGGTTCACTGAATTCCGTGATCTTTCTCGTGATTGGTACATGACATCGGCAAATCACACATGCTGCTGAATTTAGCCTTCGAGACTGTCACAGTGTATGGTGAATAGCGACACCGATTAGTCCACTGACGTACAGTAGCCCTCAGACGTAGAACGATTCAATATTGTCGTGCCAGTAATGCGAATAGGCCTACTTGTCGTACGCAGACTTGGCCATGCATCAACACAAAAAGCACGCTGAGAACTCGTCATTATCATTCTGATCTTTTACTTATGCGTGTGCATTCTATGTACAGGGGCACAAACGCTAGTGACTCAAATGAAAAAAAGTAATCATTGCCAGGTACTTGCTAATACAATGAGCAGTGCTCAAACAAAAGCAGTAAGCACAGGCGGCGGAAGCAGGGGGGGCGGGGGGGCCATGCCCCCCTCCAGAAAAATTTTGGGGGGGGGGGGGCAGCCTTATATACTCCCCCCCCCTAATATTGAGCACCTCCAAAAAATCAGAGAGAGAGAGAGAGAGAGAGAGAAGGGGAGAGAGAGAGAGAGAGAGAGAGATGTTTGATGGTGCATCACCTTGTCGCCATACTTATCATACTTCCTGTCAAACTCGCTCAGGAAAGATGTCAACACATTTCTCGGGAACCTCTCTGCAGCTGACCCACTTTGGTCACACATTACTGACCAGTACCTGACCAACATTGCCAAGAATGGCATATATGCTGATGCTATTGTAGTGCAAGCTATGGCGAGAATGATTGGTAGGGACATACACATCGTAACAAGTCAGCAAGAGAGCTCCAGGATATGCTACCTGATGAATAAGATCTTGGCGGGAGACATTGAATCATCCCTTCCACCTGCCCTTATAGGGCAAATAGGCGAGGAACATTTTGTGAGCCTAACACTTCATCGAACCAGGACAGTGAAAATGATGAAGGAAAGGAGGAAGAAAGTGTTTTCTCATCTCCTACAGAAGGTGCATCAATCATACAGTCTCCTCGTGACGACGCCAACCGACCTGCGCAGTCTCCTCGTGATGACATTGACCGACCTGCTACTGTAAGAAAACCAAAATGTCAGTCTACTGTGTGCTGCAAGGACGCAGTCAACCCCTTTCAGCCACAGAGCAACACAGTCCTCTCCAAACTGACCAGGGTAAGTTCAGGAAGGTCCCGCTATTTCCAAAGATCATGGTTCCAGCAATACCCTTGGCTTCACCTATGCACAACAGACAACAAGGTATGTTGTTTCTTCTGCATGAGGGCTAATCATCAAGGCTGCAAACCAGATGCAGCGTTTGTATGGAGCGGTTTTGACAACTGGAAGAAAGCACTGGAAAAGTTCTCAAGCCACGAAAAATCATCTTCACATGGAGCAGCCGTGTATGATGTAAACTGTAGGCAGTCTACAACGTCTGTGTATGCTCCAGTGACGTGTCAGCATGAAACAGAACAAAAGAAACACTGCAAAGCCTGATGAACGAACTAAAGAGCCTTCAGTTTCTCCTGCATCAGGGTCTGCCTCTCCGTGGACATGACGAGCAGGAAGGCAACCTTCAACAGCTGCTGAAGTTCTGCTTTGGAGAGGGCTGCAAGGAAAAAAATAAACACAGGTTCAAAATATCTGTCACATGATATTGTCAACGAGATCCTCGGGATTATGGCACATAAAGTCTTGCGATCTGTTGTACTTGAAATCAGAGAAGCGAATACTAGCTGACGAAACCCGTGATGTTGCAAACAGGGAGCAGGTTGCAAATTGCATAAGATGGGTAACTGAGCAGTTTGAAGTCATAGAGGAGCCTGTGGGACTGGTGCATGTTGACAATACCTGTGCTGAGACAATTTTTAATGCGCTAAAGGATTGCTTGATCAGGCTGGACTTGCCAGTGTAGAAGTGTAGGGGTCAGGCCTACGACGGGGCCAGTAATTTTCAGGGTCACGTTTCAGGAGTTGCAAAACGGTTCAAAGATGAGGTCCCGTCAGCAGTGTCCGTATACTGTTTGGCACACTCAGTCAATCTTGTGTTACAAAAGGCTTCCAGAAAGGTCAAAGTAATAAGAGATGCCCTTGACTTTGCCACAGAGGTCATTCAGTTGATCAAATTATCACCAAAACGACAGATCCTTTTTGAAACAATCCAACATGAAACATCAACTTCGTGCAGCCCGTCCATTAAACCACTGTGACCAACAAGGTGGACTGTTTGAACAAGAGCTTTTGACTCTCTCATTGAGAACTCTCAGGCTTTGCAAGAAACACTTGAACTAGTCTCACAAGGACATGATGAGAATGCCAGGAGGGCATCCGGCCTTCTAGCACTTATGCAGCAGTTCTCCACCTGTCTTGGGCTCTCACTTTCACGGGATGTCTTTGCTGTGACTGAAGAGCTGGCGACTGCTGTTCAAAGGAAACAAACGTCCTGTGTAGATGCAACAAACGCTGCAAACCTCTGTCTGAGAACGCTTGAAAGTATGCGCCAGGATAAAAGTTTCCAGACGTTTTTTGCCGACGTCTCAACCACGGCTGCAAACGTGTGTGATGAGCCCCGCATTCCGAGACAGAGACAGCCTCCACGAAGACTTGATGAGGGCTCCCAGGGTCACAGCTGCTCTTAACCTTCTGCTTATTACAGACAGCAGTAGTATGAGGCCATAGACAACGTCAAAGAGCATATAAAGCGCAGGTTTGACCAACAAAGTCTTAAGTTGCCAAGGAAGACTGAAATTCTCTTGGGTGACGGAGCTGCAGGAAAGAATCCAGATATTCCTCAAGAGATCAAAGACACATATGCTGCGGACATTGACATGGACAGACTCAAAACACAGTTGGTCATCCTTCCACATGCTCTGGGGGACAACAAGAAGTCCATCTTTGATGCACTGCTAGAAGAACTGACAGCTTCTGACACTGTTAAAAGAATGTTGAGTGAGGTAGACAAACTTATCAGGCTGTACTTGACCATTCCAGTTACAACTGCAACAGCTGAACGCTGTATTTCTGCCTTGAAGCAGGTCAAAACATACCTCCGAAGCACTATGACTCAGAAGCGCCTAAACAACTGTCTCATTATGCATGTGTTCAAAGACAAGGTTGATCAGCTCGATCTCGCTGAAATTCTTCCGAGTTAGTTTGCAGAAACGAACGACGTCAAAGTTACTTCAGAAAATTAAATGTGTAAAGGTGTAACCTCCCAGCTGTGGTGTAACCTGCTAATGTACAGACTGTGACAATCGTGACTTAGTAACTGCATTTTACGGTGCCTAATGTCCAGTGAATATGGAGAGAAGATATGTTATTACGCTATTCAGTCAGAAAGTCTGACAGTTGTCCCCACCCCCCCACCCCTCTCTCTCTCTCTCTCTTTCTCTCGCTCTCTCTCTCTCTGTCTCAGTTTCTGCAACGTTTTAATTGCAGCTATACAAAGTGTATTTCAAGTGTGTGTGTGTGTGTGTGTGTGTGTGTGTGTGTGTGTGTGTGTGTGTGTGTGTGTGTGTGTGTGTGAACTGAATATTGCATGCTGGATTTTTTTTTTTAATCGAACATTGACATATTGTGATTGTCGGAGTTCAATGATTTGAAATATCCATTGCCCCCCCCCCTAATCCTGGACAGCTTCCGCCGCCACTGGTAAGATAACAGTGCTTTGATACTGACATAGACATTTGTGCCGTACACATTGACATTCAGCCCTCCAGGCACACGTCCAGTGTCACACCAAAGTATGCTCTGAACGACAAAACTGATATTATCGTACTCCACCACTCACTTGATTTTTGTGCTGTCAGACACACTTCAGCTTTGCTCGAACATTCGCAATTTCTTGTGTTCATCTCTCTGCGGGTTTGTTTGTTTTTTAAAACGCAAACACCCTCTGTTTGATTGGATTTATAACTAAACCAGCTTCGGTGAAAATCACCATGATCACCGTTTCGGAAGGGAAATAAGACACAGAATATGTAAGCTTATGTATCTATACACCCCTAATCCTCTAAAGTGACTCTGGTTTGACAAGTTCAAGCCATATAGATAATGAAAGATAACTCAAACAGATCAGATCTCAGTACTGCGGACAGGTTTGACCGATATTGAGTAATATTGGTGCAGCGCATCAATCTTGAAAGCTACTTCATGTACTGACGTTCTAAGCATCGACACAAATCTCTAGCACATGTACTTCTCCAGGGTTCAAAAGTAACTGGTCCAGCTCAAATCTGCAGTTGCGTCATCCTGATATAGTCCAAGGTCTTTTCAAGGTCGGAACGGCTGCCTCGCAGCTCCGCACTCTCCAGGCAAGTTTTGCGCTGTAGCAGGTCGTGGGCTGGACAATGCTAGAGTACCTGTTCAGGAGTCTGGTTTCCCGTCCCACGTTTGGCATTCACCTATGTGAGAGATGTGGAATTTGTAGTGGCCAGTCCTCAATCTGAAGAAGGTTGTTCTGATCTCTCTCTCAAGACATTTTTGTCTTGTCTTGTCTCTCTCTGTTCTGCACCCCCCCCCCTCCTCTCTCTCTCTCTCTCTTGCTGAGATCGCTCCCATTCTGCTTTACGCGTCTGAAACTTGGGATATTGACAGGTATGTTGAAACAGAAAGAGTCCATACGTTTGTATATAAACAGTGCTTCGACTTTGTCGGACTGAATCACCGTCTGATCGATTTGCTTATATGGCCTATTGCATGTTAAAACAATAGGCTTTGAGAGGAAAACAAACATGGGTATTTTTATTTAAGGACTTATCTTTTTTAACATGCCCTGGGGGGTTGTTTGTAATACACACACACACACACACACACGCGCGCGCGCGCTCTCGCAGGTTTGTGTGGGAGTGGATAGGTGGGTGGATGGTGAACGTTTTGACAAGTCTAGCCCTATGGTGTTGACATTCAGCTTGTGAAAATTTCTGCATCTCTCTCTCTCTCTCTCTCTTCGTACAGGACTGAATATTGAATCATTTTGCTTGTTGTGGACGTGCTTGTTTTAAGAGCATGCATTGTATTTATAAAGACTCCGCGCTCCATTAGAGAGGGGATTTCATAAACATCCATTTGTATTCAGACGAATCCCTATTTCAACAATTAAAGTTTGTTTTCAGATTCATTCCCATTTTATGATAAACCTATGATACCTTTCTTTGTATAGACTTATCATGCTTCATTAAAAGTAAGAAGAGATTCCTCGGATAAAACAAAACCTCCTCCCTCCCCCTAATATATGTATTATCCGAGAAACTCTGCTATAGCAAACTTCTGATACAGCTTCAAACACACACAGGGGGGTCTGGGATACATCACGCACTAGCAAATGGTGCACGTGGGTGGTGGTTCAGTAATTTCCGAATATATTTGAAGTTGGTAATCTTGTGTTCGCAGAGCTTTATTCAATTTATTTATTGTTTACTGTTCCCTGCCTCATTTCATATTTACTAGAGTGTTATTTAAGTGTTCGTAGTTTTCATCACTTCCATTTCTTTGCCTATTTTGAATCAGTTTAATGCACTATACCTATCAATCTATATTAGTACGTGCGCCCCCCCCCCCCCCCCCCCCCCCCAGTCTCCCAAGGGAGACAATTATATTTTCTCGTCATGATGTCGAGTTGTTTAGTTTGCAGTAACAAGATGCTACCTTTTTTTTTTTTTTTTTGGTAGCAACGCATTCTCTTTCCTCAATTGCATTCAGCACGTTATCCATCTTCCACACGCCATTTACATAACATCTCTTTGATGTTCTCAAAGTGTAGAAGACAAATGGCTTCTGTTTTCCACAACTTCTTCTCTTCAAAGTTTACCGAAATGAGAGCTTTCAACCTCTCTTGTTTTGCTGCATGACGTCAGGGTCACGTGATGCAGTCTCTTGTATGGTAATGGCGAACCCCGTACAGCGAAATCTTTGGGGGTCCGAAATGTCGCAGGAAAGGGCTCAAAACAAGGGTAAAGATGGCGGCGCCCATGACAGTCCACATGAAGCGAGTTTTGACGACAGTGTTTTGTACTTATCCAAAGAATCTCTTTCATCAGACGCCAGAGAGATCGCCGAGGCTAATTCGCTTCAGCTTGTGCAAGATGGCGGCACCATCAGCCTTTTATCAGGAGACGGGGAAGACATGGTGGATATGTACCCATACGATCAAGGTGTTGGCGAAAATGCCGAATGGGTGAAGACGAAATGCAAGAGTCTTAGCATTGACTTTGACGGGGTAGTCGAGGAGAATGTTGGTGACATACTTGGCCTTGGAACAGAAACAAAAGTGGACAACTTGATGACAATCGGAGGCCAGTTTCTAAACACTGGCATCTCGGAAGACGGTGGTATAATCTTGTGTTCCGATGGTGTGAATCTCTCTGCATCCAGCATTTCATCGGGAAACGACGCAAAGTGCTCTGATATAATCCCACTATGCAGTTTGTCAGATGACCTGAATTCACGTCCTGATCAGGTACTGTGCCCACCATTATCAAATGCAGAAAATGATACAAGTATTTTGCTTGATACAAACAGCAGCGCACAGCCCAGTGTGTTTAACGATTTACCAACACCTGCATCACTGGATAACTCGAACATTAGTTTTACAACGTTTAGTGCTAAATCGGAGCAGAAAATGGACACAGTGGAGGAATTAACTCCAACAAATCAAATCAGCCTTCTCGAAACTAGTTTTCCAAGCCTTGCATCCTCATCTCAAAGTTTACTGACTGGGACTTGTGCAATTGCTTCATCAGTTTCAGACAGCAGTCTAACAAGCAATATTTTACCAAACTTTTTAGGAATTGATTCGTTGACAACATCTCCAGGCAATGAACTTGGTATCCTAAATGATGGAAGTTGTGCAGGTATTGCTGAAAATGAGAACTTACCACAAAATGTTTTCCTTACCTTGCCAGTACAAGAACAGAGTGATCCTACAAATGCAACAACAGCAGAAATTGACAAGTCTGCAAAAATTGATCTTGCAGATCCTACAAACACAACTTTGGCAATGATTTCAGTGTCAACAGATAAAGATGCCAATTCTACACAGATAGTGGTGAACACATCACAAGGCCAACAGCTGTACCTGATCAACACTGCCAGCCTAAACCAGACTTCAAACAGCATAGTTCCTGTGGCGCAACCAGTAGAAAACATATCATCTGTTCAAGGAATTCCAGCTATTCAATCATCTGGTCCACAAAGTAAGTCATCCACAGCTTCTTGATTTGCTAGGTGCAGGATATAAAATATGTGTGCCCAGGGTCAGATCAGAAGATATAATGTTGTGTGAAACAGAGGGAGGGGAATGGGCACTCGATCAGAAAGGCTTGTGATATCAAGTAGTAATTTGATGATTTATTACAAAGGTAAACTTGTATCTCAGCTGCCAAGGTGTATGACTGTAGTGTAATACTGCATTTCTGCTTGCACAGACTAGTTCAGTGGCTGGAAAATATTGTAAGTGAATGTGATTTGTTCAGCCATTTTTTTTTTGGTTGTGTATCATGCATAGATCTATCATAGACTTAATTTTTTCTAGGGCTGGATGGGGTGGGGTGGGGGGGGGGGGGCATATAAATTATGTCATGAATCATAAATCGGGGTTAGAATAGGATGGCACAATTGACAGCTGTAAAAGATGGGAGTAGACTCAAATTTAAAAGACTGTAATAACTAGTGAGCATTTGTGATTAGTGGTTTTTTACTTGTTTCCTGAAAGTGAACAATCAGAATGGCACTTGTTCACTTTGTTGAAAAGAACTTAACTCTGCAGATCTTGGATTTAACAGCACCTGTTGAATATGTGAACATGTGCAGTACTGGAAATTTGATATTGATGCATCAAGAGCACTGGTCTGCAATCAGAGCAGACTGCGTATCTTGATTAGATTAATGGTTTACACACACACACACACACACACACGCACACACACACACTTTTTTTTTTTTTTTTTTTTAACCAACATGTATGGATTTAGTTTTGATGGTGTGACAGCCCAGATAGTGATTTGTATGACATGATTGGAAACAAGAACTGGGATGCACTAAAGTATCCACAATAAAGTATTAAGCATGATTGTTTTTTTTTTTGTTGTTGTTTGCATGATTTTAAACAAGAACGAGATGTGCTATAGTGTCCACTATAAAGTATAAGCATGATTGTTTTTTTTTTTTTTGGCTTGTTTTTTTGTTGTTTTTTTTTAAAGAAAATTAAGTGTGTATGTCTCGTTCACTGTGTGTGGTGTGTGTGTGTGTGTGCAGTCATCTTTTTAAAAAATTTTTAGTTACTGTATGAAAGACCATGGAAAGGTCTTCAGAACTGCTTAAATTCTGTTTTGGCTTTGCCCCCCAGAACAAGAGCATTGCCCCCAGACACCACCTTGACCTAGGCAGCCCTTGGACCCCAGCCGTTTCAGAGAACTTGATTTTTTAAGTCAGCTGTTCTCCAGCTTGTTGTCTGAATTTAGAAAGAATGAGACAGCAGTTATAACTTTCTGGTAACACATTTAACTGCATGTTCTACTGTCTTGGGTATATTTTTCTTCAAGTTCATGATGAGGTATAAGTTATATTTTATAACAAGAGATACAGTTTGCGTGTTGCCATGTACAATGAAGGAGAAGTTGAAGAGGGATCAAGGCAAAGAGGAATGGGACAAGGAGAGCAAGGTGGTAGAGAGAGAGGTGTAATGAAAGGGCCCAGGCTGTTCGCAGCCTGTTCTAATGGTTTTCTGATATTATAGGGGAATAATGTGAGGAAGTCATTGTCACTGTGACCTAGTTTCAAGAAAGTCCAAGTTTCCCAGGATTTCACTAGAGGTGTAATGACTGTTACTGCATCAGTAATTATTCCTGTAGAATTATGATAGTCACTCCTGAAATGGCAGAAGGGTTCACTGAATGAGTGAATCCATGAATACAGCCTTGTCTGACTGTTGTGTTAGTGTTACTGCTTGTTACCGTGCAGCTTCCATCTCCCTGAGCAGCTCCCTTTTTGAATGCTTTTTTTTTGTTTGTTTGTTATCAGGAAATTGGCATTGTACAGGTAAGTTTGTCAGTTTCATTCTAAGGTATTTTCTGTATTTCAAGAAATTTCCCTTGCTGCTGTTTTTTTTGTTGTTTTTTTTTCTTTTCTTCTTCTTCTGCGTACGCAGGCTGATACTCCTGCGGACACTCCCCGTATAGACAGGCAAGGATCAATCCCTTCTCAACAAAGGGAGTGGATTTCTGTGTGTATCACTGTATGACTGTTTTCTGTCCAACCATTAAGACAGTCATACTCCAAATTCTACCCCACCATTAACTGATTAAGGCAGTCATACTCCAACTTATTTTCTTTTTTTTTTAATTTCAAGAAGTAAGATGATTTATCTGAGACTAATTATTTAGCCATTGTCATTAAGGTAAATGAAGTTGACAAATGTTTCAGATCAGTACATCCTGTTGCCTGTGGTGACTAGCGCTGTAGTGGAAGGACCACTGCCCCAAGAGGAAGACGGGCGAGAAAAGCTTGTTTGTCCAGAGCATGGATGTGGGAAGACTTTCACCAAATTGTCGAAGCTGAAGATTCACACCATGCAACACACAGGGGAGAGACCTTTTAAGGTAGACCTATAGTTTGTGTGAATTAATGAGTTCACCGTTAAACGCTTGTGACTGTCGTACTAGGCCAGTCTTAGGTTAAAGTGCAAGAGAAGTGTCTTGTTTGTGTGCATGCTTTTTCGTTTGTCATTTCATGGTCACACCAGGCAAATGCATAAGAAAGCAGTATGCAGATCAATTGGTCACGCCCTGACTTCGCCTTCCATGTTGTTTACATGTCGACTTGTTCTGATTTTATTAGTGTAGGGAAGAGTTCAGACTACTGGTAGACACTTATTTGATATAGAATCTGAAAGCAAGTGCAAATTCTGTCTTGGTGAAGAACATTTATGGAAAAAAAAAAAAAAACGCACGAAAATCATGTTGAGAGAAGATGATGGCTTGTGAAGAACAAGACCTTCGCCTTTGCTTTCTGTGGTTAATCATCTTTCCTGTGTGAGTGTTATGACTTAAAAGTTGAGCATGTTGTAATTCGATTTTCAGACACATATGCTTTGAAATTAGTATTTTAGCAAAAGTAAATCATGGACTCTACTAATTGCTAATGTAGTGCAATGTTCAGGCTGTAAAGCAGCAGTATTGGGTGCTGACAAATATACTTTCTCTGATTGTGTTGAGGTTGTGTTTAGTCAAGTTGGTCAATGTTCCTATTTTAAGTGAAGTTGTAATAAGTATTTGATGATAGTGAAAACCACTGTAGATTTGTAAAGATACAGTGTATAATTTAACTTTTGCTAGCTTAACTGCATGATACAGTACAAAAAAAACAACACAAAAAGGATCCCAGTTTTAAGAATATATTGGTTAGAATTGTCCAATCAGTAGTGATTCATGTATTAGTAAGTATTAGTAAAATAGTCAGTTGAATAGACCAAACAGAGCCATTGATATGTCTGGCATTACAAAACGTGTTCATGCGAATATCGGTTTCGGCATACAGGCAGTAGGTATTTTCGCTGATGTATGCACAGTGTGTGTGTGTGTGTGTGTGTGTGTGTGTGTGTGTGTGTGTGTGTGTTGAAATCAGGCACATTAAGACTGAGATTCACTGGCACAAAAGATAGATTTATGATTTGAATTTGCGTGTCTTACTTTGAAATGGAGACTAGGGATGGGGAGGGGTGGTGTGAAATGTGAACTGATTTAGCTCAACTCTTACTCGAGTTACTGTAAGGTCACAGTAAACCAGTCCATGACAAACAAGTAGGGTAACTCTTGCTCCCTTTATGGAATAATTACAGGCCCATAACTCCAAACAAATGTTACTTATGACACCAAATCGCCTAGCAGAAATGATAACACAGATCACACAGAACAAACGAGGGGATGTCTCCTTGTTTGTTCTGTGTGCTCCGTGTTGTCATATCTGCTAGGCAATAGGTGGTGTAACTAGCATTTGTTTGGAGTTATGGACCTGTAAAAAGAATGTACTTCATCATGGGACCAAGAGTTACCGTACTTTGTTGTTATTTATCATTCATTGTTCCCTGCCTCATTTAAGATTTCCTTTAAATCAGTCCAATTAAAGCAGTCTGCCCTGCAGGTTTCAAGAAGGTTTTCATTTACAAAAGTAATAACAAAGTCCTGTAAATTTCCATAACATGAAGAAAATAGAAGCTCGTTTACAGTGTTCCAGAGAAGGCTGTGATTGGGCATTCACCACTGCCTACAAACTGAAGCGCCATGAAGACTCGCATGAAGGCAAAAAAGATTTCTATGTGAGTATTTACTCGGTGTATCAGCAGAGAGATATCAGTGTAGTTGTATTTGTGTGATTGAAAGAATAAGATGTGAATGGATTACGAATTGGATAGAATGTTAGATATTCTAGTAATTCATGAACAGACACTTACTATAATCCGTTTAAAAATGATTTCTTGACATCATACAAAATAACTGAAGATGATCTCTTGACATGACACCAAATAACAGAACATCTTTACGGAGAAAAAATTTGAAGGATAAGGATACAACCTGGCATGACGCCTATATTGATATTTATATCTTAAAGTATGCATTTATGGTTGCTGGTTTTCATGTATGATAGAGAGGGGATAGAAGTGTGGAGGAAGGGGGGCTCAGATGTGTTCAGAATCTGGAGTAGAATTTTTTGTTTGTTTGTTTACATGGTATGCATTTCATGTTAGGTTTGTTTCTGTATGATTGTAAAACTCTCTTTTCTCTGGCCCAGAATGGAAGAAGACGTTGATTATACTTTAGTAAATTAAATTCAGTGATCATGAAAAAGGATACGATGATTGCTAACTGTCTTGCGCTTATCTTTCCAGTGTGATTATGAAGGCTGCAATCGTAAGTTCACCACAATCTACAACCTCAACTCCCATCGTCGCCTGCATGAACGCCCGTGCACAGAGAAATGTCCAGAAGAAGGCTGCAATGCTCGTTTTCCCACCAAGCGTCATCTGGAATTGCACATGAAGACTCACACTGGAGAGGAGAGAACGTATCGGTGAGTGCAGATCTTGAGTTATGAACACTATGATTTGTGGCCCTATGCTTCTTGGCTCTCTTGATTCCACTAGAGGCATCCAGGGACCAATGAGCCCCTCGTTCTTTCCCAGTAGGGTCCATGCTGGTTGGGAAAGCTTTGCAAAACTGAAGGATCCTTTTCCTAGTTGGAAAAATAAAAAGGAAAAGCGGCATTAGGTTGGGAAAAACAAGATTCATTGCAGAGAATTCAAATTAAAGTATGAAAATCAGCAGGCTGATTTTTAAAAAAGAAAAGGAAGAAAAAATTAAAAGCATCAATGCAGCCACTTTGCAATATCCATTGCCTTGAAATGGCATGCCTTTATGCTCAAAGTTTCCCTAATAACAGTAAAGGGACAAAATGTTGAGTCCCCCTCAACAGGGGGAATAAAATAGAACTGTAATTAACTGGTAATGGTAGACAGGTGAAATCAGGCAAAACGGTTGTTGCAAGATTAAGATGTCGGTTTGGTTTGATTAGTATTTCTAACAACTTATTTCTATGGCAAAAAAGGTTAAGGGGCAAATAGCTATAAAAAAACTTTCTTACAGAGGTTTTAGATCTTGCATGCTCTCACAGAGAAAATCATGAACATTGTCACCATGAGTGTGTCAGGTTTACTTGGCAAATTAGTTGTTTAATTAAGTTCCATGTGATTGCAGCTGCCCATACCCTGGTTGTGAAATGGTGTTCCTGTCTGCTGTCAACATTGGGTCTCATGCGCGTATTCACAAGGAGCGTGAAACGGAGCTGCGGTGTAACTTTGAGGGATGCGGTAAAGTGTTCGATCGACTGTGTCGCTTGAAGCAGCACATGAGACAGCACACGGGAGAGAAACCGTACAAGTGTAATTTTGATGTGAGTATGCACCGTGTCAGGAGAGTTCTTGGGTGGAAGAAAGTTGAGAGAAGGCTGAGAAAAGAACAACACTGATCATTTCAGATGAAAAGCTGAGAAGAAGTGTTGTTCTCGTCTTGTACTTTTGTGGGTCAATCTGAAAGAAAAGGCAGAAACAGTCTGACAGGTCTTTATTGTGTTTAGCAGGGGAATTTGTAAGGCAGGCATCTACAAGCGCGGGAAGTTGAGACCTCTAAGTGCGATACTGAGGAAAATGAAGAAGAAAATATTTGAAAATCAGGAAAAACAGAGGGGATATAATTTTCATTTATACTCAGTTAAGAATAAAAACAATGTCTTAGACAGGGCACAGACAAATTGATCCTTTCACATTGATTGCCCGAACAGACAAATTATCCTTTCATGTTGGTCTCCCAAACAGACAATTGATCCTTTCACGTTGGTCTCCCAAACAGACAAATTGATCCTTTCACATTGATTGCCCGAACAGACAAATTATCCTTTCACGTTGGTCTCCCAAACAGACGAATTGCTCTTTTCACGTTGGCCTCCCAAACAGACAAATTGATCCTTTCACGTTGGTCTCCCAAACAGACAAATTGATCCTTTCACGTTGGTCTCCCAAACAGACAAATTGATCCTTTCACGTTGGTCTCCCAAATAGACGAATTGCTCTTTTCACGTTGGTCTCCCAAACAGACAAATTGATCCTTTCACGTTGGTCTCCCAAACAGACAAATTGATCCTTTCACGTTGGTCTCCCAAACAGACGGATTGCTCTTTTCACATTGGCCTCCCAAACAGACAAACTGATCTGTTCACACTGGATTCCCGAACAGACGGATTGCTCTTTTCACGTTGGCCTCCCAAACAGACAAACTGATCCTTTCACGTTGACCTCCCAGACAGATTACTTGATCTTTTCACACTGGTATCCCAATCAGACAAACTGATCTTTTCACACTGGCATCCCAAACAGACAAATTGCTCTTTTCACATTGGCCTCCCAAACAGACAAACTGATCTTTTCGCACTGGCATCCCAAACAGACGGATTGCTCTTTTCACATTGGCCTCCCAAACGGACAAACTGATCTGTTCACACTGGATTCCCGAACAGGGCTGTACCTGGGCTTTCACCACAGCCAGCAAGCTGAAGCGACACAGCGCCAAACACCTGAACCTGCGCAAGTACAAATGTGACCAGTGCGACAAGAGCTTTATGAGGCCAGAGCACCTGAAGGGCCATCTCATCACACATACAGGTGTCAAGCCCTTCACCTGCCCTTTAGAAGGTGAGTGATCAACTCATTATGTTGGCTTCATCTGATGTACCTGTTATGCAGTTTGACAATGCTAGACTGGTGTTGTACTTGATGTATGTCTGGTCTTTTCACCATGCAGATGATCCTGACATGAAGCGGTGTAATCAGCTTGCAGAATTGCATGAGAGAGGTTTGTTCAAAGTTGCTAGTAGCCTAGCAAAACCCTTTCAGTTTAACCTGTAGGTTTTCTGTGATGCATGAGACGGCTTCAGCTGCACTCTGCAAACATACAGAAATAAACATGAGGTATTCAATGTTTTGTATACCTACAGAGATAAAAATTTGCAGTTTTGGATGATACTTGGAGACAAAGTATGTTAAAATGATTTTGCCAGGATTCGGCGGGAGAAGGGGACAGTTTGAAATTGGTAAACACTCGCCATTCAGCTGTCTGGTTGGTTGGTGCTGGCCTGCTAGGCCGTGTTGTATATATAGACTGGGTGACTACAGGACTGACTGTCTGAGGGTTGAAAACATATCAACAAACTATGTGCGCACATTAAACCTAAAATCAAAGTAAAGAATTTGAAAACGGTGGATACTGCTGGTGGTGATGATGATAGTGCAGGGGTCCTGAAAACAACCAGAGATGTGGGTTGTCTCCCCTCCCCAGGTTTGCATGTGGCGAACAGCGGGGTTGGGGAGGAGTTGCTCCATCTGAACTGCCATGTAGGTCCGAAACTGCCAAATGCTAGGCCAAAGCGTAGCAAGTTTTGATTTCATAGACAGTGCCACATTGCCACACTTTGTGTTGAAATGCAATGACAACAACAAAAATTCTTCATGGATTTAAGGGAGAGATTTAAACTGAGCGGAGACCGTGCAGCTCTGCAGATTATAGATGTGTTTCTTCGAAAAATGGCCAAGTTCTGTTAGGAAGAAAAAGCAGTTGAAAAATTACAAAAGACGATTATGAGCTGAAAGCTTTATCAGTTATTTTCATTGTTGGTCGTTTTGATCTTTTGTATACCAAATCAAAGTCATGTGATAACTAGCAAGATTTGTGTCTTTTTAATTCACTATCATGTCATGTATGAAGGGAAGTGCAACTGTTAGTGCTGTTGAGTGTGGCTTGTTAGACACTGAGGATGCAACAGAGACAGATTTTTAAAAAGGAAGAAAAAAAAAATGCACTGCCGCTACTGTGATACTGTATATGAGTGCTAAACGTAAATTCGAAATGCCTCTCCTAAAATGTCAAAATGCCTTCATGCATTTTTGGCCTTGGCAGCTCTGTGCATGAAGAATCTTTAACTTGTGACACTGGCAATGGAGTTTTTTTTTTCTTCAGCTTTTTTCTTTAGATGTAACCACTGTGAGTACATTTTGCGTCATTGATGAGTCTGAGTGGCGACATTTTTCAGTAGGTGACCTTCTTCTTTTAAAAATTAATTTCATCATTAGGGTTGCCATGTTTTGTCACGAGGGACAATATTTCAAACGCAAAATCAGTGGGCTTTGTGTGTGTGTGTGTGTGTGTGTGTGCCATCCGATTTAGCATGCAATGGCCTTCTGTTGTGTGCAGGATGAAATAGGATTCAGTATGCCTACCAGATGATCTTTTACTGTTATTTAATTTATGGCGGTCAGGCATGGGGCCTTGGTTTAAGGTCTGGTCAGGACTTTGTGGGGGTTAGTGTCAGCATACATAGTGACTCGGGAACGAAATGATCCCTGATCTGACTGCCTGAAGTGGAGGTTGAAGTCAAGACCTTGAATCGGGACAGCAGTGCGTTATCCATGAATCAGCCGGCCTCCTGAAGGGCTATGGTGTTGCTTGTTTTACATGGCAGAGGGGAGGAAGGGTTGATAATGGTGAGGTGTCATGGTGGTGGTGGTGATGAAAGTGCAGGGGTCCTGAAAACAACCAGAGATGTGGGTTGTCTCCCCTCCCCAGGTTCGCATGTGGCGAACAGCGGGGTTGGGGAGGAGTTGCTCCATCTGAACTGCCGTGCATGACGCCTTCCTTCATTTTGATCCATGTGTTCTGCTCTGTGTTACTTGGCTGATTACATTTTTAAGCAAACAACAACGACAACAGCAAATCTACAAATAACAGCAAATCTATCAGTTTGGTAATAGTGTTTACTATCAAGTAACGGTTTTATTTAGTCAGCTGTTTTGTTATTGTTTTTCTCCAACTAATTAATCAATCTGTACTTGTGTTGACTGTTAGTTACTTGTAAACTGTGTTGTCTGTAGTCATTCAGTTGTGTTTTCAGTTGTATTGTCAGGTACTTTTGCTTTAGGGTTGACATGTATGGGGGTTAATATCCCAGTGATCATTTTTTTTTTCTTTTTTTTTAGAAAATCTTATTTTCAGGGGGCTACAAAAATATTTAAGGGGTCACACTGTAACTGCTGGAAAATGAACTGAAAATGCACATACACGAACACCGTCGCATGCCGCTTGCAAACACACGCACACACGCACGCACACACGCACGCACGCACGCACATAGAGACTGCACTGTGACTAGCTCACATACATAAACACAGAGAGAAAGAGAATGAGACAGAAGTGGATAAGAAAAGAGGTGCTGATTACAAATGCACCAGATCATGCTAAACATTATTTATTCAGATACGTGTTCCAGTGTCAGTAAAATTTTATCAGCTGAAGCTAGTAAATGTGAGCAGGTACACTGTCAGGATTTGTAAAAGTGAAACTTGATGTGTGAGATATTCTTTTTGGTCATCGTCACAGGTGTTATCCATCAGAATTTCTACTACATTTCTGTCAGTGTTGAAATTTGTTTTTTGCTTGACGATATCCTAGTGCTGAGCAATGGTCATTGAAAGTCTGTTAACAAAAAAGAGGAGAGTGATTAAAATTTGTGTTTTTTTTTTAACGTAATTATGTAGGTTGACCACTCTTGCACTGTGTGCAACACATTTGTACCATGTCATGTTGATGTTGCATAGATCTTTCGACTTTTGTTCGATTGGCTGGATTATCACGAATAAACCACAGATGAACTATCAATTTTTGTTCTAAAAAGCGGAATTTCGTAGATATTGCCCTGCTTCTTAATTGAATCACGTGATCTTGTTATCCAGTCTTAGACAGGATAGTCTGTTTTTTAAAACTCTTGTTGGTTTGTATTAGAGAAAAGTTTCGGAGTGAAAGTATTTATATAATCAATTCAGAACATTCTCAGACATTGAGGAAACATGATTTTATCAACTGCAATCATGGCGGATCCCACAAAAGTGCTTTTATGTGTTAAGCTGCTCCAAGTTACAGTGCATACAGGAGGAAATCATTGTGTCCGGTAAATTTAGGTTTGTTTTAGTGACGCACTGGCCAGAATTCCAGTGTGTCGGACAGGAAATTTATGCAACAGCGATGCACATTTGCGAGTAATAATAATCACTGTGTCCAGTACAGGTGGACATATTTGTTATACTTTGTTTTCTATCCATGGATGATCGGACATTCATCTTTTTGACAAATTTTACCAGGTTATCTTTGGGCTGTTACCTTTTTTCTCCAAATGTTTATTTGGTCAATGGTCAGTGTAAAATTACTTTATTTCACAATGCTTTTTTTCCTACCCAAATATACCACATAAAGCTTTAAAACTGTATGTGTGGTATCTGTATGGCTGCTAGGCTGCGACAGCAGTTTCACGGCCAGAAGCAGCCTGTACGTCCACCTCAACAAGCACAGGGAGGCGGACAAGATGGTCTTCTACTGCCCCATCGACGGCTGCAGCCGCAAGTACACCACCAAGCCGTTACTGCGCGCCCACATCGTGCAGCACTACATGGAGGTGCCTGAGGAGGGGGTGGTTTCCCGACAAGAGATCGCCCAGCTGCTCAGGGCTTACAACTCCGACGATGACGCAGAGGGCAAAGACAGGTCGCAGGCGGGAGGTGGGTGTTCTGTTTTTGTTGTTTGAAAGGGAGAGCCATCAGAGCGAAAATGTGGATCAACAGGCAAGAATGTAGCTTACAGTATGGAACACAGCTTTACAGTATGGAACACAGGTTACAGTATGGAACACAGCTTACAGTATGGAACATAGCTTACAGTAGGGAACATAGCTCATGGTATGGAACATAGCTTACAGTATGGAACATAGTTTACAGTATGGAACATAGCTTACAGTATGGAACATAGCTCACAGTATGGAACATAGCTTACACTACTACAGTATGGAACACAGCTTACAGTATGGAACACAGCTTACGATATGGAACACAGCTTACAGTATGGAACACAACTCACAGTATGGAACACAGCTCACAGTATGGAACATAGCTTACAGTATAGAACATAGCTTACAGTATGGAACATAGCTGACAGTATGGAACACAGCTGACAGTATGAAACATAGCTTACAGTATGGAACACAGCTTACGATATGGAACACAGCTTACGATATGGAACACAGCTTACAGTATGGAACACAGCTCACAGTATGGAACATAGGTTACGATATGGAACATAGCTTACGGTATGGAACATAGCTTACAGTATGGAACATAGCTTATGGTATGGAACATGGCTTTCAACATAGACAACACTTGCTGAAAGAAAATTCTTATGTTGACATTTGTTAGAGATGATTTGAACAATGTTGTAGAATCCCATCCTTGTTGCCTGTGCAATGTTTCGTTGTTGGGCATAGTAACCAAAACAAAATTGATAATAGTGGTCTGTGTGCGAAACAAGATTAGTAACTCCAGCAGGTTTTTATTCCGAGAGTCCAGGAAGAGTTATGTCCCTTGTCATAGTCTGGCATGTGAGTGGATTGTACTGACAGCATTACAGTGGGTTTATGGAGGGCTTAGATTTAATGGTCACCAACTTGATTGCACCTAGAAATGGTATAGGGCAAATTGGGTATATGGTTCTAGTTGCCCGGTGATTACCACATATGGCTTGTTGTTTATTCAAACAAGGCGCTGTGACTGCAGGTTGAGGTCAGGGGGAGAGGGGGAGGGGGGCAGTCAGGTCAGTGAAGGAGGAGGGGGGGGGGGGGGGGGGGATTATCATTACTTGAACCAAAGTTTTCAGGAATTTGAAAAGTTGAAGCCACACAACACCCATGAATTAACTGCAATATGTCGGTTTATCACAACCTTTTTCAAGCAGCACTGGCCACCAGACAAACAAAATGGCGTAGAATTCTGAGGTCGTGGACTGAAAAGAGTTCTCTGGAAAAAAGAGTTCACTGGAAAAAAAAAAATTTTTCAGTGGAAAAAGAGTTCACTGGAACCCAACTTGTGTGACTGCAGGTCAAGAGGAGGACGGCGGTCAGTTCAGGGAAGGAGGGGTGGAGATCACTAGGGACCAGCTGACCAACGCCGCCGTCTCCCAGCTGCTGTCCATGCCTGTCACCATCAGCGTGGAGTCTTCCCAGCCTGCCTCAGAAACAGTCCCCACCACCGCGGCCATCATTCAGCCCACCATCAGTCTAGGTCTGAACTCTTGATCTTTGATTGGTTTTATTGATTACATTAACTCTGTGAAGTTGTTGAGTAGGAGTGGTACATCTTTGTCTGAACTCTATGCTTTGATAGATTAGAGGTTGAAGTAACAGTACAAGGTTGGAAAATAGGAATGGTATGTCATTCATGTTTGCTTTGATTGTTTTAATGTATTGAATTATCCTGAATGACATGTTTTATGTGGCTAGTAAATGATCACAATGAAATTTTTGTCTGAGCTCTTGTTCTTTGATGATTGATTTTAACGATTGCATTAACTCTATAATAAAGTTGTGTGATTTTGACGATTACATTAGCTCTATAAAGTTGTTCTATAGGAGTGGTGCATCTGTGTCTGAACTCTTGTTCTTTGGTAGATGGATGATAACATTAACCATGCAAAGTTTTAAAGGAGGAATGGTACATCATCCATGTTTGCTTTGATTATTTCAGTGTATTATCCTGAAGGAATGATAATCCTTTATGGTTAGTTAATGATTACAGTGAATCAAGTGATTGAGTTTTATTTTCATTGTTACAAGTAACTTCTCAGGTAATGGGTGTGCTTTCAAATTTTGAGCTGCATTATTGTTCAGCTGTTCAGAGAACAGCTCTTGACTGCTACTAAGGAATATGCTTGTCACTGAGGGACTGTAAACATTCTTGTGGTGAGATGGAACACGCTGATCAGATCATCGAAGGTTGAATTCACATACGCAAGAATTAACGAGTCACTGTCGTTTTCTTTGTGGGGAGGGAAGTAAAAGACAAGCATAGAAACGGGCATTAGACAAATATTTTGAACAGAATGGGTATTTCTTGAACAGCATGGGTATTTCTTGAACAGTATGGGTATTTCTTTAAGCTCCTCCATTTGTTGCAAGTTGGCGTTCTCTTCATTTCTTGCACCAATCATATTGTATAACTTTTAATGCATCAAGCAGAGGACGTTACTGCTGTTGGCCATTTTCTCTCACATGCTAGAGACCCCCACCCCCCAAGATAATCTAGCTGTTTCTTGCCAGTGACTTGTAAATGAACAGATTCCTTTTGTAATATACGATGGGTCAGATTCTGCAACGTCAGAGGTCAGAGGTCAGATGTATGTGATTTGTGCAGAATCCAGTCTGCGTCGTCCGGTGTTGAAGAACAGAAGTGGATGTGCTCGCACTGACTTCCAGAGCAACCACCGTGTCGGTGGTCAGGCTCGTCAGCGCTTGCAGCAACAGCAGCAGCAGCAGGAGCAGCAGGAGACTGACAGCCAGGCTGCGGTGCCAGCAGACACAGACCTGTCTGCAGCCCCTTGTGGTCAGTAGTTCGAGCTTTGGGTGTCACTCTTTCTCTTTCAACAGTCGTTCTCATGATCAATGACATTCTCATAGCTGCCGACATGCACGCACAGGCATGCATGCGTATGCACGCAGGAGTGCACATGCACATACACGCACATGCATGCATGCATGCACGTGCGCGCACGCACACACACGCACACATACACACACACACTCAGTCAGACACATGTACACAGACACACACTCGGTCACACACACACACACAGACACACAGACACACACACACACACACACACACACACGCACACACACTCACTTGGTCACACGCACACATACACTTGGTCACACACACACGCGTGCACATACACACACACACACACACACACACACAAACACATACACACACATGCACACACACACACCTTCACTGTTCTTTCACTTTATTATTGTTTAGATTTGAAGTGAATTTGTGTCTACTTTTTTTTTTACCTCTGGAAATGTGAGGTGGATAATTCTGTGAGACATGAATACAAACACATTGCGAGTGAGCGTTGATGATGATGATGATGGTGGTGGTGGTGACGGTGGTGATGATGATGGCTGGCTGTCTGTTGACAGGGGTGAGCACAGACACCCTGGGGAAGCAGGAGGGGGAGATATTCACCACGCCTGACTCTTCACTGGCCGCTCTGTCCTTCCGGGATCCACAGACTGGCCTGACCTTTGTCCACACCCAGCTCTTGCAGGTGTGTGTGTGTTTACAGAAAACACTGTGTGTCTGTGTGCATATGTGTGTAAGCCGTTGGTGTGTGTACCTGTTTGTCAGTGTGCTTCTATCATGCATATTAAACCTGGGCTCATTATTTACTCATGCGTATGTGCATGAGTGTGAGCATGTTTAAGTAATCTGTAAAAAGTCTTCTGCACAGTAATAGAGAAATAAGATTTCAGATGATGGCAGTTTTGTCACGTTGGTCACAGGAAAACAGACTTGAGAAGTGCTTGCCATAGGCATAGCTGCCAGCCCTTCCTAACTTCTCTGGAATTTTCCTTGCATAGAAATCTTGCCCCAAATCCTAGCTTTAGTGAAAGGATCCTAAATTTCAAAACTTTCTTAAATAAAGTAGGGGTGGGGAGTCCATTTTTGAATAGGGATGATGCAGTATAGCAGAGTAAAGCCCAAATAATGTGTGGATGTTGGCAGTTACATGTATGTGAAATGTATTTTCTTTTTAAACCTCAGGTGGGGAGTCCATTTTTGAATAGGGATGATGCAGTATAACAGAGTAAAGCCCAAATAATGTGTGGATGTTGGCAGTTACATGTATGTGAAATGTATTTTCTTTTTAAACCTCACATTTGTCAACAGAGACGCAAGGGGGGTGAAAATGATTTTTGTCAAAAACTGAAGTGTCCCCTCCTCACTTCAGCCACTCATTTCATTCCATTGTTCCCGAATTTTGACTTCACAAGGTTGGTAGCTACATACGAGGATGACCAACCAACTTGTGCCATTTTCCCCATAAGCCTTTCGCTCCCAGCCGCGGATATAGCCGCGGTTCATGATTGTGAGTTATCTCATCCTGTCAACATGAAACATATAATAATTATATTCTCCATTCATTTTCCTTCAATAAAATTTATACTTTTATATACTTTAGAGCAATACTTGAGGTTTTGTGATTGTTTTTGTAAGGTTGGTGTTTTTTTTTTTTAAATTACAAATAGTTCTGGGAGTCAAAGGGTTAAATCATTTGAGCCGTCCTCAGCTGCACAGTGTAAATTCACCATCGATAATCACTCACTTGAACAGAAGATGTCACTGACCTCTGCTAGGCATGCTTCCTGCTTGGCACAAGCCAACAAAAGTACCCTCAGTGTTTTGGAAGATCTCATGCAACAACATAGCAGTCCACAAAACTACATGATTTCAGCAGTTTGAGCTAAGTGGCAACTCTCCTGTTGAGAACAGTTCTGACATAATCATCAAGGATAGTGTTTATCTCGCCTTTGGTTTTTCCCTTCTGTCTAGAAATTAAGAGTCCAAGAAAAACCAGCCGCCGTGGCAAAGTGGTTAGCATCGCGGACTCCCGGCTGGGAGGTCATGGGTTCGAATCCCATCAGAGTCATGTGGGTTTTTCTGCCCCGACCAGCTCCTACCCAGAGTTGAGTTTGCTGCGGACTCGGTTGGGAAGACTGGGACCACACAGTCGAGTTTCATCCACTTAATGGATGCGTTTCTGAGAGTGTTGCTCAAATTTCCTGACCAACACTGCAGGTGCCTGTATCTCTCGGGCCTGGTTGACACCGGGATATATTATGAAAGGAAGCGTAGAGTACAGCCCTGTCATGTAGTCTCAGACCGAAATGGAAATCCGTAGCATCATCTTAATCATCCTCATTCTCATCAATCAGCATTAAAAAAAAAAATGTCTCAAATTCTGTGGCCATTCATGCCCTGCTCTCATGGTGACCTCAGTTTCGATGTTCTCTCCACGTCTGTAGCCTTGGTTTGGTTCCGTCGGGGTCACCAGTATCGGCGAGTCCATGGGGGCTGTCGTTGGACGGATGTGGTGGCGCCCTCCGGAGGGAGAGCTCACTCACGCCGGCTCCGCGAGTAAGCAATTATTGTCGTCAGTAGGGGGCTTAGTAGGTGGTGTCCTGCGTATGTTAGATCAGAACAGCCGCCACTGAACACCACCGAAGTGACTCGGCAGCAGTGCAGTGTCTTCTCCGGTGGGTTGCCTCTTGACGACTTGACATTGACTGCTCCCTGTGGATTGCCGGTGCCGGGGCTGCGGCGGGGCCGACCGGGCTGTGGCTGTGGACAGGGTGCCGGAATGAGCGGCGTGCGTGCACTGCTCTGAGGTGGCGCAGAGGTTGGCACAGCAAAAAAAAAAAAAAAGAAAAAAAAAAAGAGTCCAAGAAAAACCAGGAAGTGCTCTGGCCTGCCAGAGTCACATTGTTAGTAACAGACCTGTTGATGTGTGTTGTGTGTGTGTGTGTGTGTGTGTGTGTGTGGGCCTGCCAGAGTCACATTGTTAGTAACAGACCTGTTGATGTGTGTTGTGTGTGTGTGTGTGTGTGTGTGTGTGTGCAGGACGACCCCCCACAGACGGTGTATTACAATGGGGACACACTGGGGCTGACGGTGGACACGGGCGACCTCCACCAGAGTGTTCTGGACATGGTGCCTTCCCACTTCACCAACACCACCATCAACCTCAATGACCTTGTCTAGTACAGGCCACCAACACCACCATCAGCCTCAATGACCTTGTCTAGTACATGTCACCAACATCACCATCAACCTCGACGATCTTGTCTAGTATACATACCAACACTACCAGCAATCTCGATGACCCTGTCTAGTATACGTCACCAACCTCACCATCAACCTCAACGGCCTTCGCTAGTAGACATCACCAGCACCACCATCAACTTCAGTGACCTTGTCTGTCATAAGTCCCAGCACCACCATCAATTTCAACGACGTCTTACGTATTTACTGACACCACCAGCAACCTCAACAACCTTGTCTAGTGTATGTTACTCTCAACAACCTTGTCTAGTACATGTCACCAGCACCACCATCAGCCTCAATGACCTTGTCTGGTATACATCACATCACGAACTCCAACATCAGCCTCAATGACCTTGTCTGGTGTACATCACGAACACCACCATCAACCTCAATGACCTTGTCTGGTATACATCACAAACACCACCATCAGCCTCAATGACCTTGTCTGGTATACATCACGAACACCACCATCAGCCTCAATGACCTTGTCTGGTATACATCACGAACACCACCATCAACCTCGATGACCTTGTCTGGTATACATCACGAACACCACCATCAACCTCGATGACCTTGTCTGGTATACATCACAAACACCACCATCAACCTCGATGACCTTGTCTGGTATACATCACGAACACCACCATCAACCTCGATGACCTTGTCTGGTATACGTCACAAACACCACCATCAACCTCAACGATCTTGTCTAGTATACGTCACCAATACCAGCATCAACCTCGATTAGCTTGTCTAGTATACGTCATCTAGTATACATCACCGATACCACCATCAACCTCAATGACCTTGTCTGGTATACGTCGCCAACACCACTATCAACCTCGGCGACCTTGTTTAGTAGACATCCCGACACCACCAGCAATCAGAGTGACCTTGTTTAGTAGACATCACCAGTACCACCATCAACCTCAATGACCTTGTTTAGTAGACATCCTGACACCACCAGTAATCTCAATGACCTTGGCTAGTATACGTCACCAACACCACCAGCAACCTCATCTACCCAATCAAGTATAGTTCAACAACAGTGTCATGACAACAACCAGTTTTGATATTTCCAGTGCTAGAATCAACGTCTTTTCATGTAGCGTCATTGAATAGAGTCTGCCTTCCTTTCACCACCATCAGCGACCTTGTTAAGCGTGTCATTGAGGCCCTGACGACCTCACCGCAACAAGCATCAACCTCCGCGGCCTTGTCCACCATCGGTCGTTAGTGTCCATCCCACTTTACGAAACCCACCGTCAGTCACAGTGACCTTTGTACGGAACAGGCTGGTGGGGTTCGTACTGGACTACTCTTTGCTTTTCATGCAGATCTCTAAGCTTATCTCCAGTTTAAACCTGTGTAGTGTTTAGCCGTCACTACTGTTGGGAGGTGGTTCAGACAACACAGTTACATAAACATTGTTATTACCTGTTGATGACAAGTCTCCACCAACCTTCGCAAGTTGTGTTGTCCGTTGATGTGTCACCTGAATCGTTCAGTATCGGGTTTCACTGCGCGTGTGTCTCACCTGCCATTGACTGTTGCATCCCTGGGCTCAGCAACTTTGACGTCTGTGTGCGGATCTGGATGTCATCTGGACTAGCAATCTTTTGTTTTTCCCGTGATGGCATCGTCATCGTCTGGATGAACTAACTGATCTGTGTGATGATCTGGTGCTGTTTGACATGTCCATGCACTGCATGAGCGGGTGGGGGGGGGGGGGGGGGGGGGCATGTAGGGGGTCTTACCTTGTGTTCTATGTCACATGAGGGGGAGCCATGAAGAGGGTCTTGTGTTATATGTTGGCCCATTTGTATATCACACCGTCCACCAGGGTTTTGCAAGCTTGAGTGTGTGTAGTCTGTGTGACAGTGTGTGATGGAGTCAGGTGGTCTGATAAACATGAGGTTCAGCTTGCAGGACTTACAACGTTAAGCTCTGAAGATATACAGAAAACCTAGTGTAGATTTTGTTTTTTCTAATTTTGATTTTATTTCACAGATGAAAACTGGGCGTAATGCTCGGTTTTCATCTCTGGAGCAGTGTTGTGAAAACCAGCCAAAGAGAGATTTTACATACATCAGTCATACAGTCTGTGAAAGTCTCTTTCATTGACAAGGCATCTGCAGTGGACAAATTCAGCAGGTTGAAATTCTGCTCTTTTTTTTTTTTTTTTTTGTTATTTGATCATTGCAGTATGCAAGATGACTGCAACAAAGATATACTAAAAAAGCAAATAAATAAATGTAGGACAGACTAAAATGAGATGAAAGTTGAAACAAAGTTTGAAAACAATAGAATGTTCACAGTGGTCATATGTTACCCTTGATTTATGCACAGCATTAAAAAGAAAGAAAGAAAAGGGAGAGAAGAGGGTGGGACTGGCCCAGGCTGTGGCAAAAAAACACTTGTATTTTTCAACAGTTTTGGTTGTGGACATCATTGAGAGCGTTGATAATAAGTCTTCAAAAGTTTTATGGTGATACCATTGTCGTCACTTTTGCTGTAACCTGCATGTGAACCACCAGTAAGTGCCAAAGTGGTCATTGTTGAATTATTATTGAGTGAATGAAAACTTCGAAAAAAGATCTGTTTCGTGATATAGGTAGGTTTCTTCATAACCAAGTAAAGAACTTTCAGATGTTGTTTATCAGGCTGATTTTTTTTTTCTTTTTTTTTTTTTAAAAAGAATTGGAGCTCAAAGATTAGCTGACCATACTTGATATGTTTGTTACTCACAGCCATGAAAACCTGTTTTTGAAAGGACTAAGAACGGGATGTCCACAATACCCATGAAATTTGCAAATTTGTTGTAAGGGGTTAATTGATTGAAAACACTCTCGCATTGATAGACGATGAAGACAACACTTTCATAATTATAATACAAAATTAAAATAACAAATTGATCGGTGATAGTTTTTCTTCTTTTTTTTTTCTTTGAGCATGTTCTGCAAAGTCATCCATGCGACTGAAATGGCTGTTATGATTGGTAGTGTATGTGTGTATGAGTGACTGCGTGTTACAAGTCAACTTTTCATACCTACACATGTGTAGAACCTCCAGTCAGTTACTCCCTCTCAGTCCCTTGAGTCTGTGTGGATGGGGTTGTGTGCTCATTGCAAATGTCAGAAATTACGTACAGATGTTTTTTGCAGATGTGAGTGTGTCAGTCTGTTACCCTGTGTTTCAGATCAGTTTTCCAGATCTCCTTTCAGTCATGATTGATAACCCCACTTTCTCCAAACTGTGTGCAAGAAATGTCTGTATCTGTTGTCTTTTCCTGCCAACCCGGTTGATGATTGACCAATGGTGTGGTCAGAATGCAGAGTGCATCAGGTTCAGCAAACTTGGCTGTACAACAGCTGGCAGGATGTTGTGATTAGCGTCGCGAATTGGGAGTTCAGGGCTTCGAGTCTTACTAATGGTAAATATGAGCTGGATCGTACTCAGATTGAGTAGGCCGTGGGTCCATATGGAAAGACTGGAACCAGGCATTAGAGTTTCATCTTTTGATTGGGGGAGACTGTTACTTAAAAAGAAAAAAAATTAATCAATACAGCTGCTTCCTGTATTTCTTGGGTCTGGTTGATATCAGAATATGTTGTGAAAAAGAAAAGTAGAATCACAGCATTCTCATATCGTGTCGGACAGAAAGGAACTCCTCACCCTAATCGGGGAAAAAAAAGCACAAGCCTGAACTGCCGTCATTCATGGTTTACCCTTTTGGTGACCTTAGTGTTGAGTTCTGTCCGTGACCATGCCCATGGTGGATTCTTGATGAGAGTTGGTGCAGGCAGCTTCATGGCGATTGTCGTCGGTAAGGTTTAGTTGGTGGTGTCTTGCGTATGTTGGATCAGAACAGACCACCACCAAAGTGATTAGGCAGTGCAGTCAGAACAGACAACCACTAAAGTGATTAGGCAGTGCAGTGTCTCCTCTGAAGGGTTGTCTTGTGACAGCTTTTTTATTGGTTGCTCACTGTGGAATGCTGGTGCTGTGACAGGAGGAAACAGGATGTGGATGTGAATGCATTTACTGGGTAGAGTGGCTTGAAAGTACGGCAACTAAGGGGGACAGGAGAGCAAGAGAAAAAAAAAATGTCAGCATTGACTCGCCAACCCATAAATTGGGGATCAGGTTCAAATGGCATTTAAAAGTGAGTGACTGTTGATGATGTCTTATACCTGTTACTTTGATAATAGAAAATTGTTACTACGCTTGTGATCATGCAACAAATAAATGATTTAAACAAGAGTTCCTGGGCCTGTAATTTCTTTGAACTGGTTCTGTTGAACATGCAAAAGGTGACTGTTTCTGTACATGCATAAAGATACACAAGCTTGTTCTGCATGCAGGAGGATACTGTTTCTATACACTTGTAACAACACCGACACACATACTGGTTCTGGAAAGAAAAAGGTACACCCGAAGGTGCAGGTGGGACCCAGAGACATACTGTCCTCAACTGCTGAACCAACCAGCTGGGAGCAGTCATGCACACCCTTGGGAGCCCGCGCAGTGTTCACGTCGGGTGCAGGCACGCACAAGGCATTCCATGTCAATGGACATAACTGTACAACTGGTTCTATTATACATGCAGAAGAACGTCCGACTCGACATAATACAGACACACATACTAGTTCTATCATACATGCAGAAGGATACTGTTTCTGTACATCTATGATGAATCGAACGCACATACTAGTTCTATTATACATGCAGAAGGATATTTTGCTGTGCGTGTGTAATGAAATGGACACACATACTATTTCTATGATACAGAACGATACTGTTCCTGTACATGTATTTATCAGACACATATACTGGTTCTATTGTACATGCAGAAGGACAGTTTCTGTACATATAGAATGACGCAGAACACATACTGGTTCTATATGTGCAGAGGGTTACTGTTTCAGCTGTATGTATATAGTGATACACACAGACATTCTGGTTCTATGATACATGCAGAAGAATGTCCGACTCTATACATGCACAGACACATACTGTTTCTACTATATAATTCAGACATCCTGGTTTTGGGGGTCATTTGATTTTTTTATAGTGTTTAATTCTTAAATCAGAATTGAGTCTACACTATAACACACCAAGTCAATCTTGATCCTGAACAATTTGTAAAAGAAGCTTGATTTAAAAACAAAACAAACAAAAAAATGACGAGATGTGTCACTAATCTTCAACGCAAAAAGACGAAATAAGATGTGTCGGTAACCTTCCACACGAAAAGGCAAAACAAGATGTGTCAGTACAACATAAATACTGTCTGTAAGAGCAAGAGATCAGACAGAAAATCTGCTTTTCTTCGTCCTTCACCCAGAGAGGAACCATAGAGGTGCTGATGAAGGCTGCTGTATGGTGGAGGCCGTTTAGAGGTCCAAAGAGCTGCGCCCTCATCGACGTGTCTGCAGCCCACGTCTCTGCCCGGAGGTTTTGGTGGGTTGGACAGTCTGAAAATCTGTTCAAATTCTGTAGGCCCTACCATCATTACCCCCACTCCCCTCACACACACACACACACACACACACACACACACACACACACACACATTCTCCACTTCAATATAAACAGCAACCTTCTCTGGTGGTGGGTTGAATGACCCAAATTCTCATTCTCAATGAAACGAACAGTTTTGAGTTGATTACACACAGACCACTCCTTTTACACACACTGGTATCTTTGAAAAGATCAGGAGCTCCATGGTGTATACCGCATGACGAGCCAGTCGCTATGAAACATGTTCTTATACACCATCGAGATTTGCATGACCATAAGATATAAACACTTCACTGAAGGATCCTTGAAGACCTTGTTCGTGGATGTTCTAACAGATCACATTTTTTACTTCTTAAAAAAGGTAAGCATTTTTCATTTGATCTCATACTTAGCGAAAACACATCTGGTTTTGAGCCTTGTTTGTTAAGCATGCTTGGAACGAACTGCTGACCTGTTTTGCCATGCATTTGCAGACTCTACTTTGACATCGCAGCAGCCCTTTGATGTGCTCCCTGCCCTCCCTCCTGTCTCTCCCCCTGAAATTCTCAACTCTGCTTTGACATGCATAGTTAGAATTCATGTTGACATGATAACAGCACACCCCTGTGCCAATAAACGACATGAAAAGAAACTCTGTGACGTAAGAGTGTCCACCGTTTTGAACAGTTGGATTGAGACAATTTGTACTAGAAGACCAGACTCGCTCCAGTTTGTTCCGAAGCGCTGCAACTATGGACATTTCGGGGTGTTTTTTTTTTTTTTTTTCTTGTTTTTTTTTGTGTGTGGTGTGTTTTTTTACAACCTGTCAAAAAAGAATTTTCTGCAATAATTTTACCAGTGCCAATTCATAGACGAGAATGTTTTCACCTGATTACCGAATCACTGTTGCTCATGTGGCTAAGAGACAAAAGACCTGTTTGTTGAAACTTTTTTCCGCTGTATGGTAACAGCCCTGAAAAGAACCTGATTAGTCGGCTGATCTCACACTGGAACTAAACTGTCTTTGTTGTTTGTTTTCTTTGCAGGACAGGGTTGAACGAATCGTGGATCCGTACTAGTTAGTAATCACGTCATAAGTGAACAGGAAAGTACATAACCGCCAAGGGAAGTAATTGTTGGTACAGACCGAAAGAGTTAGTTTCCGTTAAACTCGCCTCGTAAAATAACACATCGGGCATAATCCGTGACCCATACTGAACATACCTACAAATTTTCAGAAAGATCGGCCGAGTACTTTCTGAGATATTCTATAAAGAAGAAAAACCGTTATGGCCGTTAGTAACGGCTATAACGGTAAAATAACACATCGGGCATCATCCATGACCCATAATGAACATGCCTACGAATTTACAGAGAGATCGGCCAAGTATTTTCTAAGATATTCCATAAAGAACGAAAACCGTTATGGTCGTCAGTAACGGCCAATAAAGGTTAAATAACACATCGGGCATCATCCGTGACCCATACTGAACATAACTACAAATTTTCAGAAAGATCGGCCCAGTAGTTTTGTCTGGAGCGAGTGGAACACATTTTGACCACGGACGGACGGACGGACAGACACACACACACACACACAGATAGCATTTCTTCGTTCCCATTGTAAAGTACTCAAGTACTCCCTGTTCTATAAGAACTGGGAGTACAAAAAACACGCTCACAATATCAGAAGTTTCAATGTTTCCTCGAAAAGAGATCGGCAGACCGCTACCAATTCATAACGGTAATTTAGTGTCCTAGGTTCAGTCGATATTTGTTGCAATGTTAGCCTAACGATAGTGATGACAGATTCTACAGCCAGTCCTTGAGGGGGAAGTAATAGCTGATACGACCGGCAGTAGCTATTCCCTTCGTATTTGCTTACTGCGGTCCGAAACGATGCTGGACTCGGTGTGTGTGAGTGTAGATTAAATTCCGATCCGCCTCAAGGAAACTGATGCAGACTGTAGCGTTTCTCAAAATAAACCAACACAATTATTTGGCTTGTATTGCCCTCAAATGTAGCGGATTTGTATTTATACAGGTCAGAAGAGTTCGGGGTTACAGGAAAAGTCAAGTAGTAACAACCAAGTTTGAACAGATTAAAAAAAATCGCCCTGGCTCTAGTGAAAAAAAAAAATTGAATGTGAAAAGATGATTTTATATTCTGGAATTTGGGGTCAGTAAATTCCTGCAATGCTACAGGTCAGCAAAGGTAGCAGAATGATGCATGACTTGTGGACTATAGGTCAGAATAATGCATGACCTGTGGAATATAGGTCAGAATGATGCATGACTTGTGGACTATAGGTCAGAATGATGCATGACTTGTGGACTCCTAGTGTTTCTGCGCCATAGTAGCGTATTAGGATTTTGGAGTGAAAAGCCCAGCAGATGACAGGAAAATGAAGGGTCATGTGGATCGTGCTTGCACAGAAAAAGGAACGGACATAAAACCTGCCTCAGAGTCAGGTATGGCATGGGTCAAGGGATGGACTGTGCGATGAACAGGTTTTGGTGAGGGCTGATCTGAAGAGAAAAGCCAGGTGCAGCTTTGAGTGTAATAGAGAATATGGATCGCTTTTGGCCTAAACTGTAATCGTGGACTCGGACCATCGTCCTTGAGCCTCGTTCTATCTTTCGACGCTATTTGGTTGAAGTAGGTTCTATATTAACAATAATGGTGATAACAAAACCAGCCGCCAAGGCGCAGTGCTTGTCGTTGCATATTCCCGACTGGAAGGTCACTGGTTCAATTCCCATCAGAGTCATATGTATTTGTAGATTCTACAAATACACATGATTCTGATGGGAATCGAACCCTTGACCGGCCCATGACCGGCTTGTTCGGCCCATGACCGGCTCCTGTTCATAACTGAGTTTGCTATGGGCTCAGTTGAGAACACTTGAACTGTACAAGTCGAATTTCATCCACATTATGGATGCGTTTCTGAGAGAGTAGCTCAAATTTCCTGACCGACTCTGCAGGTGTCTGTACCTCTCGGGCTTGGTTGATGCTTAACAAATTTTGAAAGTAAGCATAGAGTTCAATCCTGTCATGCAGTTTCAGACCAGGATTGATCTTCGTAGCCTCATCTTTATGATCCGCATCTTCATTGATCAGCAAAAAGTCTCAAATTCTCGTGGCCCTACATGTTCTGATCTGATAGTGACCTCAGTTTCGATTTTCTCTCCACATCTGTACGCTTGGTGGGTTCTTCTCCTCCTCATCTTCTTTCTTTTAGTGTTCACAATCATCATGTTGATTATTCTGACACTGTTGTGTGTATGACCATTTTTTATCCCGCCATTAAGGCAGCCATACTCCAACTTCGGGGAAGGTGCATGCTATGTGTAACGTGTCATCCATACCAACGGCCAAACTGGCCTTCTCTTCCGAAAGTTGGTGATTGGATTTTACGTGTATGCAAGATGTTGCGCATGCGTTCGAACACACACGGAACCTCGGTTCATTCGAAGGACTGTGTGGGGAATGGAGTCAGAACCAATGTTAACTCTGAGGGAAAAATCCCCCTATAACGGCCCGGCGCAGATGCGAACCCGCAACCCCAAGATTACGAGTCCGATGCTCTACCAACTGAGCTATTCCGGCCCCTAACCCCTATTCTGGGTTTATGTCGAGATCGCCAGTATCGACAAGTTCATGTGAACTGCCGTTGGACGGTCGTGGTGGCGCCCTCTGGAGGGGAGGGGGGGGGGGGTGCTCACTCACGCTGGCTCCCAGACTAAGCATTACTGTCGCCAGTAGGAGACTCAGTAAGTGGTGCTAGTATTGGATCAGAACAGGCACCACGGAAGACCGCCCGAGTGACACCGCAGCAGTGCAGTGTCTCCTCTTGTGGGTTGCCGTATGACGACTGATTTCGACTCTCCCTGTGGATTGCCGGTGCAATATTAATGGATGCACACTGTCCAAAAATTGCTCGAAGTGACTTACAATCATGTTTGCCCTGTATAACGCACATGATATTCTACATGGTACATTAATCAATTTTATACATTATAGGCCTACTCACCAAAATGCACCTTACAAACTGTACATTAATTTTTTTTAAAAATAAGAAAATATGCATGCAACCTTTTTTCAAGTTCGCGCGCGTACACACACACACACACACACACACACACACACACACACACACACACACACCACACACACACACACGCACGCACGCACACACATACATACATACGTACATACATCCTCACTTACATAATCACAGATCACACATGTGCAGATGTACATACTGTAGATGGACATGTTACAACCAGACCTCTGTTACAGAAGATGTGAGTTCCAAGGTTAAATCAAAAACAGGCGAGGGGGTCAGATGTTGTCAGTGAGTCTGTTCCCTGTCGTTTTGGCTAAAAAAACAAAAACAAAAAAACAAAAAAAACAAGTACGGTAACTCTTGCTCCTACAAGAAAACATATTCAGTTCTCCAAAGGAATGTTGCTTGCGACACCGAATCGTCTAGCAGACATGACAGCACAGAGCAAACAGAACAAACAAGGAAAAATCCCCTAAAAAGGATGCTCCAAGCTTGCCCATATACCCCATACTGAACACATCTACACAGCAACAAGAACTGGAGAAATGAATGAATATAAAGTAACTTTTATTCAAGACTGGCACAGCCTTTTTAAACTTTATTTGCTCACGTCATATTTACTTTCGTTTCAAATAAATCGAGGTTATTTGTGTTTGTTTCTGTCCGTCTTTGTGTTTGTCTGACTTTATTCAAGTTTAAAAAAGCTGTGCCAGTTTTGAATAAAAGTTATTTATATTTATTAATTTCTCCAGTTCTTGTTGCTGTGTAGATGTGTTCAGAATGGGGTATATGGGCAAGCTTGGAGCATCCTTTTTTTTTTTTTTTTTTTTTTTTGGGGGGGGGGGATGCTTCCTTGTTTGTTCTATTTGCTCAGTGTTGTCATGTCTGCTAGACGATTTGGTGTCGCAAGCAGCATTCCTTTGGAGAACTGAATATGTTTTCTTGTGGGAGCTAGAGTTACCATACTTATTTATTGTTTATTATTTACTGTTCCCTGCCTCACTTCATATTTACTTTCGTTTAAAAAAAAAAAAAGTCTTTTGGTCTGTGTTTGTTTGACTATATTCAAGATCGAAAAGGCTGGGTCAGTCTTGAATTCAATTTAATTTGTGTGTTTTTTTTCCATTTCTCTAGTTGTTGCTATGTAGGTGCATCAGGTACAGGGTATATGAGCAAGCTTAGAACATCCTTTTTTTTTTTTTTTTGGGGGGGGGGGGGGATGTCTCCTTGTGTGTTCTGTGTGCTCTTTGTTGTCATTTCTGCCGTGCGATTTGGTGTGGTAAGCAGCATTCCTTTGGAGTTATGGGCCTGTCATTATTTCATCGTGTGAGCAGGAGTTACCCTACTCGTTTGTTATTTACCATTTTCACTAAAGCTAAACAGCAGTTGCAACCTATTGAAATCTACGCTTTTCCATAGGCGCGTTTTAGTCTGGTGTGGTAACAAGGGAACGGAAAGAGGAGGTGGGTGAATAGGGGTGTGTGGAGGGAAAGAGACCGGGGGGGGGGGGGGGGGGGACCGTGGAAGGATGGGAAAGAAATGGGGTGGGGAGGAGGGTTGAGGGGTGGGGGTGAGGGCTGTAGTGACAGAGACGCCGCCACAGCGAGGAATCCCTTGTGTGCCTTCAAGGCCCACGTACCTGCCGTTTGTACCTGCCGTTTGTACCTGTCTCTTTTGATCTCCCTGCCGCGCCGCCCGCGCCAGCTGAGAGGGTCGGAGGCGCCACGCTGGTCTACCCCCCCCCCCACTCCCCCCTCTCCCCCGGCCTCCACCCCCTCCCACTCTCTCCCCCTACCCTTCCCCCTCCCACCCCCTAAGTCCCGTGATGTGTGGAATCCCAGCTCAAAACGGTTCCCTTCCTGGCTTGGGTCAGTACTGGGAGAAACAGATGTCTTCAGGTGAAGATAAACTGGAATCAGTTATAATAACAAGTGTATGCGTGTGGGTGGTGTGGTGTGTGTGTGTGTGTGTGTGTGTGTGTGGAGAGAGAGAGAGAGAGAGAGAGAAGAAGGAGAGAGTGTGTGTGTGTATGTGTGTGTGTATGCGCGCCGCGCGCGCGCCGGCGCGTGTGTGTGTGTGTATGTGTGTGTGTGTGTGTGTGTGCGGTGGGCAGGAAGAGGAAAGGGAAGTGGGGAGGGAGAAAGGAGTGGGGAGGGAGAGGGCGGCTTCTGATTTTTCTACAGATTTGTTGTCTACCTGTCACTACAGTTTGTTTCTACTTGCTATATTAGGATTACCTCCACGTGCGCAAAGATGCTTAGCAGAGAGAGGAGAGGAGAGAGGGAGAGAGAGAGAGAGAGAGCAGAGAGAGAGAGAGAGAGAGAGAGAGAGAGAGAGAGAGAGAGAGAGAGAGATTTTCAAGGATAATAAAACAACAATACGTACGCTTTTTTTTCAGCCATCTGATCCTCTGCCATGTTTAAAGCTTCTTATGAATTAGTCAAGAAGATACAGATTGAAAACAGCGCAGAACTTGCCTCTGAACTAAATCAATGTTTTGTAATTCTGATGTTTCGATTGGAAAAAAGGATCTCTCTCTCTCTCTCTCTCTCTCTCTCTCTCTCTCTCTCTCTCTCTTCTCTCTCTCTCTCTCTCTCTCTCTCTCTCTCTTGAACAGAACTTGGATTGAGAGTATGTATGAAATCGGTAATTTATTAGATGAAAATGGAAGATTTGTTTTGTTTTGTTTTTTGTTGTTGTTTTCTTGTCTGTTGTTTGATTGTTCGATATGCTTTTGGAAAGTTCGTATCAACACAAATTTTATGATAAACATGGTTGTTGTCAATGTTGTTAAAGACCAAAAAAAAAGTTGTATTGTGCAGTTAATAATGGGATTTTTTCCCCCTACACCCAACACCACTCAAATATTTGGCTTCACTTCCTTAGCTCCAAGCGGTGCAAAGCAGTATCATAACTGCCCTTCGAAAGATGACAACCGAATTAGTACACGATCACAACGAAACCTTCAATGGAATGATCTATTTCGATCGAATAAAACAGTTAAAGATGTGAAATTGAAATGGCTTCAAGATTCGAATCATGCACAGAACCATATGAACTAATTCATTGCAGCAATGTTACTGGGTACGAACAGTCTGTCCAACAACTCCGAGCAAAGGATATGTTCTGGCTTTTTGCTCTTTCGCCTAGGCCTATTTATCTATTTATTCATTTGTTCTTTACTTATTTATTTATTTATTTATTTATTTATTCATTTATCATTTACTTCAGTAAGCATATGGAAAGTAAAGTTAAAAGCAATAAGAGTAATTGAGGTTATTGGTCTGTTAATCAGATCTACATCTGTCATTGTCATACCGACCAAACTCCTCTTTATCTGTCGAACGTTGCCTTCATCGTATAGCCTACTGTCTAAGATGATGTCTTTTGCGTATTTCATTTGACGATGAAATTTCGCCTGCTCAGGAAACAAGCAAACACACACTTGATGTGCGCAAGCGGATTATTGAACATGAAGAGTGAACCTGTCTTTTTTCTATGTGTCCCCCCCCCCCTCCCCTCCCCCCTCCCCTCCCCCCCCCCCCCCCCCCCCCCCCCCCTTTTATTTAAACATGCTAACAATAATTGAATCTTTATGATAGCGTGCATATTTTGTGGATTGAAAAGAATTTTTTTAGGATTTCAGGATCCCGTTTAAAACAATGAAATACAGATCAACTAATCGTGAAACGGGAGGCGAGAACTCCGAGCTGCAACTATTGAGAGATGGAATGTCTTAGGTATTTTAGAGTCATGTTATAATCTCAGTAGTTTCCAGATTAAGATCAAACAGATTTAATACTTTAAAAGTCGCATTCTCCATCTTTGTGTGTGTGTGTGTGTGTGTGTGTGTGTGTGTGTGTGTGTGTGTGTGTGTGGTGTGTGTGTGTGTGTGTGTGTGTGTAATTCTCCCGTGGCACCATTTCTGTCTGCTTGTGTCCTTTTCGTTTTCTATTTTCCGGTAAGTATTCTTTTTTTTTTTTTCCACATCCAACTCAAAGCTAACGGATGTATACGCCAGACTGCAGACTATTTTTGAGTTCCGGCATTAAATTCCATGACCCTTATGGCGCCAAAGAAAAGTATGTTTGAGTGTAAACCCCGGACCTTGCTGTTTTCGTTCAGTCATAATTATGTTCACGTGGATGTATAGCGCTTATGAACCATTTTAGGACAAGAACCTTAAAGCATTCTGTCGTTACTATTATTCTGTGAGAGTCTTAAACCAGGCGGACAGGCCGGTGAAGACGGGCAGAGGGTGAGGAGGGGTGGAGTGGGGTGGGGGAGGGGACATCTCACGACCACCATGGAAAGGACACGAATACATGCCCCCTCCTCTCGCCTGCTCCTCCCCTCCTTACCCCTTTCCCCTCTCCCCCATCCCCCCATTCCTAATTCCCCAATCCTCACCCCTTCGCTTCTGGCCTCAGTGCGTGGACGCACACAACGTCTGGGAATGACTGGTGTGGTCTTGTTGATGTTCATGTATGTTTTGTTTTCTTTCTTTCTTTCTCTATCTCTCTTTTTTTTCTTTTTCTTTTCTCTCCTTCCTTCCTTCCTTCCTTCCTTCCTTCCTTCCTTTCTTTCTTTCATTCTTTCTTTCTTTCGATCTTTCCCGTTCTTTTCCCCCTTCCTTTTCTTTTATCTTTTTCTTTCCTTGTTTTTTCTCTCTTTTTGTTTCTTTTATTTTCTTTCTTTCTTTTTCCTTTTTTTTCTCTTTTTTTTTCTTTTTTTTTTTTTTTTTCTTTTTCTTTTTTTTTTCTTTTTTTTTCTTTTCTTTTTTTTTTGGGGGGGAGGGGGGAGGGGTGTCTCTAGAAAGGAGGGATAAGGTGGGAGGGAAGGAAACAGGGGGGAAGGCGGAGGGGCGTGGACGGCTGGCTCTAAAGGTCCTGCAACCGTCATGCCCTAACCCGTCCCTGGTTAATGAGCACAGATCAAAGACTGCAGAGCTCGCGGTTGCGGATGGGGGGGGGGGGGGGGGGGGGGGGGGGGACTTGGAAAGCAGACTGGAGAGGTAGCAAGTAGACTGGAGACTTCGGTTGTAGACTGGAGAGTTATGAGCCGATTGGAGAGTTAGGTAGTAGGCTGGAGAGTTAGATAACGGAATGGAGAGTTAGGCAGTAGACTGGAGAGTTAGGTAGTAGACTGGAGAGTTAGGAAGTAGACTGGAGAGTTAGGTAACGGAATAGAGAGTTAGGTAATAGACTGGAGAGTTAGGTAATAGACTGGAGAGTTAGGTAGTAGACTGGAGAGTTAGGTAGCGGGCTGGAGAGTTAGGCAGAAGCTTGGAGAGTTAGGTAGCGGACTGGAGAGTTAGGTAGAAGCTTGGAGAGTTAGGTAAGCGAACTGGAGAGTTAGGTAGCGGACTGAAGAGTTAGGTAGCGGACTGAAGAGTTAGGTAGTAGACTGGAGAGTTAGGTAGCAGACTGGGGAGTTGGGTAGCAGACTGGGGAGTTAGGTAGCAGACTGGAGAGTTGGGTAGCAGACTGGAGAGTTGGGTAGCAGACTGGGGAGTTGGGTAGCAGACTGGAGAGTTAGGTAGTAGACTAGAGAGTGACTAAAGAAATAGGTAGCAGACTGGAGAGTTATGGGACGGGCGAGTTAGGAGCTGACTGGAGAGGTAGTTAGTTAGCAGACTGGAGAGTTAGGTAGCAGACTGGACAGTCTAATAGCAGACTGAAGAGTAAGGTTACAGACTGTAGATGCACGTAACGGACAAGTGAGTGACGTAAAGCGAGGAGGGGAATGTTTGGTGGCAAATGAGTCAGCTGGCAGACTAGAGAGTTAAGAAACAAACGAGAGTTAGGTGGCAGACTAGAGAGTTAGGTAACAAACGAGAGAGTTAGGTGTGGGACTAGAGAGTTAGGTAACAAACGAGAGAGTTAGCTGGCAGACTAGAGGGTTAGGTAACAAATGAGAGAGTTAAGTGTTGGACTAGAGAGTTAGGTAACAAACGAGATGGTAGCTGGCAGACTAGAGAGTTAGGTAACAAACGAGAGAGTTAGCTGGCAGACTAGAGAGTTAGGTAACAAACGAGAGAGTTAGGTGTAGGACCAGAGAGTTAGGTAACAAACGAGAGGGTTAAGTGTGGGACTAGCGAGTTAGGTAACAAACCAGAGAGTTGTTGTCTCGTTCGTCATTTCTTCAGATGGATTCCCCCGTCTCCTCGACAAAGGTGGCAGTACGTCGCAGGTCCTCCAGTCCTCCGTAGAGCTTCCGGGCCACTGGTATTGGGTCGGGCCAGGTTTTCTCTCAGAGCGCTTGGTGGAGCGGGCAGGACAGCAGCAGATGTTCTGTTGTCTGGCTGTCTGTTCTGCAGGGGCACTGCTCTGTGCTGCCGATACGGAGTCTAAAGAATAGGTGGTGTTTTCAGGCGGTTGTGGCCTGTCCTGAGCCTGAAGATGACTACCTGCTGTCGTCGAGTCAGCAGGTAGTACGGGTCTGCTCTGTTGTGGCGTGGATGCTGCTGCTTCCATTTGTTCTGCAGTTTGGCCTTAATGATGGTCCTGGATTCAGGGTAGCTGGTGGATCTGTCCATCTGCTCCTTCGTAGTGCCCTCCTTTGCCAAGGAGTCAGCAGTCTCATTGCCAAGCACGTTGCAGTGGGAGGGAATCCACTGCAGGGTGACTGTGTGACTTGTGCAGAGGGAGGCGAGAGATGAGGACAGATCGTTGAGCTCTGGATCTCTGTTGGACTGAGGGGCCTGCAAGATGGACAGGGCGTCGGTCAGGAAGACAACGTTGTGGCCGGCGTAGGGGCTGACCTCGATGTGGGCTGCTGCTGTTTTCAGGGCTTCTGCTTCAGCTCTGTAGTTCGTGGAGTACAGGCCGGTAGCGAGGCAGATCTTTTCTTCTCTGCCTCCTGGATATTGGACATAGACTCCTGCCCCTCCATTTCGAATGGCATCTGCTGCACAGCCGTCAGTATAGACATGAGTCCAGGATTCTTTGGGGAACTGGGTATGGAGGTGTTCAAGGGTGAGGGACTTTCTTTCAGGGCCGCTTTGGGAATCTTTGGGGCCAACACCAGGGATGCTGCACTGGATGAAGGGAGCGGTTCCTTCGCTCCAGGGAGGGACGGCAAGACACCGGGGTATCACTTTGGGGTCATGGTCAAGGATATCCTGATGTTGCCGTTCTAGGATCCTGCTCTGGTGTACGAAGCTCCCTCTCTTCAGCCGTCCTATTGTTGGCTGGGACAGTCTGTCTTTCATGGGGTGGCCTTGCAGCCTCTTGAACTTGGCAGCCTGAGTCAGGAGTTTGGCGTCTCTGCGGTCCTCAAGAGGCTGGAGCTCTGTGATGGTTTCAAGCTCCTGAATTGGCGTAGACTTCATGGCTCCTGTGATGATGCGGGTAGCTTGATTCTGAATCTTGCTGATCCGTTCAAAACTGGATTTGGCTGTAGTGCCCCATGCAGTCATGCCATACTCCAGCACTGGCCTGACTCTACCAGTGTACAGTCTCCTGAGGGTCGTGTTGTCTGCACCCCATGTTGTTCCTGCCAGCTTCTTCATGAGGGCAAGACGTACTTTTGCTCTTAATTCTGTTTTCTCTGCTTGCTTCTTCCACGTCAGGCGTTTGTCGAAGGTGACTCCCAGGTACGTGGGGTTATTTTCAGCAAGCAGAGTTTGTCCAGTGATGCTCAGGTTGGCCTTCTGTTCTTTGGGTGAGAGGCTGAAAACAGTGTAAGTGGTCTTCTTGGCATTAATTGTTACTAGCCACTGTTTTGTCCAGCTTTCGAGAACATTCAGCGCCTGCTGTAGCCTGTAGTTGGCAGTTGTGAGGTGCTCTTCCGAGCACCATAGGACAAGATCGTCTGCATAGATGGCTCCTTGGACTTTGCGTGGTATATCTTTGACGATGTCGTTGATAAAGACAAGGAATAGGGTAGGGCTGAGGACACCTCCTTGAGGGACTCCTTCTCTCAGTGTCTTCTTCCGACTGTATGCTCCGTTGACATGGACTCGGGCCTTCCTATTTTTCAGGTACTGCGAGATCCATTGGTACATACAGCCAGTCACACCACTCTTCTGGAGTTTTCTCCGGAGGCCATCCTTCCAGACTTTGTCGTACGCCTTTTCCATGTCTATCCACACCATCAGTGTATGTTGTTTGTCCTGGAAGCCATCCTCGATCTTCTGGGCTATGTAGGTCACTTGATCCTCAGTGGAATGATGTTGGCGGAAGCCTGCCTGCTCTGGAGTGATGATGTTGTTCTTCTCCAGGTGCCAAACTAGCCGCGAGTTGATCATACGCTTTAGGAGCTTGCCCACGCAGCTGATGAGGCTGATGGGGCGATAGCTGTCAGCCCTGACTCTGTCTTTGCCCTTCTTATGGATGGGAACCATGTCAGCTTCTCGCCAGCTTTGTGGAACATGCCCCGTCTTCCAGCTGTTGTTGAAGAGAGCAAGGAGTTTGGTCTTTGCTTTGGTGCTGAGGTGTTTCAGCATCTCGTTGGTGACTGTCAGGACCTGGAGATTTTTTGTCCTGTAAAGATTTTGCGGCTTCTTCTAATTCTTTCAGTTTGAAAGGCCTGTCCATGTAATAAGGTTGGTCTTGGTCATCCTGATGATTCTTCGTTTCATCATGGACTTGTTGTTTTCTGTCCTCTGTCACAGAGATGTTGCTGGTCTGCTCATAGCTGTCTATGAAGCAGTTCGCTGCCTCTCTCCCTGTCACAATCTCCTGATCTTTTTGGCGCGTGACAGGCGCTGACCTTATCTCTTCATTATTCATGACTTTGGTGAGTTTCCAAAGTTTGTTGCCATCTCTGTCAAGGTTCAGCTTTTCTGTTTTCTCCATCCAGCTTGTTCTTGCAGCTTGGATGTAGGCCTTTCTGTATTTGGCAGTGCAGGCTTTGAGAGTGATGTTGTTTTCCTGTGTGGGGTTGTTTTCCACCTCCTCTCTAATCCTTGTCATTTCATCTTCAAGCTCCTGCAGCTGTTCTGTCCAATATGGCCTGTAGTTCTTGCGAGCGGCACGTGGAATTGCCTCTGAGGCTGCTTTCAGGATGGCTTGGTTGAAGCTTTTAGTGGCTCTGTTGATATCATAATCGTCCGCTTTGATGGTCTTACAATACTCGTCAGAGAGGCCCGCGAACATCTCCCAATCCGCCTTCTTATAATTCCATCTGGGAAAGGACTTGGCGTTGCTTGGTGTGTACTGCAAATTGATGGCCAGTAGTACTGGTCTGTGGTCGCTGCCTGTCAACTGGCTCTGTCCCTTCCTGCTAGTTTTTTGGGCAAGGTCTTCAGTGGCAAAGGCAAGATTTGGGGTGGTCGTGGTGAGCCATCGGCGAGAGAAGAAGGTTGGTGGGTCTTCTGGATCATTCAGCAGAAGCAGGTTGCTCTATATCTGCCAGTCCTCCACTTCGTCTCCTCTTCGGTCATTCTCACTGTAGCCCCAACAGGTTGAGTGGCTGTTGAAGTCACCTACTACTAAGCAGTTCTCTGATGGTATGTCCATTTTCTGTAGAGAGAGCTCTTTGTCTTGTGGGAGTACACGTTGAAGATGGTGAAGACAGTCTTGTCCACTGTGATCTTGATTCCGTGGATTTCAGCTTCCTGATTTGTGGCCACTTTTTGTATTTGTGTAAATTCCGAGGCTGGAATACTGTTCTTGACGAGTATCTGCACTCCTCCTTTTGGTCTTCCTTCTCTGTCCAGCTTGAAGGTTTGGTAACCTCTGACTCTGAACCTGTGGTTGGGTTTCAGGTGTATATCTTGGATACAGGCCACATCGATGTTTTCTGTGTACAATATCTCAGTAAGTGGGATCTTTTTGTGGTAGACGCCCTCTGCATTCCACTGGAGAATGTTGAGTGGTCTAGGGGTTTCTCCGGGGTCAGATGTGTTTCGGCCAGTAGCATTTTCCCTCCGCCTCCGCTCCTCTCACCGGGACGGGGTGACCACCAGTCGCATGGGGTGGGCCCTCTTGAGGCACAGGGCCCGGCTCTCTACTAGCCCGGCGGGACTCCTCTAGTAGAGCACCATATCGAAAATCTGTGAGGTTTTCCATCCATGACGTAGATGCGTTGTACTGCCGTTACGCGCCAAGGGCCCAGTACATCCGTCTTCGGCGTTGGTTTTCTTGTCCGAGTTTCCCTCTCGTAGGCGATTGCCGACCGAGGCTGATGAGCATCCCCTACCCTGTACTGGTTTGGTTCTCCGAGGTTTTCCTTCCCCGGGGCTAGAGGTTTTTATGCGCCTCTTACTCGCATGATGAACCCGTCACAGGACACATGGGGAATTTGATATGGTGTAACAGTGCCACCTGTTACCCCGCCCCGTCCTGGTAGGAACATCGCCAGTTGGTCCGGGACTGCTTATTCGACCAGGGAAGCCTGACTTATATCGCAGCTAACCCTCATATCTGGGGCCGACCCCCTATCCGCCACCCGGGGACCCGCCGGTTTGGGGATAGTCGCCCCGCCCGGAACGAGAGAGATAGCTGCAGACTAGGAAGTTAGGTAACAAACCAGAGAGTTAAGTGTGGGACTAGAGAGTTAGGTAACAAACCAGTGAGTTAGCTAGCAGACTAGAAAGTTAGGTAACAAACCAGAGAGTCAGCTAGCAGACTAGAAAGTTAAGTAATAAACGAGAGAGTTAGGTGGCAGACCAGAGATCGAGAGTAAGTAACAAATGAGAGAGTTCGCTGGCAGACTAGAGAGTTAAGCAACAAACCAGAGAGTTTGCTGGCAGACCAGAGAGTTAGGTAATAAACGAGAGGGTTAAGTGTGGGACTAGAGAGTTAGATAACAAACCAGAGAGTTAAGTGTGGGACTAGAGAGTTAGATAATAAGCCAGAGAGTTAAGTGTGGGACTAGAGAGTTAGATAACAAACCAGAGAGTTAAGTGTGGGACTAGAGAGTTAGGTAACAAACGAGAGAGTTAGGTGGCAGACCAGAGAGTTAAGTGGCAGACCAGAGAGTTAGGTGGCAGACCAGAGAGTTAGGTGGCAGACCAGAGAGTTAGGTGGCAGACTAGGGGGTTAAATACAACAAAAACTGAAAGGAAGAGAGTTAGGTGGCAGACTAGAGAATTAGATAACAAACGACAGAGTTAGGTGGCAGACTGGATAATTAGACAGCAGACAGAAAAGTTTGGTAATAGCCGGGATAGTTAGATGGCAGAATTAGGTAGTGAACACGAGTTTTCAGTAGCAGACTTGGAAGTTAGGTAGCGAACTGTGTGAATGAATGACTTGTGAGTTGATTTTAACGTGGTGACAGCCCTGATGTGGCCCTTTGTGGTCAGCTGGGCTATAAGCAACATTATCTTATCTTATCTTAGGTAGCGAACGGGAGACAGGTTACAGACAGAAGAGTTAGGCAGTGGACAGAAGAGTCAGCAGACGAGAAAGTCCAGTAGCAGGCGGGAGAGTTAGACTACGGTTGGTAGAGTTAGGTAGGGGACGGGAGAGTTAGGTAGGGGGTGAGAGAGTTAGATAGAGAGTGGGAGAGTTAGGTAGAGGACGGGAGAATTAGGTAGAGGACGGGAGAGTTAGGTAGAAGACGAGAGAATTAGGCAGAGGACGGGAGAGTTAGGTAGAGGACGGAGAGTTAGGTAGAAGACGAGAGAATTAGGTAGAGGACGGGAGAATTAGGTAGAGGACGGGTGAGTTAGGTAGAGGACGGGAGAGTTAGATAGAGGACGGGAGAATTAGCTATAGGACGGGAGAGTTAGATAGAGGACAAGACAGTTGGGTAGTGAACGGGAGAGTTAGGTAGAAGACGAGAGAATTAGGTAGAGGACTGGAGAGTCAGGTAGAGGACGGGAGAGTTAGATAGAGGACGGGAGAATTAGCTATAGGACGGGAGAGTTAGATAGAGGACAAGACAGTTGGGTAGTGAACGGGAGAGTTAGGTAGAGGACGGGAGAGGTAGGAAGAGGACGGGACAGTTGGGTACAGAACTGGGCAGTTAGGTAGAGGGCGGAAGTGTTAGATAGAGGGCGGGAGTGTTAGATAGAGGACGGTTAGTAGAGAGGTGAGGTTAGTAGGACGGGAGAGTTAAGGTAGAGGACGGAGAGTAGTAACGAGGTTAGAGAGGGGGAGGTTAGTAGAGGACGGGAATGGGGGAGGAAGTTAGGTAGAGGTGGGAGAGTTAGGTAGAGGGGAGTGGTAAGAGAGTTAGGTAGAGGTGGGAGAGTGGTGAGTTAGGAGGGTTAGTAAGGTGGGAGTTAGTAAGGTAGGGGGTTAGGAGAGGGGAGTTAGGTAGATGTGGGAGAGTTAGGTAGAGGACGGGAGAGTTAGGTAGAGGGAGTGGTAGGGAGAGTTAGGCAGAGGTGGGAGAGTTAGGTGAGAGGAGAGTTAGGAGAGGACGGGGTTAGGTAGAGGGTGGGAGAGTTAGGTAGAGGGTGGGAGAGTTAGGTAGAGGACGGGAGAGTTAGGTAGATGGTGGGAGAGTTAGGTAGAGGACGGGAGGTAGTAGGTGAGAGTTAGGTAGAGGACGGAGTGGTAGAGATAGAGTTAGGTAGAGGACGGAGAGTTAGGAGAGTGGACGAGTGAGAGGTTAGGTATAGAGGACGGAGAGAGTAGATGTGGAGAGTTAGAGAGGACGGGAGTGTTAGGAGAGGGTGGGAGAGTTAGGAGGAGAGGTGGGAGAGTTAGGATAGAGGACGGGAGAGTTAGGTAGAGGAGGGAGAGTTAGTAGAGGGACGGGAGAGTTAGGTAGAGAGGGGTGGAGAGTTAGATAGAGGACGGGAGAGTTAGGTAGATGATGGGAGAGTTATAAAGAGGACGGGAGAGTTAGGTAGAGGGTGGGAGAGTTAGGTAGAGGACGGGGAGAGTTAGGTAGACAACGGGAGAGTTAGGTAGAGGAGGGAGAGTTAGGTAGAGGACGGGAGTGTTAGGTAGAGGGTGATGGAGTTAGGCAGAGGACGGGAGAGTTAGATAGACGACGGAAGAGTTAGGTAGAGGACGGGAATGTTAGATAGAGGACGGGAGGGTTAGGTAGAGGGTGAGAGAGTTAGGTAGAGGGTGGGAGAGTTAGGTAGAGGAGGAGAGTTAGGTAGAGGACGGAGAGTTAGGTAGAAGTTGGGAGAGTTAGGTAGAGGACGAAGAGTTAGGTAGAGGTGGGAGAGTTGGGTAGAGGACGGGAGAGTTAGATAGAGACGGAGAGTTAGGTAGAGGTGGAGAGTTAGGTAGAGGACGGGAGAGTTAGAGAGGGACGGGAGGTTAGGTAGAGGGCGGGAGAGTTAGATAGAGTGAGGTAGAGGGTGGAGAGTAGGTAGAGGGTGGGAGAGTTAGGTAGAGGACGGGAGAGTTAGGTAGTAGGACGGAGAGTTAGGTAGAGGGTGGGAGAGTTAAGGTAGAGGGTGGGAGAGTAGGTAGAGGGGGAGAGTTAGTAGAGACGGGAGAGTTAGGTAGAGGACGGAGAGTTAGGTAGAGGACGGGAGAGTTAGGTAGAGGCGGGAGAGTTAGTAGAGGGCGGAGAGTAAGTAGAGGTAGAGTAGTAGAGGACGGGAGAGTTAGTGAGGGGAGAGTTAGTACAAGGACGGGAGAGTTAGGTAGAGGTGAGATAGGAACTGGAGAGTTAGAGAGGACGGAGAGTTATAGAGGACGAGATTAGGTAGCAGACGGAGAGTTAGTAAAGACGGAGATTAGGTAGAGGACGAGAGTTATAGGACGGGAGAGTTAAGTAGAGGACGAGAGAGTTAGTGCCGCGGAGATTATACAGACGGAGAGTACGTGGAGTAGAAGCAACTGGAGATTCGTGGGACGAGAGAGTAGTAAAGACAAGAGATTCAGAGCGACGAAGCAGTAGTTACGACGGAGAGTTAGGGTGGCAGTAGACAGAGCAGTGAGGAGATTTAAGGACGGTGTAAACAGATGAGGATAAACACGAGATGGGAGACAGAGTTAGGGTGGACGGGTGATTAGATAACGGACAAAGAGTAACGGGAGATTTAGGTCGACGGGCCGAAGACTCACCGTAACTGTCGGAAGAGTTAGGTAACGGACGGGAAAGTCAGGTAGCGGGCGCAAGAGTAAGATTCCTCCGGAGGGGGGAGATTGGGTACTTTGAAGTCGTCATGCCTACCCCACCCCGCTCCACATCCCCTCCTCAACCCACTCTCCCCTCTCACCTCACAGCCCCCCCCCCCCCCCCCCCCCCCCCCCCCCCCCCCCCGCTCCCCCTCCCGTCCTTGTTGACACTTCCTGTAATACACCGTCACCCACATTTTCCTCCCCACACCCCAATCCCACGACCTCCTCAACTCCCCTCCCTACCTCCCACCCCCCACAAAAAAGGGGAAATTACGAAGAAAAGTAAGCATACGAATCACACGCACTTTCAAGCTGTGTGGGCCAGCTTCATAAAGTATGTAACTGGGTTCGTGCTGTTATTATTAATCCGGGCCTGTTCAACATTGGCGATGTCTCCATTCACGCCGGTCAGTTCATATTAGTCGTGACCAATGGGCCCAGCACACACACACGCAGAGAGAGAGAGAGAGAGAGAGAGAGAGAGAGAGAGAGAGAGAGAGAGAGAGAGAGAGAGAGAGAGAGCCAGGTCGACTTATTACCGGAACAGAAGCGCCGAGACCGGTGGATTGACAGGGGAAAATGGCCGTCACTAATCCGATCGGCTCTTAAGTAGCCGCTTCCTGTGACTCAGTCTTTCTGTGACTGTCAGTGGGTACGAACATGACATTGCTTCCTTTCTATTCTTTCTTTCTTTCTTTCTTTTACTTTTTTTCTTTTTTTCTTTCCTTCCTTCTTTCTTCCTTTCTTTCTTTTTTCTTTCTTTTTTTTTTTGCTCTTTTTTCTTTTTCCTTGTCTTCAAATGAGCTACACTTTCTTTCTTTCTTTCTTTCTTCTCTTTCTTCCTTTCTTTCTTTCTTTCATTTTGTCTGTCTGTCTGCCTATCTGTCTTCTTTTCTTTTTTTTCCCTCTTTCTTCCTCTTCATTTTTTCTTTTTTCTTTCTTTTTTTTCTTTCCTTTTCCGTTGTCTTCATATGAGACACACTCACTAACACCCAAACACTCACATCCACCTCACACTCCCCAGCACACTCCTGCAGTC
>CM065733.1:61548253-61551780 GCA_033310375.1 Conus canariensis | reverse complement strand
ACCCACCCACCACCCCCACCACCCCCTTCTCGCATGCTGGAGCGGCTCTGTTAATTGGAAGCGAAAGCTTGGAGGGTGGGGGCGAGGGTCTGTGATATTTTCAGGTAAAGGGTCCGTCGTGCCCACGGTCGAACAGTGAAAACACCAGCCACGGGGGAGGGGAGAGAGGGAGAAGAAGAGAGAGGGAGAGAGAGAGAGAGGGGGGGATGATGATGGGTAAAGTGAGTAATGAGAGGAGATGTGGTGAAAATTGAATGATTATGAGGGTGGGGGGGGGGGGGGGGGGGGGGGGGGAAGTCCAACACACATGAATCTCAAATCAGCAGCTAAGAAAAAAAAAATGATATTATGTATGATAAATGAAAAAAAAAAAAAAAAAAGAAAAGAAAATTCCGACCGACCGCAGCTTGAATGGTGTGTATAGAGGGAGGGTAACAGGGGTGAGGTGAGGGCGGGTGGGAGGGGGTACAGGGTGAGGTGAGGCGGGTGGGAGGGGTACAGGGTGAGGTGAGGGCGGGTGGGAGGGGTACAGGGTGAGGTTGAGGGCGGGTGGGGGGAGGGGGTACAGGGTGGAGGTGAGGGCGGGTGGGAGGGGGTACAGGGGGTGAGGTGAGGGCGGGTTGGGCATGGAAGGGGATGGGGTGGGGGTGGGTAGGGAGTGAGGAAGACGGGGGGGGGGAGGAGAACAGGGTAGGATCGTCTGTCAAAAAGCAAAATGAGACGACTGAAACAGGAGAGGAGGAGCGGAGAGGGGGGGGAGGGGGGGGGGGGGGCGATGAAGAGGAGGGAAGGGAAGCAATCAAGCAGCAAGAGTATTTTGCCTCGCCTGTTTCCCCCCCATCCCGTCTATTTCAAGGACCAGGGCAATTTCCTCCCCCGTCCACTCAGCTGACAAAAGATTCCTGCAGAGGCCTCACCCCCAGGCCAGGACGTCCTGCTATCAGATCAGACTGAGAGTGTCGACAGCAGTAGGAGTCAAGACCCCTGAGGTAGTGAGTGGCCTACCCGGCAACACTGGGCTTATCCTGCGCGCCGTTTGTGACCCCTGCACATTGAGGAAACAAGGCGGGGGTACGGGTGCAACCTGCTGAGACAAGGGCGGAAGAGTATGGCTGGACATTCTTTTCCCATGGATCAGTCGACGTGGTAATGGTTCGAAGGGGCTTCCCCACCAGGGGAGCTTAGAATCGTGAGTCAGTGGCACGGTGAGAGAGGGTGGGGGGGGGGGGGGGGGGGGGGGGGGGGGGGGGGGGGGGGAGGGGGAGGTCAGAGAGAGAGAAAAGAGAGGAGAAGAGAAACAAGAAAAAAATACTCATACAGACATACAGACAGACGAGACAGACAGAGACAGAGACATACAACAGACAGACAAACATACAAGAAGAGAAGAAGAAAGGGAAAAAGAAGAAGAAGAAAAAAGAAGAAGAAAAGAAGAAGAAAAGAAAAAGAAAGAAGAAAAAAAGAAAAGAAGGAAGGAAAAAGGAACAAGACAAGAACAAAAAACAAGAAGAATGTTTTTGTTCTCCAATTGCCCAATACCATGGAGTGATGATCAAACAAAGCACATTACTGAACAGGACAGAACAGCACTGCATTCATCCTATCTTGCCTTAATTTCACAGGCATTAAAGACGAACCAGGCCATTTTTTTTTTCTCTCTTTCGAATCATTGGTTGGTTCTGGAAATTTGCAATGTAAATTCAAACATGGGATGGATGACAGTAATACCATCTTGGAGTACGTTTTCTTTGAAGGGTTTCGTATGCACGGCAAAACTAACACACAAAAAAGAAAAAAAAGAAAAAAAGAAAAAAAAAGAAAGGAAAGCTCTGTCTCGGAACATAGTGCAAACGGGCAATACACACATTCGTTTAAAATCAGCTTTGTACACTGCCAGAAATCAGAATTCAGTTGTGTGGCAATCCAGTTCTAAATCTGCACAACGTGTTCTGCAATAGATGTTTATGATTTATGATTTCTATCAGAACTGATCGAAAGGAGGTAAAACCACAGAAAGTTTTTTGGCCCATGTTTGCATGCCTGTCACCTTGAAACACTCTTTGTGTTTAAAAGCTGCCAAACCTCCCGATATCCTGAGAGAGAGAGAGAGAAAAGAGAGAGAGAGAGAGAGAGGGGAGAGAGAGGGGGAGATGATGAATGATGATGAGGATGATGATGATGATTGAATGTCACCGGGGATAAAACTTATTAAACTTTTCCGTTTAAGATTATTTATGGTGACAAAACATATGTACCTAGTTCACCAGAACTCTCTCTCTCTCTCTCTCTCTCTCTCTCCTCTCTCTCTCTCTCTCTCTCTCTCTCCTCTCTCTCTCTCTCTCTCTTGAAATCGTCCGAAAACGGAATGTGGATATGTACACGTGGTGAAGTAATCAGACCGCACTGCTGTAGTCACGGGGGACAATCCTTTCATTCCATGACATGCACCCAGTGACCTGCCGTGTGTGTGCGTTGTGTGTGCGTGTGTGTGTGTGTGTGTGTGTGGTTGTGTGTGTGTGTGTGTGTGTGTGTTTTGTGTGTTGTGTGTGTGTGTGTGTGTGTGTTGAGAGAGAGAGAGAGAGAGAGAGAGAGAGAGAGAGAGAGAGAGAGAGAGGATATCGTAAGAAATGGTGGATTACCAGGATTATTGTTGCTGTTTTGGTCATTGTGGTGTTGTCATCGCTGCTTGCAGTTGTGTTGCAATCATCATACCTACGTCACAACTCTAGCCCGATTTGGTATGGTAAGAAATGGCGGATTATCAGATGATTGTTGCTGTTTTTGCCATTTCGTTGCCCTTCCTGCAGCAGTTGTTGCCATAGTTTTAGCTGTGACACAACGTTAGCGCAGTTTTGGCACTTCTACCAAATGGTGGAGGGGGAGAGGGAAGGGGGGAGGGGGAGGGGAGAAGTCTGCTCTGCTGAAACGCTATAGGCTTATTGAGCAAGTGATGAAAGGAACTTCGAGAAGAAGCAATACATGGCACACGGCCAAATTAAAAGATCTTCCGCAGACTGGCCTAGATGATGAAATCTCAGCAGATGAACCGAAGGAAGCAATATTTGCATGCACAGAGGGTACGCCTCCAGGTTCAGACCAAGTGCGTTATTCAGATTTCAAACGGCTTTCGGATGAAAACAACTCCCACAGGTTCATTATCTACTCATGCAGTTCTAGTAAAAGTCATCTCCAAGAAAACTGAGCACGCAGCTTCGTTGCAGCCTCTAGCAAAAGAAGAAGAAAAAAATCATCGACAGATGAGCAGTTAGTGTATTAATAAAAAACAAAAACAAAACTACTCCAATCAAAGGTGACTACAAAACAGTAAGTGTATGGATGAATGCTGCTACTTCTGACTGTTACTGATTCTAAAGACAGGAAAAACTCACACAGGAGCAACTGATCTAAATGCACCAACATCCAGTATTCAGTAAGTCACTGTGGTGCAGAGGTTGGTGTCTCGAGCTGCGGACTCGGAGGTTGTGGATTGAAATCCCGTCAAAGGGATTTATTATCTGTATCCCCCC
>CM065733.1:61530753-61535753 GCA_033310375.1 Conus canariensis | reverse complement strand
AAAATGACTCGGCATGTGTGACTGTCACCAGCATTTTCTTAACCAGTACCAAGAAAGACCGTGGGATGTCCCCCCCCCCCTCTCCCCTCAACCCCTTTCTCAGGACTCCTTTTCTTCCCCTAGCCCCCCCCCCCCCCCTCCCCAACACACACACACACACACACACACACACACACACACACACACACACACACACACACACACACACAGACGCACACACGTACATCTCCTTTTCTTCTTTCTTCTCAAAACCGGATTGATGTTCGCCTTTGAATGTTGAACACTTTGCATCCGATGCCACAGAGAATTCTATCTCTATGTAAGTTTTACCGTTAAGACGATCGCCTTGAGAGAGAGAGAGAGAGAGAGAGAGAGAGAGAGAGAGAGAGAGAGAGAGAGAATAGCAAAAGAGATTTTTCTCGAGTTGTATGATTCGCGGAGGTGTATGTGTGTGTGTGCGAGCGCGCTGTGTGTGTGTGTGTGTGTGTGTGTGTGGTGTGTGTGTGTGTGTGTGTGTGTGTGTGTGTGAGTGTGTGTGTGTGTGTGTGTGTGTGTGTGTGTGTGTGTGTGTGTGTGTGTGTGTGTGCACGCGCGCGCCACAGTACTTATATTAAGTTTAGTACTGGATAATTTAACGAAAGAATTTATTCTTCTAGTTTGTGATTTTAGAAAATAATAATAATAATAATAACCAGTGATCAACCAGGACAACGCCTCTTTTTTCTTTTCTTCTTCTTTTTCTTCAGGGATTGACAGGGGAAGGGAGGGGGGAGGACGGTAAGAGGTGAGCTCGGGGAGGGCGGTGCGGGGAGGATGGCGTCGGAGCCCACAGCGAGTTATCTGATTTATTGAACGACACGTCGATATAATCCAGAACAGGTTGTCTTTGTAAAATGTTCTTAAACTGAACAGATGTGTGTGTGTGTGTGTGTGTGTGTGTGTGTGTGTGTGTGTGTGTGTGTGTGTTAACAGGGCAGACCTGTTACTTTGCAGGAGGATGGGGGTGTGCTTGAATATTTAAAGAGTAAGTTGAAGGCGCTTACATTTGGCAGGTGCATCTGGGGGGAGCTGTCTCGTTCCCTCCCTCCTCCAGTCTCCCGGAGTTCTTTTTTCCCGTGAAAAAAAACGCCGTGTGTCTGTGCAGTTAGGCATTACTTCACTGCCATATGAAACAGTAACAATACTTTACTTTAGCTGGAGGGGGTGCACGTGCATGCACTGCACTTCAGCCTTATCCCTTGTTCGCCCCTGGCTGCAAAACAGTGGGCAAGCTGAACACGTTTTCTCTGGGCAGAAATGTCCTCGTCTGCATTCATGTATGTGAACTGTTGTACTTATTTGATCTGCAGTATCATGCTTGTTCTCTCTCTCTCTCTCTCTCTCTCTCTCTCCTCTCTCTCTCTCTCTCTCTCTCTCTCTCTTGTTTTGCCTAACCCTTATGCTCTCTCTCTCTCTCTCTCTCTCTCTCTCTCTCTCTCTCTCTCCTCCTCTCTCTCTCTTGCTTTTTCCCTGCCACATGCTCTCTCTCTGTCTCTGTCTCTCTGTGGTTTTTCCCAACCTTTATGTTCTCTCTCTCCTCTCTCTCTCTCTCTCTCTCTCTCTCTCTCTCTCTCTCTCTCTCTATATATATATATATACTCTCTCTCTCTCTCTCACTCTCTCTCTCTCTCTCTTTTCTCTCTCTCTCTCTCTCTCTCTCTCTCTCTCTCTCTCTCCCCAGACTTATCTAAAATAAATTGTGAAAATTTTCAAAGTTTTCGTGTTTTGCGCATCTTTTGCCTAGACGTGTGCAAAGTACAGCGGAATTACGGTACTGGTTTTAATCATTGAACCTTTCCTCCTCTCTTCTCTCATTGTCCGATAATTTCTTGGTTTACGACACATTGTCAGTGTTAATCATGTCCCATCTGTCGATCGTCACAATGCCCACAATTCAGGCTGGGTACCCCTTCCATGCTGTCTGAGCTTTTGACAACATGACAACTTTTTTGACGTTGCCAGAAATATCTTTGTCGTGAACGCGACCTTGAACCGTCATCAGTCAATTAATTTAATTAATTCAGTTACTATTTCATTTCAGAGTTGTGGATTGGTTCTGTCATCCGAATCAAACGTACTCACTGACGACATGGAGCGATGACGTCACCATGCCGGCCATTCAGTCTTCGACTTGCAACCAATCGGAGGAACCGAGAGGAGACAGAGAAGTATGAAAAAGATGTGTCGCAGAAAACTGGGTCCACTCCTATCACTACATATACACTGAATCCGGGACACAGGCGTCTAAATATACGTACGTAAAGGCCCTATTGACAGGATTGTGTGTGAAAATAATAACGATTTTCATCTTCCAGGGTTATCAACAAACGTTGATGAGTCTTTGCCTGGATGCGAAATAACCGATGGTTGGTGGATTTGTAGTACCTCTTCATTTTATTGTGGGTTACTATTAAATAGAAGTCACCCAGATTCAGGGCATTTCTACAGCATCACAAGGATCTTTCCTTCCCCATTCTGAGGAAGCATTGAACATAACTGTATCGGTAAGATGATGGTTCTCGGGAACGGGGCAAGTGAAGCGTGGGATCACTTGACATTGGAAAGTAGCAGTTGAACCTTGAGAAGAAGCATCTCGACTAACTTGAACCAGGACAGCAGTTTTTTTTCTTTTTTTTTTTCTGGAGGATCAACGTGAGGGCAGACTTGGAACCCTCCATTCATTCACCATGCCATTCTCATCGCTGACACTCCCGTGGACCTCGGGGTCCGCGGCCAGGACTGTCCTCACACTGGTCTGCCTGATGGAGAGTCTGCAGATCGGCTCCGCCTTCGTGCACCGGCTGGACAAGTGCGAGCCCATCGACATCCCCCGCTGCCGCGCCATGCCCTACAACATGACCCGCATGCCCAACCTGCTGCACCACAGCACGCAGGAGAACGCCCGCCTGGCCTTCGACCAGTTCCACGTGCTGCTGGACCGCAACTGCTCCGAGGTGCTGCTGTTCCTCCTGTGCGCCATGTACGCCCCCATCTGCACGGTGGCTTTCCAGCCGGAGCCCATCCCGCCGTGCCGGGGTGTGTGTGAGCGGGCTCGGGCGGGCTGCGAGCCGTTGATGAACGCTTACAACGTGTCCTGGCCCGAGGCCCTCAGCTGCTCCCGTCTGCCCCGCTATGAGCGGGGCGTGTGTGTGTCTCCTGAGGCCATCGTCACGCCCAGCACCCCTGGAAAACGTGAGTCTGTGCTGTGGTGTGTGGGCATGGAGGGTTTTAACATACAGCCCCACCACACTACACCCCCACACACCTCTATCTTTCAATTAATTGATCTGTCCATCTATCTGTCTGTCAGTCTGTCTGTCCTTCAGTTAATTCATCTGTCCATCCGTCTGTCTATTCTATCTATCTATCTATCTATCTATCTATCTGTCTGTCTGTCTGTCTTTCAATTAATTTATCTGTCCATCTGTCTATGTATGTATGCATGTAGGCTATGTATGTATCTATCTATCTGTTGCATGTATTTATGTATATATGTATGTAAGCTATGTATGTATGTATTCATCTATCTATCTATCTATCTGTTTATCTGTCTGTCTGTCTGTTTATTTGCCTGTCTGCTTGTCTATTAAAGTATTTACGTCCTCCAGGTACGTTGCTCCCATATACATGGAAAAGAGGTCATCAAAAAAAGTTCAAATCCTGATCATGTCGAAGATGGGCTTCATCTTTGAAATCTGGCACAACTATGTGCATGCCTTTTTTCATGAGGACACTCAAAACTGGGAAATTTCTTCATCCCAGCTGTGGCCTCATCGAACATGATTTCATCATATCCGCCACATCTGCACAAAATGAAGAAACTAACTGTTAATAACTTCCAGCAAAAGGCACATACAAAGATTTGATAAACACTTATAACAAGCATGCTCATAATATTCCACTGGTAAGAAGTGGTCAGGTGACTTTAAAGAGAGTATAGAGAGCCTCGAAGATGACTATGTGTGGAAAGCCAAAGACCATTCATGCCAAAGAAACAATTCCCACGACCCTGCTCACTGACGTGACAGACAGGGAAGTCAATGTCCGTCATACTGCCAGCCCTTGGGGCATCTGTCTGTCTGTCTGTCTGTCTGTCTGTCTGTCTGTCTGTCTGTCTGTCTGTCTCTCTCTCTCTCTCTCTCTCTCTCTCTCTCTCTCTCTCTCTCTCTCTCTCCGTTTCTAGCCAGCCCTTTGGGCATCTCTTCTCTCTCTCTCTCTCACACACACCTCTCTCTCTCTCTCTCTCTCTCTCTCTCTCTCTCTCTCTCTCTCTCTCTCTCCCTCTCTCGGCTAAAACTTCACCATCGGTGAGAGTTTTGTGTATGCCAAGAATCCCACCATTAGGGTAGCTACATTCTGTCATCTGGGATCTCTTTGCAAAAGTTTGGAACTTCTGACGAAAGACCCAGTAAGGAAAAGTGCCATCCGGAATTTTTGTCCAAGACACAGGAGCACACTTGACTGATAATGTTTCAAGGCAATTCAGGCCTACATCGAACTGAAGCGGAGCTAATTTGTCTCACTTTCAACTCGAAATAAAGCGGCAATCAAAACAGTGGGAACACCACCTCCAAAGAAACTGGTCTGCGAGTAGCCTGATGGCTACATTTTTTTTTTTAGGGATACAGATGGTATTCTGCTTGTGGACTCTCTTGAGAAGGGCCGCGCAGTCGCTGAAGAAAACAATGCAAACCTGCTGCAGTAGCTACAGGACTATATCATTTCTAAGCACCGTGAACAAACTGTTTAGAGGGGGCCAGAATAGCTCAGTTGGTAGAGCCAACCCAAGAGTTGCGGGTTCGAATCTCAGCCGGGCCGTTTCGGTACAGGGGGATTTTTCCCTCGGAGTTAACATTGGTTCTGACTCCATTTCCCATACAGTCCTTCGAATGAGACTATAAACCGAGGTTCCGTGTGTGAACGCACGCATAACATCTTGCACACACGTAAAATCCCATTAC
>CM065733.1:61515753-61525753 GCA_033310375.1 Conus canariensis | reverse complement strand
CAAGTCCAATATGTCTAAGGTCCTATGTGTCATATATTTGTGTCCCAGGTCCTGCGTCTCGGGATCTATGTATCCCAGGTCTTCTAATCCCAGGTTCTATGTTGTAGGCACTATGTATCCTAGGTCCTATTTATTCCACGTCCCATGTGTCCTAGGTCGTATGTTTCACAGACCCTAAGTATCCCAGGTACTATGTATCCTAGATCCTAGGTATCCCAGGACCTATGTATCCCAGTTCCTATGTGTCACAGGTCCCAAATATCTCAAGTCCAGTGTGTCAGAGGTCTCAAGTGTCTCAGGATCTACATGTCTCAGGTCTCACGTATCCAGGTCCTGTGTGTCACAGGCCCTTGTTTCCCTGATCTTAACTATCCAGATCTTGTGTCGCATATCCTGTGTGTTCCGTTTCCCATGTTCCCATGACCTATGTATCCCAGATTTTATGTATTGTAGATCCTACGTGCCACAAGTCCTATGTGTCGCAGAACCTACGTTTCTCAGGTCCCATGAATTCAGATCCTTTGAATCTCAGGTCTTAGGTGTCCTAGTGCCTACGTATTCCGGTCTTATATGCCACAGGTCCTATGTGTTGCTGGTCCTATACAACCTGTGTGTCGCATGTCTTATGTATCCAAGGTCTTGTGTCCTAGATCCTATGCATTCCAGGTCCTATGTATCAACGGCCCCATGTATTGCGGGTCCTATGTATCCCACATCCTATATGTCCCAGATCCTATATTATGTCCGCTGTTTTGTAGGTCCTATGTATCTCACATCCTATATGTCCCAGATCCTATATGTCCTGTGTTTTGTAGGTCCTATGTATCCCACATCCTATATGTCCCAGATCCTATATTATGTCCTGTGTTTTGTAGGTCCTATGTATCCCACATCCTATATGTCCCAGATCCTGTATGTCCTGTGTTTTGTAGGTCCTTTGTATCCCACATCCTATATGTTCCAGATCCTGTATGTCCTGTGTTTTGTAGGTCCTATGTCTCCCACATCCTATATGTCCCAGATCCTATATTATGTCCTGTGTTTTATAGGTCCTATGTCTCCCACATCCTATATGTCCCAGATCCTATATGTCCTGTGTTTTGTAGGTCCTATGCATCCCACATCCTATATGTCCCAGATCCTGTATGTCCTGTGTTTTGTAGGTCCTTTGTATCCCACATCCTATATGTTCCAGATCCTATATGTCCTGTGTTTTGTAGGTCCTATGTCTCCCACATCCTATATGTCCCAGATCCTATATTATGTCCTGTGTTTTGTAGGTCCTATGTCTCCCACATCCTATATGTCCCAGATCCTATATTATGTCCTGTGTTTTGTAGGTCCTATGTCTCCCACATCCTATATGTCCCAGATCCTATATGTCCTGTGTTTTGTAGGTCCTATGTCTCCCATATCCTATATGTCCCAGATCCTATATTATGTCCTGTGTTTTGTAGGTCCTATGTATCTCGGGTCCTTTGTGTCACAGGCTTTATGTGTCATGGGTCATATGTTTTGCAGATTCTAAACATCTCAGTATCCCATGTCCTGTATATCCTAAGCCCAATTTGCCCCAGGTCCTATGTATTCCGAGTGCTTTATGTCCCCGGTCTGATGTATCCCAGATCCTATGTATCCATGGTCTTACATATCCAAGGTCTTATGTGTCCAAGGTCCTATGTATGTATACACACACTCGCACACACACGCACACGCACACACACACACTCGCACGCGCGCGCGCGCGCGTGCACGCACGCACGCACGCACGCACACACAAACACACACACACACACACACACACACACACACACACACACACACACACACACACACACACACACACATAGCGGACGAAAGGCTTCGGAGCAGGTAATATGATGGTTCTGTCTTAAAGATGGGTTAAGATGGTCCCCATATGTTGCTAGTGAAGAATTTTATATTCATAACATATTTCATTCTCATTTTCTTTCGTCCTGCCCCCCACCCCCCACCCCTCCCCAACCCCTCCTCCTGCTTCTTCTTTTTAAAATCTGTTTTTTCCTAGTCATAAATGTAATGACGCAGGAATTGTTAGTCTGCACTTGTATCTCCCCACTACGGAATTGTTTTAGTCACACACACACACACACACACACACACACACACACACACACACACACACACACACACGCACGCACGCACGCACGCACGCACGCACACACACACAACACACACACACACACACACACACACACACACACACACACACATAATATATATATATATATATATATATATATATCCGAGGTCCAATGCAGTCCAAGGTCTGTGCGCCCCAGGCCCCATGTATCCCAAGTCCTGTGTAAGCTAAGTTCTATGTATCCAGGGTCCTATGCATTCTAGGTTCTATGTATCCCAGATCGTATAAGTCCCGCTCTATGTACATCCTGTGTCCTACCTGCCCCAGATCCCGTGCCTCCCAGACCCTCTATAATCCAGGTCCTGTGTATCTCTAGTACCATTTATCCAGAGTCCATTGTATTCCAGGTCCTATGTACCACAGGTCCTATGTATTTCGGGTCCTGTGTATTCCAGGTAATATCTGTCGCATGTCCTATGTGTTTCAGGTCCTATGTATTTCCAGGTAATATGTCTCATGTCCTATTTGTATCAGGTTGTATGTGTTCCAGGTAATATGAATCTCATGCCTTATGTGTTTCAGGTCCCATGTATTCCAGGTAGTATGTGTCATGTCCTAGGTGTCTCAGGTCCTATGTCTTCCAGATCTTATGTATCCCATGCCCCAGGTACTATGTGTTCTGGGTCCGGTGTACCTCTCCCTGGTCCAATTTGTCCTATATCCTATGTATCACAAGTCCTACATATTATGTCCCATGGGGTACCTCTCCCTGGTCCTCTTTATCCAACATCCTATGTATCACAATTCCTATGTCCCATGGGGTATGTATCCCGTGCCTGATGTGTCCCAGACTCGATGTATTTCAGGGTTTGTTTTTCATCCCACGTCCTCTGTACCTCAGGGCCTATGCAGTTCAGTTCTCACTTGCTGCGAGTCCTATGAATCCTAGGCCCTAGGCATCCCAGATGGGTTGTGTGTGTGTTTTATTGACGATGCGTCGTCCTTTTGAGGTCACATACCATTCCCCAAGAGAGATATTCGGGTTCATGCCATTGGTCCCAAGGTCATTGGTCCCGAGGTCGATTGGTCCCAAGGTCGATTGGTCCCAAGGTCCGTTGGTCCCAAGGTCCATTGGTCCCAAGGTCCGTTGGTCCCAAGGTCCGTTGGTCCCAAGGTCCGTTGGTCCCAAGCTTCATATAAATCTGTGAAATATATAACGGACCTTGGGACCAACGGACCTTGGGACCAACGGACCTTGGGACCAACGGACCTTGGGACCAACGAACCTTGGGACCAACGGACCTTGGGACCAACAAACCTTGGGACCAATGAACCTTGGGACCAACGAACCTTGGGACCAACAAACCTTGGGACCGATGACACGCTCCCGAGATATTCAAGCATTCTTGAGTGATGACTTAACTTCATACTACAAGACTTCGTTTAGATTCTGACCAGAACTGTGTTTTGTCACGACATACAGTGCTTTGCTCAACATATCTGACGACATCCGAAAGGCGGAAAAAAGAAAAAAAAAAGTGCAGAGCATTGCCTGCGCCTGACACCTGAAAGTCGGCTTCCTTTCATTTAAGTAACTGAACAGAGTGAAGTCGGGAGGGGGGTGGGGGGGGGGGGGGTGGAAGTGGAGCGTGGGGATGTGGGATGGGGGTTATCTCATCTTTCGTTTTAATTTCTAGCTCAAATGAAGGGGGTTCTGATTTCAGTTTCAGGGCCCCTCCTTACCTTTGAAATGCACACGTCACCTAACGTGTTTTCTTTCCAGTGATATTCTTACAGCTTAATCGACCTTGGTGACCGTATCAGGTAAAGAAAGCAAGTTCAAATCGCACTCAGGTACAGCTTAACATGCCAAGGTTAAAATCCAAAACCACAACTCCTGAAACTAGACAACCGATCTGAAGATTACTATGATGAACGTCCAAGTCAGGTTACTTGAGGGGGAAAAAATCTGCCAGAACATTTAAAAGGACGTCAGATGGGTCTTCTTGGGAAAAAAGTTCTTCATGTACACAAAGAGTAGAATACTTTGCTTACACTTGAGTACAAACATCCCAACAAATCTAAGTACTAATCATGTGATTCAGACCATAGAGCATATCAACCTTTTAAAAATATAATAGTTCTTTGAAAGAGACTATACACCAAGGTTCCGTGGTTGAACGCACACATAACATCTTGCACACACACACACACACACACACACACACACACACACACACACACACACACACACACACACACACAATACCACCACCAACTTCCAGGAAGAGAAGGCCGGCTCGGCTGTTGTGTGAATGACAAATATAAACATAGCATGCACCTTTCGTTAAAATTCGAAAGAAAGAGTGAAAATTGAGTTGTATTCGACTGACTAACGCAGGAAACAACTCAATGAAGTGCCAGCAGGCAGCTCTTCAGTCGGCTCTACCCAGGTAGGCAGCCCGTTATGTAAACGAGGGCATGAATTGTAAAGTGCTACAGCTTGGTCTGTAACCAACAACAGTGTTATCTAAATACCTTCAACATTATCACCATCACCCCCACCTCGACCACCATAACCACCACCAATAAGAATGATTATAATGACAACAACTGTGAAAGATTTGTGGTCTGAAGACGCTGTTTTCACGTTATGCTTTCCAGAGACAAATGGGGGAAAATGTCCAGATCTGGACTGATTTGAAAGAGCTGATTCACTTTTTTTCTGCTAAAAGATTAAAATGAAACCAATTTAAATTTTTCCAAAAATGTTCATTAAATGCCTAACAAACACTGAAGTCAGAATATTCATCTTCATATTTGACGAAAATAGGTGATCTTTCAAACGGAAGTAGGCCTAGTCTAGTGAGTTTCCTGCAAAATTCCACCCAACCAAGACTGCCTGGCTTTCCAAAAATCGTGCAGGGTGTGTCACAATATCAACCATCAAACTTTCCAGTTGATTCCAGAATGTGCAAAGGTGAAAGACCAGACCACTTGTTGAAGAAAATCTACCACAAAGATGAATTTTTCAGAATCGCATTCAAACACGGATATGGTAGAGCTAATTTTGATATCATTCAGCTTCCATACAGAGCTATTACCGATAAAAATTTCGTATTTAGACTCAGCAACTCATGCGGCTCATAAAGCCCAGATAAGTTTTTATTAGAAACTCGAATTTAACCCGAATCCACGCCCCTCCAATTCATCCTCCCCCCCTCCCTCCCCCTTCGCTTTTTCGCCTCCACGTATAAGCACATGTACGCGGAGTATAGGCACACGCAAACGATCTCAGCCCTCGTTTGATTTCATCTTGAAAACAGGCCGCCCCGTTTTGATTCCGAGTTGAGTTTCCCGCTTTGCGGTAATTAGAGAATGACGGATGGCGCTAAAGCTGCGGAGGTCGTGGCAGACGATAAGCGGCTTTGATAGACAGCGGGGCTAGCGCGCCCGCTTTGATAGATCCGCTTTGATTGATAGCCTCCCTTTGAAGTCCAACACCGCACCGAACGGGAGGCGCTGCTGAGAAGAAAGGCAGCAGACCTGGTGAAAAGGTGGAAAGAGGGCGAAAAAAAAAAAAAAAAAAAAAAAAGGAAGAAAGAAAAAAAAAAGGAAGAAAGAAAAAAAAAAGGAAGAAAAAAAAAAGGCGCTCTTTTGTACCTCGTCAGTGGCCAGCAAGCGCGCTTGTTTGTCAAACAGCACCTTTTGTTTTGTTTTCTCTTCAAATTTCGGTTTTAAGTCAAACCACTCTTTTCCAAATTTCTGTTTGAATTCAGACCACTCTTTCAGTCAAAGGCGAGTTGCTGTCATTCCGTTTGTTTGGTCCACGCAGACATCAGGGTTGTCGCTCAGTGGGTCGAGACATTAGAGTTTTTTTCCTTTTTTTTTCTTCTTTTTTTGTGTGTGGACTTTTTCCCCCCTTGTATGAACGGAGAAGACAGTTCAATTGCCCCAACATTGAAAGCATAATTTATCAACGTAGTAATTCTTTTAATACGGTTTTACGCAATTGCAGATAGGTTAGGATTCAAAGTTACGGTTAGATTAGCTTTGGATCTAGGTTAGGGTAAGGCCCTGGTTAAGGTTGAGGTCAAGGTCTTTGGATCTAGGTTAGGGTAAGGCCCTGGTTAAGGTTGAGGTCAAGGTCTTTGGATCGAGGTTAGGGTAAGGCCCTGGTTAAGATTGAGGTCAAGGTCTTTCCGTTAGATTAGCTTTGGATCGAGGTTAGGGTAAGGCCCTGGTTAAGGTTGAGGTCAAGGTCTTTGGATCGAGGTAAGGGTAAGGCCCTGGTTAAGGTTGAGGTCAAGGTCTTTGGATCGAGGTTAGGGTAAGGCCCTGGTTAAGGTTGAGGTCAAGGTCTTTGGATCGAGGTTAGGGTAAGGCCCTGGTTAAGGTTGAGGTCAAGGTCTTTGGATCGAGGTTAGGGTAAGGCCCTGGTTAAGGTTGAGGTCAAGGTCTTTGGATCGAGGTTAGGGTAAGGCCCTGGTTAAGGTTGAGGTCAAGGTCTTTGGATCGAGGTTAGGGTAAGGCCCTGGTTAAGGTTGAGGTCAAGGTCTTCCGTTCCGGAGGTGGTCTTCCGGTTTTTCTTATGGACATCTCAATCTCTAATGAATACCACCCACCCACCCACCCACCCCCCATTTGTGTGTGTGTATGTGTGTGGTGGGGTGGGGGTGGGGGGGGGGGCGGGGAAGGAGTGTGTGGTGTGGTGGTGGTAGGATACTATCCTCCGTGACTCAAAACTGCTGTGTGACTCAGCTGCCAACGGGTGAATACCGAACGCTTTTTCTACCAATCCTTAGGAAAGTAACAGAATTTTGTGAATCACGTAGTGCTCTCTCTCTCTCTCTCTCTCTCTCCTCTCTCTCTCTCTCTCTCTCTCTCTCTCTCTTCTCGAACCAAACGGGGGGGGGGGGGGGGGGGGGGGGGATGAGGGGTGCCACCAACCCATGCTTTAACAGGATTCGAACCTACTTACTGCTTGCCAGTCCGCAGATTGTGGTGTTAACCACTTCTGGTCTATAGACATAAACATTATATTGTCTTACTTATTTGGCTAATATGGACTGCAGTTTAGTTCTTTATTACGGTTTGAAGAAGCTCAGTGCAGTCAGCCACAACACGACATTGCCAAAGGCAGAGCTGGGTAGATCTGACGATTGATCTTCAAGAATGAGAAAAGATATTTTGAGATAAAAACTTCAGAATGACTTGTTAGGGACTGATCTGTATACAAATCTGAAGAGTGATTTCTGAAGCATGTAAATGTACGACGTTTTTGTTTGTTTGTTCGTTTTTTTGTCTGTCTCTACCTGTCCCTGTTTCTCTCTTCTTGTTTGTCGTCGTCTGTTTTCTTGCATGTCTCTGTCCTTCTCTCGTTCTTTTTGTACTCCCAGTTCTTATAGAACAGGGAGTACTTTAGAATGGGAACGAAGAAATGCTGTCTGTGTGTCTGCCTGTCTTGTCTGTCTGTCTGTCCGTCCGTGGTCAAAATGTGTTCCACTCGCTCCAGACAAAACTACTGGGCCGATCTTTCTGAAAATTTGTAGGTATGTTCATTATGGGTCACGGATGATGCCCGAGGGTTTATTTTACCGTTATATCGTTACTAACGGCTATAACGGCCCATAACGGTTTTTCTTCTTTATGGAATATCTCAGAAAGTGCTTGACCGATCTTTCTGAAAATTTGTAGGTATGTTCATTATGGGTCACAGATGATGGCTGATGTTTACCAGAATAGCCGTTACTAACGGCTATAAGGGCCCATAACGTTTTTTCCTCTTTATGGAATATCTCACGCGTATTCAAGATAAACTGGGAGTACGTTTATATGCTTTGCATCTTGTTGTATGTCTGATTGCCTGTCTCTGCGCAGGGCCGTCCGCACTAGACACGGATCAGGAAGGAGAGAGGGAGGGAATATCAGAAAACTCTCACGCCCCCCTCCCCCTCGCCCCTCACGTTCGTTCCCCAACCTCTCCCCTACCCCCTACCCCTACTCCCCCCCCTCCCCCCCAAAAAAAAAAACAAAAACAAAAAAAACACGAAAAAAGGACTGAAAGGCCACAAGGAGTGCATATTAGAAGCAACAAATTGAAAAAGAAAAAAGGACTTGCTTCATAGAAACTCACACATTATTAACAAAGATTGCTACCACTACAAAGATTTGGTACCATTTCTAACCCCCCTCCCCTCTCTCTCTGCTCTCTCTCCTCCCCCCCCCCCTCCCTCTCTCTCCTCTCTCTCTCTCTCTCTCTCTCTCTCTCTCTCAGTGGATCTGATTAGAAACAATGGATAAATGAAAAAAAAAAAAAAAAAAAAAACAACCAAACAAACAAAAAGCAGAGAAACAACAACAACAACAACAACCAAGCACACCTTAGGACTTCTTTTGGCGATGTATTCATTGGCAGAGTTTCACCTGACGCAGTTTCTGAGAAATAAGTACAGATTATAATTGGAAACATATCTTCTTGATTTTTTCTTCTGAAAGTTTTTTTTTTTTAAATCTTAGCTTGTCTATGCATTGGTCAGGAACGGTGAAGCCAGCGTCATGCAGACCAACTGTATACCAATATCACGTACCAACTTGTAGCCTACGTTGTCAAGAATGAAACTATGAATGAAAAACCGAGTAAACTAACCGACTGCATGACGGAAACGGCTGAATGTTACGCTGACAGGCAGTTGTTAGTCGGTTCTACACAGGTAGGCAGTCCGTTTGTAAAGGAAAGTATGGATTGTAAGGCGCTTAGAGCTCAATGAAGAGCAGGCCCTACTCTTAATGATAATAACTATATAAAACCAAACTCCTCAAGGGAGCAACATTGGGCCAACGGGGACGTGACGGTTTTTGTTGTTATTTATTCAATTATTCATAATGGAGGTCATGGACACAAGGTCCTCATTATTGGTCATTCCCCTCGCTTACCTCCCCTCTCGCCACACACACACCTTTCTTCATTATTTCCTTGACCCCCCTACTCCCTCTGTCTTATTTTTGTCCCAAGTACCCTCACCCCTATCCCCATCCCAATCCCCAACCCGCTTTCCCTTCCATTTTTTCCCCCTAACCTCGTCCCCTGTCCAAACTGACTTTGTGTGTGGTATGCGACCCTTTTCTGCCCTCGTTTTCAAAACAAAGCGCCACCTGCCGGGATCAGCAGAGTGACATCCCTTCTCCTCTGTTCGGGGGATCGGGGCCGGGATTTGGGAAGATTACTGGCATCAGCAGGGATTTTCAGCGCGCGCATCAAAGGTGTGCGGCCACGTGCGATGCGCGCGAGCTGCCAACGTCAACACCGTTAAAAAGCAAGCACACTTAAAACGTAAAATGCAGTTAGAGAAGAAGGAGAAGAAGAAAAAGAAGTAGAAGACGAAGTTCGGCTTTGATGCACTCGTCAGCGTTTGACTGTAAATTCAACCCGCAATCTTCAAAAGACGGAAGATATTTTGATCGCTTTAAGCCAGCTAATCTCTCTCTCTCTCTCTCTCTCCTCTCTCTCTCTCTCTCTCTCTCTCTCTCTCTCTCTCTCAGCTGCAACATGTTACAAATGATCAGTTCTTTTTGCTAGGTGGGTATTTGTGAGAACTGTCTCCATCTGTGTAAAAGATTTTCCTTCTCCTTCTCTCCCCCCCCCCCCCCCCCCCCCATGTACGTATATCTCCTCCCCCCCCTGCCCGCCCCTATGTTTTCCTTTCTTTTTCTTTCTCTGTTTGTCAGTCAGTCTGCCAGTCTGTTGTCTGTCTGACTCTCTCTCTTCCTCCCCCCTCTCTCACTTTGTCTGCCTGTCTCTCTCTTCCTTGTCCTCTCTCTCTCTCTCTCTCTCTCTCTCTCTCTCTCTCTCTCTCTTTCTCTCTGTTTCTCTCTCTG
>CM065733.1:61473253-61510753 GCA_033310375.1 Conus canariensis | reverse complement strand
GAAAAAAGAAGGAGCGAATGGCGGAGGGAGGGAAGGGTGAGTGGGTGTGAGTGAGTGGAATTGGGGTGGAGGGGGTGTGAAGGAGGGTGGAGAGGCTGGAGGGGTGGGGTGGAGGGGGAGGAAAGGAGGGTGGAGGGGATGAAAGGGGGGGTGGGGTGTGGAAGGAACGGGAGAGGGTTATGGGTAAATACTGGCATTTCAAAGCATTCGAACCAAACGTTCTCTCCCCACCCCACCCCCACCCCCATCTTCATCCGTCTTCAAAAGGGGAGAGCGCCTGCATTCCAGAGAGCGACGGGGGATAAATCAAAGAGATCTCCCCCATCTTTGAAGTGACAGAGAACGGCCCGGAGATGAGAAATCAATACTAATGGTTATCATCACGCACACCCCGGCTGAAGGAATGGCAACTGTCACGCATGTCAAACGGGAGAGAGAGAGAGAGAGAGAGAGAGAGAGAGAGAGAGAGAGAGAGAGAGAGAGAGAACGGGAAGGGCGGGGCTCCTCAAGAAGGAGAGGGGTGGGAGGGGGTGGGGGGGTGAGGGGGGTAAGAGAAGACACCCTCCTCCCTCCCCCCCCCCCCCCCCCCCCCCGCTCACATCGATGAAAGATGAGGGTACAAGATAAGCTCAGGTAGGCGGGTAGGCTTAGTAGGTTTTATTTTCGCAAGCACTGAAGCAAGGGAACAGGTGGAAGCTTAGCGAAGGAGAGTTGCTTCCCTTTAAAGTTTGAAAGTGGTCGTATTCGATTCTGATAAACTCCAGCGCACTGGAGAGAGAGAGAGAGAGAGAGAGAGAGAGAGAGAGAGAGAGAGAGAGAGAGAGAGAGAGAGGAAAACAACAAAACAATGTCACGTTATTTGCAGCTCAGTTGGTCACGGAGGTTTATATCATAAGAATCTTTATAGTAGATGAACACTCTTAGTTCGCGCGAACTTCTACTATTCACTTGTACTTATATATTTATGTGTTATACACACACACACACACACACACACACACACACACACACACCACACACACACAACACACACCTGTGTATAGCAGACTGAAGAGCTGCCTACTGGCGCTACATTCAGTCGTTCCCCGTGTCATTCAGTCAAAGATCAGTTACTCAGTTCTTCAGTCATTCGTTCTTTCTGTCTTCTTTCTTTCTTTTTCACGAAGGATGCGTGTTATGTGTATATGGCCAAACGGGCCTTCTCTTCGGAAAGCTGCTGCTGAGACTTTACGTGGGTTCAAGATGTCTTGCTTGCCTTGACACACTGAACCTCGAATATAGTCTCCACAGACTTTTCGGGAAATGGAGTCAGAACCAATGTTAACTCCGAGAGACCCCCACCCTCCACCCCCACCCTGTACCGAAACAGCCCCGGCGTAGACTTGAACTCTCAACCCAAGGATCGCTAGGATTACGAGTCCGGCGCTCTACCAGCGTAGCTATTGTGGTTCCGGCAGATTTGCTCGGGACTGCGCTGATCCGAATACAAATTTAATGAGGTCTCTTGGGGTCGTATTCCACCTTTCCTCTGAGTGAAATCATATCAGCCTTCTCTCTCTCTCTCTCTCTCTCTCTCTCTCTCTCTCTCTCTCCTCTCTCTCTCTCTCTCTCTCTCTCTCTCATAATCTTATCCAACGGATCCTGGATCGAGCATTGCTTCGGATCGGCAGCACGGATTTCCCGGCACCAAAATGTCGTGGGTCCGTCCTTTGGCTCGCAGCCTGTCTTTCCGTCACATTTCGTAAAATTCAGTTCTGTGGATTTTGCATTGTCTTGATGATAGTCAAAACAAAAGTCGTGAGAGAAAACATAATCTTCTACGGGAAGGTCTCTCTGTCTCTGTTTCTATCTCTGTCTCTGTCCGTCTGTCTCTCCGTGCTGTCTGTTTCTGTCTGTCTGTCTCTCTCTCCGTGCTGTCTGTTTCTGTCTGTCTCTCTCTCCGTGCTGTCTGTTTCTGTCTGTCTATCTCTCTCTCCGTGCTGTCTGTTTCTGTCTGTCTGTCTCTCTCTCTCCGTGCTGTCTGTTGCTGTCTGTCTGTCTCTCTCTCCGTGCTGTCTGTTGCTGTCTGTCTGTCTCTCTCTCCGTGCTGTCTGTCTCTGTCAGTCTGTCTCTCCTCCGTTCTGTCTGTTGCTGCCTGTCTGTCTCTGTCAGTCTGTCTCTCCTCTGTTCTGTCTGTTGCTGTCTGTCTGTCTCTGTCTATATATATAAGTAAATTACAGACACTACATCCACTGGGTTTGAACAGTTTACAGTAACACGTCGCCAGCAACCATTTTTTGTGGAGCCAGAGTACCTTGAAGATCCTGACTATTTCTCCTGTACCAACATGTTTTCACCATCGATTGTTGCAGGGCCTGAATACGCGTTTGCAAAAACAGGTTTTCACCATTATTTGTTACGGAACCTCCTGTAACAACATGTTTTCGCCATCATTTGTTCTGGAGCCCGAATACTTCTCCTGTAACAATATATTGTCGCCAACAGTTCTTGTAGAGCATGAATACTTCTCCTGTAACAACATGTTCTCACCATCATTGTAGTGGAGCCCGAATAATTCTTCCATAACAATATGTTTTCGCCATCATTTTGTTGTGGAGCCCAAACGCTTCTGCAACAGCATGTTTCACCAACATTTTGTTGTGGAGCCCAAATACTTCTCCTGTAACAAAATGTCGTCGCCATCATTTTGTTGTGGAGCCCAAATACTTCTCCTGTAACAAGATGTCGTCGCCATCATTTTGTTGTGGAGCCTGAATACTTTTCCTGTAACTACATGTCTTCACCATCACGTTGTTGTGGAACCCGGATACTTCTGTAGCAACATGTTTTCTCCATCATTTGTTGTGGACTTCTCATGTAAGAACACACTTTCGCTGTCATTTGTTGTGGATTCGGAATATTTTTCCTGTAACAACATGTTTTCGCCATCATTTGTTGTGGATCGTGGATACTTCTCCTGTAACAACATGTTTTCTCCGTCATTTTGCAGCAGAGCCTGGATACTTCTCTGAAACAAAATGTTTTCATCGTCATTTTCTTGTGGAGGCCGAATACTTCTGTAACATTATTTGGCCATCATTTTGTCACGAAGCCTGATTACTTCTCCAGTAACAACATGCTTCACCATCATTTTGTGGCGGAGCCTGATTGCTTCTCCGTCCTGGATGACCTGAACGACGTGTTTATAAGCCCCCTCCCCCCCCCCCCCCCCTTTCTTTTATTATTTTTTTTCCCTTGGGTGTAGGGAGTGGGGGTAGGGTGGGGGGTGGGGGGTGGGGGTGGGGAGGCTATCCTGAAAACAGACACATGTTATAAAGTTATGAGGATGATTTAACAAAACAATCTCACTGTCTCTCTGTCTCTGTCTCTCTCTCCCTCTCTCTCCCTCAAACACACACACACACACACACACACACACACACACACACACACACACACACACACACACACACACACACACACACACACACACACACACACACACTTCATGTAAGGCCAATGACCTCCTTGATCCACAGACTTAAACTGGTTTTAAAACAAAATTTACAAATGACATGGAATACAGCTGTGGCGAAAAAGATATCAAATATGCAGAAACTACTAAGATGTGAACCGTTTGTTTTTTTGTTGTTTTTTTTTTTTTTAAAGACTTTTCTTGCTTTAGCTGAATCTTCCCTGGATGAAATTTTAAGTAAGTCCTCAATAATATGTGACAATGGCAATGACTTGGGGTCCGATTTTTACATAACTGTAAAGAGATGCAGATGTTGTATCTTTATTGGATGCTACTTGGTATATTTTTTAGTGCTGCTGCGTTCTTCTATTTTGTGTGTCTAGACCACATAACGTGAATAGACTTTAAATTGAAGACTACGCGCTCACACACACACACACACACACACACACACACACACACACACACACACACACACACACACACACACGAACGCATGCACTCGCACGCGCACACACACACACACACACACACACACACGCACGCACGCGCGCACGCGCGCCACACACACACACACACACACACACACACACACACACAACGCGCACGCACGCACACACACACACGCACACATACATGCACGTAACACACACACACACACACACACACACACACACACACACTCACACACACATACACACACACACACACAGACACACGTATGCACGCACACACACGCGCGCGCGCGCGCAGCACACACACACACACACACACACACACACACACACACACACACACACACACAGAGCTTTCATCCATCAAATTACTACCTGTGACACGTCTGTCGAGTTCTAGTACGTAATTTGTTTTATGTTACGTCATATTGAAATATTTACGTCTCTTCCCTCACTACCTTACCTGCTGGCACTCAGGGAGGATGTCATGTGCTGACGAAGGCAAATAAAGCCGAAAATTTCATTTATAACCACGACAGCTTGTTGTTCTTGTGTCTTTTTTCTTTTGGATATATATATATATATATATCTATATCTCCGTTCTGTCTGTTGCTGCCTGTCTGTCTCTGTCAGTCTGTCTCTCCTCCGTTCTGTCTGTTGCTGCCTGTCTGTCTCTGTCAGTCTGTCTCTCCTCCGTTCTGTCTGTTGCTGTCTGTCTGTCTCTGTCTGTCTGTCTATATATATATATATATATCCGTTCTGTCTGTTGCTGCCTGTCTGTCTCTGTCTGTCTATCTCTCTCTCCGTTCTGTCTGTTGCTGTCTGTCTGTCTTGTCTTCCCCCTGTGTTCACCCATCCTCTGATCTTTCCCGCGCACACGATGATATATTTTTGTGTCGCAATCGTTCCCAAACGGCATGTCAACCATCGAAAAGAAGCAGAGCGAATACTAAAGACAGCTTGCAGCGAGCCTTGCCCAAGGGAGCAGCAGAAGATGGCCAGCTTGTGCCACTTGTAGGCAAACACCGTGTGGACAGTGTATCCCAGAGGTTAAGTGTCTGTGCACGCAAAAGAACGTGTTCATTCTTTCCAACTTCCGGCCAACAACCAGAGAAGAGTGACGTCACAGCTTCATGCGAAGTTCAAATAGATCAGTCATCTGATGATGTATAGTGTTTTGTGATATTGTACCATTCATGATTGCATTTTGGTGCTAACTTCATAAAAACAAACAAATAAACAAAACAAACGAAAAAACACCTAAGTTCAGTACTCAAGTATGAATAACCTGTCGAAACCCAAGACCACGCATCGGACATAGAGGTGGAGAATATTTTTTATTTCTTCGTTTTTTTTTTTCCTCCAAATTTTTACACAATAACTGGTTCAATCGGATATGCTTTTCATCAGCGGTGTGTTGTTGACATAGGGTGCAGACACGCACAATGCATGCCATCAGACGTCAAGGGACGTAACTAATGCATGACGGACCCCCAGCCAGGGTTACCGATTAGTGATTTGTTTCATGCTGGGCACACAGTAAGTGTGCGGACAAAAATGATGTGCATTGCTGTTGATGACGTGGTTACTTTATGCATATATATATATATATATATATATTTGTTAAAAAATATATTTATTTAAAATATTTTTAAAAAAATGGAGTGCTAAAATCAATCTACAAGCTTGTTAAACCTTCGTCATTGTATCGGCGCACAAAGAAATACAAGTCATGCTTTGCCAGATTCACGACTGAACTTGGAAAATAGAACATGATTTCCTCAAATTCAGAGCACAACCATGAGCCAGAGAACGGGAGAAACATGGAGCAGCAGAGCGTCAGAAGGGTTAGCACCAAAAACAACAACAACAACAACAAACAAACTAAAAACAAAATGCAGCAGACAACATTAATGAAAAATCAACACAGGTAATCCACGGAGGATATGGTGGAAGAAAAACTGATACGAAACAGACTGTGTACGCACTGAGAAAAAGGTCTTATGTGCCACAAACGTGCAAACGTCATTTTTGTGCCGTATTCTTTGATGGTGTCGCAAACGTAACGCTCCCTGTGTCACGGCTTCTTTGATCTTGGTGATGAGCGAGTCTCAGGGTCAGGTGTGACTGCCACTCTCAGCACGTCACCTTCATCCTATCGCCTTCACTTCGTAAATATTTGACCGGAGTGTGTGTAGAGTGGGGGATATACGTGGAGCCGGTTAGAGGATGGGGTGGGGTGTGGGGGTGGGAACAAGAGGGGGAGGGGGTGAAGTGATGCATGATGTGTCTTAGTGTGTGAAAACGTGCATATGTGGAAAAAGAGAGGTGGAGTGGGATTGGTGTGTGTGTGTGTGTGTGTGTGTGCGTGGGCGGGCGCTCTCGCGTGTTTGTGAAATGGTAAAAGCTCTCTCCTGTGCTCGCGTGTGTGCGTGTGTCCATGTTGCCTTTCTTTGCTTGACGACGTCTTTTCACAAAGAATGGTTTTAGACGGATTTAAACATGGTTTGACATCGTCTAAAAGAGGAAATTATGCAATGGGCATGACCCCATCCTCCCATCCCCTCCGTCAGCGCAGGTCTCTAAACACAAACAAACAAACAAGGAAACAGACAAACAACACACATGAAATCCAACAGCATATCAACAATTTCTATTGATTGAACTTTCAAGAAATGAAAAAAACAAAAACAAAACAAAACAAAAAAACAAAAAAAAAAAAAAACCAGAGCCGTTCTCATGGGACTTCGAAGAAGCGTTTTTGCTGTAGTAATGAGAAGTGAATGATTCTCAATGAAGGCTTTGAAATCATCTTCAGAATAACTGTTAATCGCCGATGACTTAGGTAAAGAACATGTAAGGGGATAATTGAAAAAAATATGATGTTTCAAAACAGTGACTGAGGGCGGAAAATGAAGCAAAATTTGGAAAGAGAGGGATTAGTTAGCGCCAAGGACACAGACAAACAGAGTACAGGACTAGACACAATGCATTTCGACCTCTTGGGTCTTCTTCAGGTGAAAACAAATAACATTGATTTAGGACAGTGACAAGAAGAACATGTAGCCACATACCTTCGCTTCTGTTCGTGACAGGAGAAGCGAAGCTAAGTGGCTACATGTTCTTCTTGTCACTGTCCTAAATGTTATTTGTTTTCACCTCAAGGAGACCCAAGAGGTCGAAATGCATTGTGTCTAGTCCTGTACTCTGTTTGTCGTGTTCTTGGCGGTAACTAACCCCCTCTCTTTCCAAAATATGATGTGTTAACATTCTCTGTCCACAGGGACATTTAATCTACTTAATATATTTACATCCAACGCATTAAGTTTCGGTGTGTGTGTGTGTGTGTGTGTGTGTGTGTGTGTGGTGTGTGTGTAAGCATTACAAACATAAAACAACAAAAGAAAAAAAATCAAAAACAAGAAAAGCGAACAGATTTATAAATAATTAGAGAAACCAGTCACCCAGACAGAACCGCCAATTGAAAGACAACCGGTAAAAGTGCCAGTGAGAAAAAAAAAAAAATTGACGAAAATAACATCGCATGTAAGCCCCCCCCCCCCCCCCCCCCCCCCAAAAAAAAAAAAAAAAAAAAAGGAAAAAAAAGTAAATAAGCTAAAGAAATCAACGCAACAGGAGGAAGAGCTTGGTAGGGAAAGAGAGAGAAAGGAGAGGGAGGGAAGGAAAGGGAAGAGGGGGAGGAAGGCGACACCAACATAAAGCCCCCTCCAGTAGACCTGACTGCCGCCTGAACCACCCCGCACAATGACGTCCATACGTTAACAGCAAGGGAGAGAACTGTCAACACTCTTCCCACTTCAAAGCAGACGACGGCTACCCGACAAATGGGCGACCGGAGGGGTCTGATACCCACACCATGGTTGCCGCAGGCAGGGGGGCACAACCGCCATCTACTCTGTACGCAAAATAATTGATCTCTGTTTCCGACTCCACAACGTTCGCAACAAGCGCGGAGCGGTAGGCGGGATAAATAGAGAAACGAGGTGGGAGGAGAATCACGATAAATTGCTAGCTGCAAACGTTATCAGTTATGATTGAAAAAAAAAAAAAGAAGAAGAAGAGTTTAGCGCGTAAGTGCCACAATTATTCGCTTCACTGAACGTCCAATTCAAATTTCAGAAGGTTAAGATTTTTTTGCTGTTTATTTTGACATAATGATTAAAGGGCTGACCGTATGAAAAGCATTAGTAATTAAAGGGCTAACCGTATGAAAAGCAAATAGTTTTAAAGGGAGAATACTTAGGCATTTCACGAGCAGTTATTCGTATTACGTGACGGGTATATTTATGGTTAATAATTATTCTGTTCGTGAAGATTATGGGGTAGTTCTTTTCAAACTTGCTGGTCCCATAGAGAAAACTCTGATGAGAATTAAAAGGGAGGAAGGGAAGTGGGGGACTGAGGAAGGGAGAAGGTGGAGGGATTTGGAAGGAGAGGGGAATGAGGGTGGGGAGTCTGAAATCCGAAACAGTGAGTAGTTTCCTGTGGCCGCCTCCATCTTGTTGTGTGGTTACTTCAAAGAGTTAGGTGACATGAACGCGACACGTCGTTTCGATTTAAAGCCGCTTTCCTGTCCCGTTTGTCACTGTTGAATGAGAAACGCTTTGAATACAAAGTGGTTTGCACTCGGCCAGCTTGACCCGGTTGGAACAGTGGTAGGCTAAAACTCGTGAGTCCGCAGACAAACGTTGTTCCGAGTTCGAAACCTACCAGCGCATAATGTTATGGACATTTGGGCTGGGGCTGCATCCACATTCTGTCCTTTGAGAAAAGATATTACTATTTATTTACATATTTTTTTTATTGACTTATTTATTTATCAGAGAATACCTGTTTAGCGCCTCTCGGTTAGAGACCAAGCTCTGAGCGCCTTATAATTCACTTTCTCCTTTACACAAAGGGCTGCCAAGCTAGGTAGAGCCGACTGGAGAGGTGCATGCCAGAACTACATTCAGTCGTTCCCCTCGTCATTTAGTCGAATACCAATCACTCTGTTGTTGTTGTTTTTTTCACTCATACTTTCCATTTTTCACAAAGGATGCATGCTATGTGTATTCGTGTCATCCATACCATAGTCCAAACTGGTCTTCTCTTCTGAAATGTGATGATGAGTTTTTACACGTGTGCAAGATGTTATGTGTGCGTTCATACGCGGAACATCGCTTTATAGTCTCGTTCGACGAAATGGTGTCAGAACCAATCTTAATTCTGAGGGAAAGATCCCACTCGGATCAAAACGGCTGCAGCCGGCGGAATTCGAAACCCCCCTCCACCCCCATCCCACCCCACCCCACCCCCACCCCTCTGCAACTCCAAGATCGCCAGGCTCTCTATTCCTAAAGATTGCACGTTGACGGAAAGAAGCTGAACGAATGATTCAGAAGGCTCCCCACACCCACCTCCATTCCTCCAACCCACGCTCAGTAGATTATCACCTCTAACGGGGTAAGACTAAATGTGGAAATAGCTTTTGCTTGCATTTCTTCGTGTTGTCGAGGTGAGGGTGTGTTTAAAAACGTATTGCTAGATAGGTCTCCTACTTCCAGTTTCTGTAAGAAGTCATACTAGTTGGTAATATTCCTGAAATGACTGTCGATGTCAAACTTCAATCAACATCTGGTCAGGCAATATGAGGTTCAGCTTAGATTCCATTTTGGACAGAGCAGAGAAACTTTTTCTGCTTCAGGAGTATGACTTGGTCGTTGTGCTACTGCCCCAACATCCACTCTCCCCTCGCATGCACGCACATATGCACGCACATCCTAACAGACACACACATACACACACGCACATACTAACACACACACACACACACACACACACACACACACACACACACACACACACAACACACACACACACACACACACACACACACACACACACACACACACACACAACACACACACATTAAAAACAATTAACCCCACAGATATCAACAAATCCCGAAAGGAAAGAAAAGTAAACACAAACATCATGTCGCAAAGGTGTTGTTTTTAATCCTTAAATTGTGTTCAACCTTACTTGTCTTCAGTTCATGCATTGAAGCCTTGGAGAGGGTCTTCGTGAACTTCTGTTTCGGTCTTGGCACGGTGTTACAAGTTAGCCTACATGTTGTGAAACGTTGTTTGACTTTATATCTTAACAGTGTACAACGATTGATGGTTTTGAAGCAAATATGCATGACAAGCTAAAACCCAGTGCAGTTATAACAACAACAACAAAAAGTCCAAAAGCGATGCCGCAGGGGACTTTTTTTTTCTTGTCTTCTCTCATTCTTTTCTTTTTTTTTTCTTTCTTTTTCTGTCTATCTTCCCGTGCCACCTCATTGGCATTGCATCCATGCCGCCCATTCCGGCTCTCCGTCTACAACCACAGCCTGGTCTGTCCCTCCACAGCCCTGGTACCGACGATCCACAGGGAAAAGTCGATGTCATGTCGTCGTTGGGCAGACCACCAGAGGAGACGCTGCACTGCTGCCGAGCCACTTCGGTGGTGTTCAGTGGTGCCTGATCTGATCCAACATGCGCAGGACACTACTTACTAAGCCCCCTACTGACTTCGAGGAGAGTTTAGTCGCGAGGCCAGCGTGAGTGAGCTTTGCAACAAGGTGAATGTAGCTTTTAGCAAGGTGGTTTTCCCCACCGATGTAGTACATGATACCTACACCTACATTCGTTTGAAGCGAATGTTTGGCTCGGAACTGAATGTCGGTTGAATTGTTGATCGGAGCATATTACCTGCCACCTCCGTAATCTATCGACATGATTACTGCGAAATCGAAGTCATTAAAATAGGGAGAAGGTAACAACGTCTCGGTGCTAAGAACTGGACAGAACTAATACGCCGACAATAATTTGGACCTAGATGTTTATAGTTTGGACAGACAACGTATGGGGCCCAGTTGGTCCAGTTGATAAGGTGTCGGTATCTTGTCCAGAGGTCCGGGATTCCATTCCCACGGAAGACAGGATGGAAGAGGTTTACTTTTTCACAGATAACCGATGTGCAGATCCTGACCCTTTCCTTGTCCTGCGGAGGAGACTTCCAGTCGAGGACCCTTGAGTGAACGCGTGCATGACAAATCTTGCACCAGAGTTAACCTGTATCGCACCTTTCGGAAGAACAGTCCAAGGTGTGCAGGCGGAAATGGGTGACGACCATCATAAAAACATGACTGTTGGTGCAGCAGAATCGTCAAAGTTATAAGCTAGTTGCCTGGAGAAGAGCCCTTCGTTGTGTGTGTGTGTGTGTGTGTGTGTGTGTGTGTGTGTGTGTGTGTGTGGTGAGAGAGAGAGAGAGAGAGAGAGAGAGAGAGGGAGTGAGATGGAAGGGAGGGAGTACGGTTGGAAGGTGTCAGTTTTCCAGCAATCAGATTTGTCGTCTTTAATTATACTTCTTGTTCAGTCTCTTACAATTGTGAATGTATGTGCCTTTGCGTACGTATGCAACTTTCTCTTTGGATTAGAAAATCAAGTTTAAAAATAAATTGGATGGAATCATCCACTAAAGTGGCGCGTCAACCGTCAAACGTGCGCTCAGAACGAGTCGTCTTCCTGATGACGTTTCTCTTGAAGTGACGGTCTGCATGAAAGGCGTGGCTGAATTTTGCCCGTTTTTTGTCCCCCACTCCTCCTCTAGCAAAAGAAAAGGAAAAGAGGGACTCGTCCTCCACAACGATTTTTCTTTCAGTGTGTTGTGTGTGTGAACGTGGTGGTAACACGACCCCTTTCTTTGAAGCTGTTCAGAAGTCATCATGTGTTTGGACACACTGCCGACACTGATGACAGTGCAGCGATTCGGGTAACTGAAGGCGCCCCACCCCGCCAATTGCACCCCTTCCTTACCAGCGCCCCCTGCCGCTCCCGTACCCCGTTAACCTGGGGAGAAGGAGGCTTCAGCCCAGGTAACTTTGCTCCCGGAGTAGGCGGTAATTGGTCAATTACGGTGCCTGTAAAGGCCGATTCCATGGCTACACCACGCCGGTCCACTGTACCTTTTGCTTCTTGAGCTCTCGAGAGTCCGTCCCGCGCCCCGGCTGGATTAGGCTCCTGCGTTGCTCCGACAATTGGCCGACGAGCTTTGGGAACCATCGAAAGTTCAAGCCTCATCTGTTTGGTATCGGAAACACTCCCAGTAGCCTATTGTGAGGTTTCGTTTTGTGCAAGGAAGGGCAGGGGAGAAAGCTGATGGGATGTTACGACAAGTTAGCATTAGCATAGACTAGCCCCCCCACCCCCACCCCTCCCCCCACTCCTCCCCATCCCCCACCTCACCCCACCTCCTCCCACAATGGCTTCCGCTGAGTGGGTCCTTCACAGGAGGGGCGGGAGAGTCCGGGAAAAGAATCATTATTAGTTGCGCTCCAAATCTCGTGGGCGAGGAGTGCGCGCACGGGTGGGGTGGGGGTGAGGAGCTGCTAGCAAAAGGCAGCCCTGTAAATTGGTGCTTGAGATCCACTTCACTCTCCCCCGGCTCTGTAATCAGCCCGGCCCACAGTAGGCACATACAGGCTCGCACGGGTGGGCCCCCAGGAACCGGCGACGTCCGCCACCCCGGGGAACGCTAATGACACCAGGGAAAGGAGAAACGAGCTTCCAAAAGAGAGGAGGTGGGTAGGAGAAGGTTGGGAGGGGGGGGGGGGGGACGGAGGAAGGGGGGGGGGGATGAGTAGATGGGAACATAGGCGGTGGAATAGCCAGGTGGTAAACAGGTTGGTTGGACAAGGTGCGCGTTTCTATTAGCTGTGAGGAAATTTCAGGAGTAGGAGTAGTAAAGGGCTGGAAGGGGGGGGGGGGGGGGGGGGGGGGGGGGGGGGGGGGGGGGGGGGGGGGTTGGATTGTGGGTGCTTTGAAGCGGAAACAGTTGACATTCTTTCGTGGGCGACCGATTGTTTTTCTCGTTTGGCTGCAACTGATCTACTTATGCATCAGGGTTATTCACGTCCACAACCCGTTATCGCTTGTCTAATAACTCGATCCCAAGGAAGAGTGGTTCAATACGCCCGCCGAAAATCACACAAACATCTCTGATGGCGAATCTCGATGGGCATTCTTGCAGAAACTGTTGTCTGTTATTTGAGTATTTTTCCTGATTAAAAGTCACCATCAAGAAATTGATGCCACAGATTTTAGTGCGGATGACAAGATACAAACAAACAAAATTCCTACGGTGAGCTCTGACTGTAGGTGAAGAATTAGAACTGTATTGATTGGCGCCTTTCTGGTGGTCTCCAAATCCCCCTTTTGCCTCAGAGTCTCCGAAGGCCTATTTTCTATTAAAATAAAAAATATGGCTTTTCTTTTTTTACCATGCAACCTCTTATTGACACACATGTTTATTGGTCTATCCTAACCACCACCACCCCTCCCCCCCCCCCCCCCTCAAAGTTTTGAAATGAACTATAAATCATTAAAAAAGAAAAAGAAAAAAAAGAAACCGATTTAACCTAAACTTGGCGAAAAGATGGGACTATTGCACAAGGACGCCCCCATTAAATGTTTGAGCGGATCCGGTTTAAAGATTGGATCCAGGACTCGTTAGACATGGTCTGAGGTCTGCCGGTCCATTATAAGGAGTGGAGACTACTAGCGTGGACTGACGGGTGATTTGTAACAAGAAGAAAGAAGAAAAGAGTTGACCGAACCTTGTTAGAGGGAACGGCAGTGGAAAAGGGACCTAATGGTCCCTAGTGAAGGGAGGCAATCCTAGGTTCGGGGCTCGACTATTGTTTGGGTGCCCCCCTCCCCCCCCCCCCCCCCCCCCCCCCCCCGCCCTCCCTCCCTCGTTCCTTTTTTTTTCCCCGTTTTCGCCTGTCTCCATTCCAAAATTGCGTCATGACATTCCATATCAGGGATGTCCACTTTGTAGTGGTTTCAGGCGAACATTTCGGCGCGTGAATTAGGAAAGTTTTGAATTTTGGGCATGGCGACTGAATAGCTGCAGAACATGTTCACCGTAAGACGGCACCAATGACTTTCCTCTATCAATTTGCAGCCTATTAGTGTAGAGTTTGTTGCGCTCTCTCTCTAAACACACACACACACACACACACACACACACACACACACACACACACACACACACACAATAATATATATAGTGTGTGTGTGTGTGTGTGTGTGTGTGTGTGTGTGTGTGTGATTTGTACATCGTCTACTCTGCTGTTCTATGCTTTGCTCTACTATACCCAATTGTTCTATGCTCTGCTCTGCTATGTTCTACTATACCCTGCTCAGTCATTTTTTGCTCTGTTCTGCTATATCCTGCTCAACTGTTCGATGCTCTGCCTTTTCTGCTATGCTCTGTTCTACTGTTTAGTCTGGTTCTTTCGACAGTACCGTTCTAAGCTGTGTTCTGCTATAATCCACTCAACTGTGATCTGTTCCGTTCTGTTCTACGTATCATACTGGTCTGTGTTCTGGTTTGCTCCGTTCTGTGGTACTGTACTGTTCTGTGCCCAGTTCCGCTCTATTCTGCTGCACTCTGGTGATCTACGCTGTCTTCTGCTTTGTTCTATTGTACTCTCCTGATCTATGCTATATTCTGCTCTTTTCGTCTGTAGTCTGGTGATCCATGGCCTGTTCCAACTGGGTCTACTATGCCGTGCTTCGCTCTGTTCTTCTGTGTTCTGATCTGTTCTGCTTAAGTCCGTTCCGCTGTGATGTGCCTGCTGACGTTTATTCACTTTGTGAATTTATTTATATGATCGTTAGCTCGTTTAGTTGCTTTCAAATCAGGATCGGTCCCAGATCTGACGTACAACAAACGAAAAGCTGTGTAGAAAGGTGTCCTCACTGTCACAGCCCCAACCCCCCCCCCCCCCCCTTCAACCCTTTCTTTCTCCAGCCCTCCTTCGCCTCCCTCCTTTCCCTCATAACACACACACCAGGAAAGAAGGAAGAAAAACGAAAAGACAGACACGGAGTGAAAGGCCAAAGAGAGGGGAGGTAATTACAGCCGGTGTACCCTACTTTGCCCGCCTCTTCAATTGACCGTCCTTTGTGACCGCCAGTCAGTCGGAGTTAGAGCAGGGAGTGGCTCTCCACCTTCGGTGTGGGTCTGACTCGTGGAGGACCCAGACAAAAACGTTGATTACTGTCGGGAGAACCCCAGAGGGTCAACATGGTAATAACGTAACGTGAATATTGTAAGACGGATCATGTTGCATGCTTGAAACGATTTATATATGAGCCTCTTCACGGTGCCAGTTACTGTCTTTCCACACGCCGTCATAAGAACATTTAGTGACAACATAAACGAGAGACCAATAAATACGTATAGGTGATGACGTATTGTTGTCTCTCTCTCTCTCTCTCTCTCTCTCTCTCTCTCTCTCTCAAATAACTCCCGAAATTTCGATGACGTATGACAAGATAGACGTCAAGGGAGGACTACTAGGTGTTCCAAGGTGAAGTGAAGAAGTCCATTAAAGACGAAAATTTGGCAGAGAAGTGGTGTTTTTTTTTGTTGTGATCAAGTGTATAAGAACATTTTTTGTGTTACAGATTTGTAGATCGTCGTCGCCGAGCGTTTCATGAAGACATAGTTTTTTAAAGTTTGTATTTGGTATGTCTTGAGACAGCTATTCTTTTTAACTAGAAATTAACCGGAATACCTTGTATCATTCCCTAAGGTCTAGCCAGCGCTAGTGCGTAGGTAAGACATCTGCTAGTCATGAGCCCCTTTCTTAAATTATATCAGCTTAGTCTTTCAGTCGTTTATCCGCGGTGTGGTCTCAAAACTTAGCGGATGTGGTGTGGCGTATATGGACTAGTCTGCACGCTGTGACACCGCCTTGAAGAAACTGAAACTGAAACTGCTTGTCTCAGGGGCACTGTCCAGAAAAATGAGTTTTATCTTAGACCGCATCACACGCTGAGCATTTTCTGTTTTCTCGTGAAATGTCTGTGTATCTGAATCGTACAATTTGTAGGTCCTAAATACTGACGTGAACTCTGAACTGATGGAGTGTGGGCAACGAGGCTCCTTATTCGTGAGCGAGAAGACCCTCTCCTCTCATTGGGGTTCTACGTTTGGTAGCAGATTGTGGGCAAGTAGTGTACTTCTTTCCTCGGCGTGATAAGCAGTGTTCCTTCTCCCTCACTTCTTATCACTATGCCGGCTGCACACTGGCCATTCGTTTTCAACCCAATCGTGCCTTGTAAAGAGGGAAGAATCTCCGTGGTGCATTCCATGTCATGTACCACTCACAATGAAACATATTCTTTTAGAGTGTTGGGACTTCCATGATGTGAGACATAAACGTTTCACAGCAGACTCCATGAAAACAGTGTTCAGAGATGTCCCACCTGATGTAATTTTCGAATTTCTGAAAGAGAGCAACATTTTTCATCTGATCTGAGATTTACATTAGAAACATTTTTAACACCATTTCTGGTGTGTTTTTAGAAGTTGTATATTAACGGGTATCGTGAATGCATGACTTGTGAGTGGACTTCAACGCGTTGACAGCCCTGATATGGCCTTCTGCGGTCGGCTGGGCTATACGTAACATTCCCTTACCTTACCTCCTCCCTCACTACGGCAATGATTGTTTCTCCTGCCTCACTGAGGCAAAGAATGTCCCTCCTCCCTCAGTGTGGCAAGGAACGTCTTTTCTCCATCAGAGTGGCAAGGAATGTCTGTTTTACCTCAGTGTGGCATGGAATGTCTGTTTTATCTCAGTGTGGCAAGGAATGTCTGTTTTACCTCAGTGTGGCAAGGAATGTCTGTTTTATCTCAGTGTGGCAAGTAATGTCTGTTTTATCTCAGTGTGGCAAATATGTCTGTTCAACCTCAGTGTGGCAAGGAATGTTTGTTTTACCTCAGTGTGGCATGGAATGTTTGTTTTATCTCAGTGTGGCAAGGAATGTCTGTTTTACCTCAGTGTGGCAAGGAATGTCTGTTTTACCTCAGTGTGGCAAGGAATGTCTGTTTACCTCAGTGTGGCAAGGAATGTCTGTTTTACCTCAGTGTGGCAAGGAATGTCTGTTTTATCTCAGTGTGGCAAGGAATGTTTGTTTTACCTCAGTGTGGCATGGAATGTCTGTTTTACCTCAGTGTGGCGAGGAATGTCTGTTTTATCTCAGTGTGGCAAGGAATGTCTGTTTTACCTCAGTGTGGCAAGGAATGTCTGTTTTACCTCAGTGTGGCAAGGAATGTCTGTTTTACCTCAGTGTGGCAAGTAATGCTTGTTTTACCTCAGTGTGGCAAGGAATGTCTGTTTTACCTCAGTGTGGCAAGGAATGTCTGTTTTACCTCAGTGTGGCAAGGAATGTCTGTTTCTCAGTGTAGGTCTGTCTGGTGGAGTGTGATCCCTGCTGTCGGTGTGGGTCAGTGGTAAAGTGTGGGCAAGAATGTCCATCCTCCCTCAGCGTTGGTCTGTCAGGTGGAGTGTGGACAAGAGTTGTCCCTGTTCTCTCTCTCTCTCTCTCTCTCTCCTCTCTCTCTCTCTCTCTCTCTCTCTCTCTCTCTCTGGATCATTTTGGTAAAGGAGTAGTCGTCCTCCCGCAATGCAGGTCTGGTGGACGTTGAGCAAGAAGTATCCCTACACCTGTAATGGTGTGAGGATGATTGACCTACTGTTGTTTTATGTCGCCTTTCCGGTTCCCCCCCCCCCCCCCCCCCCCCCCCCAACACAGAACAAATGTATTTTCAAATGACGTGGATTCAGGAGAATAAAAAGGGTAGGGTGATGGTGGTGGTGGTGGTGGTGGGTGGGGACACACGGAGAGAGAAAAAGAGAGAGAGGTGGGGTGAGGGAGGGGCGGGCAGCGACAAGGGGAAAACGAAGAGAGAGTTCAGATTAATAATCCATGAATTGCTAAGGTGGTCGACTGAAGTGCTAAAAGAAAAGAAAAAAGTCAACCCGAGATGATATAGGTTTTATCGGTTAAAAAGATGGTGACGTGGTGACGCACGAAAGCAGCTTACAAAAGACGCAGAGGAACTAGCATCCTGTCGTAAAAGGTTCAACAATATCGTCCACACTCACTGCAAACGTCAGGAGAAACCATACAGCCCTGAGTTCCCCCACACTGATATTGACAGGTGTGAAACTTTTGTGGCTAAACGTAGGTGTGTGTGTGTGTGTGTGTGTGTGTGTGTGTGTGTGTGGTGTGTGTGTGTGAGAGAGAGAGAGAGAGAGAGAGAGAAAGAGAGAGAGAGAGACAGACAGCAGAAGAGAGAGAGAGAGAGAGAGAGAGAGAGAGAGAGAGAGAGAATGGAAAGCATTACCTCTCCTCTCTGACCTACGTATGTATGGGAAAGGAGGGGAGAGAGCGCCTGCGTCCTCTTTCACATGCTTACAGACCTTGGTCAGGAAATACAGCAATTATCACTCGGAGGTATGCGTTACTAAACCTCCAGTAGACTGGAAAGCTGGGGGTGGGAGGAGGGGGGCGAGACGTTGGGCAGAGAGGGAGATGGGTGGGTGAGAAGTAGTTATATATGGGGGAAAGGAGGGAGTATAGGGACGGAGTAGGGTAAAGGAAGGAAGAGACAAAATCGTATTCTACTGGAGATGGAAAGAATGATTTGTCCCAGCAACATTGTAAGTGGTGCCCCCCCCCCCTCCCCCCCGACCCCAGCATCTTCTCCCCCATCCACACTTATCCCCCGTCCCCTCCCATCCACCCTCTTGTCTCCAGTCCTTCGCACATCTATGTGTTTGCGGTATGCGTGAAGAATCAGGCTTGTTTCAGATGAAGGACTGATAAGAGTCGCCTTCTTTAGCGCTCTCTCGTGTTCATTGATAGACACACTGGAAGCAGTTTGGTCTGGAACAGTATCGGCTTTCGCAGGGAAATCCGAACAGTGGTGCACTTAAATGGAAAGATGGAACGAACGCCTTTTTTTTTTCCCCACTCTCCTCTTAGTGTCTTTACAACGTAAATAACGCGCTCAGCTTGGCGTTGACGTTGAACTAATGAACCAGCTTTACCCCGTCAGCTGACTCGGGCCGCCCAGATCAAAGCCCGGGCAGGTGAATGCACACAGCTATCGGGTAGCACACGGGTAGCAGCTCAAAGGGTTGCACAAAGCCCCCACCCGCCTGCTCGCTCAGTATGGGGCTGACAGCTCATTTCTACCCCGCGCTCAACCCAACGTCTGCCCGGGAGATCGACCAGCAACAGTCGTTTCCCTTGGGCTGTCTCGGCAAGAGAGAGAGAGAGAGAGAGAGAGAGAGAGAGAGAGAGAGAGAGAGGGGTCGTGTCCCTTGTCGGGGATCTAGCCGACCGTAGACTGACGTTCGTTTAGACGGAGGTTTTGAATTCATGGGGGCCCCTAAAAGGGATTCTGAATTCATAAAGGGCTTAGCGGGGATTTGGGCCACTAACGATCACCGCCCAGGCAGACGACCAGACGGGGTGGCGAAGACGAGGAGCCAGCAAGGGCCGCAACCTGGGTGGGATCCGCGCAGATAATTCAGCGGACGACGGAGGAGACGGGAGCTAATGCTACTTAGGGTTCTTAGTTTCAAGTTCAAAGGCTGGGCTCCACAGGGCAAGAACTGATACCCCCCAACACTTCCCTCACCTCCCTTTCTTGTCTGGTTACAGGTGTTGGTTTCTTTCTGTGGAAGGCTCCTCCCATTTTGCCTTGTCCCCCCTGGGCCTAGAGTTGATACCTTAATGGACTGGAGAGGAGAGAGAGAGAGAGAGAGGAGAAAGTGGTGTGTGTGTGTGAGTGTGTGTGTGTGTGAGAGAGAGACAGAGACAGATACAGAGTGGAGGTAGGGGAAAGTGAGAGAGAGAGAGAGAGAGAGAGAGGATGGAGGCAGGAAAGTGTGTGTGTGTGTGTGTGTGTGTGTGTGTGTGTGTGTGTGTGTGAGACAGACGATGGAGGTAGGAGAGAGAGAGAGGGGAGGGGGAGGTGCGTGTGTGGCGGGGGGGGGGGGGGGGGGGGGAGTGACCCTTCACAGGACAAGAGCCCCGTCCTGTGGTGCCGAGTGTCGTGTATATTCCACAGAACTGTTGGTCGTCTGTTTTACGAGATTTCCTTTTGTTCGGGGTCCGTCGTTACGTTACTCATGTAGGACAGAGCTGAGTCACACGAGGTCATCAGTCTCAGACAGGAAATGAAAAAAAAAAAAAAAAAAAAGACCCACCGGGTCCTTTTCTTGGCCAGGCATTCTTAAACGAGAGAGAAGGGGTAGGGATGGAGAGGGAGGGGGTCAAACTTTCGTGAGGTTACCGAGGATCGTTTCTCTCTGCCGTTGAGAGGACGAGTCTGGCTGGCGTAACAAACCACTCCCTTGTTTGTTTGTAGTCGTTTTATGCAGCTAGGTGAGTGCGAATCCCCGAGACGTTTTCACTGCATGCTCATTATTGGAAACGTTGCCTGTTCGAGTCGCTTCGGTTCGATATGTCGCAGATTCCGGGTCTAAGGTAGGGGGGTTATGGTGAGGTGCAAGATTAAGCTTTGAAGGTTGGGGTTTTTAAAATGGGACTTACTGAACTTATGAAGTATTGTCACTTACCCATTTCTCGTCCCAAACTCGATAGTTCCAGGATTTGCTTCAAACTATCGACATCTGCATATATACGTTGATAAGTGTATAAATGATATCCCACAGCAGCCTCTCTGTCTCTCTGTCTCTGTCTCTGTCTCTGTCTGTCTGTCTGTCTGTCTGTCTGTCTGTCTGTCTGTCTGTCTCTCTCTCTCTCTCTCTCTCTCTCTCTCTCTCTCTCTCTCTCTCTCTCTCTAACACGCATCTAAATGCATGCATTTGAGCGCGTGAAAACGCATACCTACACACACACACACACACACACACACACACACACACACACACACACACACACACACACACACACCTTGTCGTGATGACGTCTTGATGGGGGTTTGTGTTTTGAACGTTTTCACGCCCCAATCTTGTCCCCTCCCATTGGCTAGGCTGCAAACCCAAGAAGCTGTACAAGACAGAGGAAGTCCCTTTGAGGATTGGGAAGCTGTGAGAGCAGTATGCATTACACTTTGTCGTGTTTTTGTTGCAGGCTGCAAGTGCAAGAAACGAAAGAAGCGGGTCAAGAAAATGTTCCGGAAACACAAGTATGATTACGGTAAGTTGGCGCCAGTCACGCTGCTCATGGCATAATCAATCACGCTACTCTTGCCAGAATCACGCTACTCTTGGCATAATCACGCTACTGTTGGCAGAATCACGGTAATATGTTTTGTAAGACGTGGCTGCTGAAAAATGGCGATGTTCCACGCAATGACATAGTGTAATGTGAAAAGATTGAATGTGCGGCGGGTCCTGTCTTCGTCCAAGTTTCCTGCTTCATACTGGCTGTTACAGTTGTTTTCTTATACACGAATGCGCGCGCGCGCGCGCGCGCGCGCCCCGCACACACACACACACACACACACACACACACACACACACACACACACACACGTGCGCGCGCGCACGCACGCACACACACACACACACACACACACACACACACACACACACACACACTCCCTCACTCACTCACACACACACACACACACACACACACACACACACACACACACACACACACACACACCACACACACACTGAGCAGAGACAGAGACAGAGGCGTGGGGGTAGGGGAACAGGTGCCAAGGTTTTTTTTTTTTTTCCAGGTCAGTATAAGTATTATTGATGGGCTTAGAAGGCAAGATAACAAAAATGAACTCTGGGTACACAATGCACACTTACCATTCCTCGTGACCAACTGTTTGCGTTTCGCACTCCCAAGATCAACTCGCAGTACTGGCGAAAGACTGCCAGTTGCCGTTTTAGAGGGCCTCGAGTATGTACAGCGTTCACCACTGTCAGAAATGAAAGGTGATCCTAATGGAATACTTCTTCTGAGCACGTCACCTCATCCGTCAAACACTACGTCTCCACGTTCCATCAGACCTCCATTGTGACGTCACCATCGTCATTGCCAGCACCACGATGCCCCGTTTTTGTTTGTTTCTTTCTTTCTTTCTGCCGTTCTTTCTTTCTTTCGTCCTTTCTTTTAAAGGTATGATAAAGAAGAATATATTCAAAATCTCTTCTTTAAGGCTATTTTCAATACTAATAAAGAAAAAAGGTAGGGAGAACCGTAACAAAAAAACAAAAGGACGAAACAGAGAAAACATGAAAAAGAGAAATAACAGAAAAAACAAAACAAAATTCAAAACAGAGGTGGGAAATGGGAAGGGAAAAGACATGAACACACTGAGACATACCATGGAGAGAGAGAGAGAGAGAGAGAGAGAGAGAGAGAGAGAGAGAGAGAGATTCATATGAAGCATAACATGAGTAGTCTGCTGTACGTTTTATGGTACCCAGCCCACCACCCCACTGACCTTTCCTTTTCTGCGTTTATCTCTGCCTCAGCTATTCGGGCGGTGGTGATTCGCCGGAAGCGCGTGGACGCCAAGACGATGACGGTCAAAGTTCAAGTGGAGGAAGTCCTCTTTTGCGGCCAAGTCAAGTTCCCGCGCTCGAACCACGTGACGCTCTGGACCAATAGCAGCTGCGGATGCCCCAAGCTACGGGCCGGGCGCCATTACCTGCTGATGGGCCACGAGGACGTGAGCAAAGGGAGGTTCCTGCTGTCGCCCACCACGGCCCTGGCCGTTAAGTGGAGGGACAAGTGGGGGTCCCGGGTCAAGGTATGTATGGAGAAAAGCGTTCTTTCTTTTTTGTCAGTGGAGGACAACAGAAGACAACTTCAGTTATTCATGTTCTAGCAAAATAAGACGTTGAAAGTTTTTATCAGATTTTATAAGGTTGGAATTAGTGTTTGGGTTAGAGTTGTGTTCAGGATAAAGGCAGGGGATCAGCAGTTGGAAACTCTTCCAGTTCTCTTACCTGAGTTCCAGTCTTTCATGCACAAACACGCTGCCATGTATGGACAACTCTGTGGGGCTGACTTCCTGTTCCATCCTGTGGGATGTCCTCGTCCACAATTTTTGATCAGTTGGATTGGAAAAAAAAGGGAAAAAAAAAACCCTTACCTCCAACAGACGATTTGACGCTTCCGGTGCTAAACTCGGACCGATGGACTTTTCGAAACTGTGCTAATGTTATATTTGTACATTAACCCAAAGGACTGCGACCGTCCAATTTTAGCTCTCTATCATGGAAAGAAAGGGCGAGGAAATCCTGAAGATGGAGGCTTTTAAAGTACACGCATTTTCCAAGGTTTTACACACACACACACACACACACACACACACACACACACACACACACACACACACACACACTGTATCATTACTCCCCTTAGCGGGTTAAAACAAAACAAAACAAAACGAGCGGATCTTTCGAAGTTGGCGGAGGTATGCGTTCTCCCGAGTGGTGCTCTGTTTCATGGTTATTTCTCTCTAGTGTATCCTGTCCGGCCAGCAAGTTGTCACTTCTCCACCTTCTGAAACCACATACTCGCATGTGGTTATTACAGCCAAATACTGATTTATGGAGTATAAATTAGGCGTACAGGTGATTATAACTATAGCATCGTGACATGTTCTTCATTTCATGCCAGCTTCGCAGAATATTTGAAATTTACCGTTGGAAGTGTTTTCGGATTTAAAGAAGTTACACAGAAGAAAATATTATCATTTCGTTGTTTTTGTGAACATCTCTTTAGTGTTTACGAACGTTCAGAAGGTCCGACAGTCACGAGTGTTGAGAGTATTCGGCTTCGGAGCTGATTGTCATGCGTTCGAACTTCCCGTGTGATCAGTTGTTTACCCAAGGGTTGAAAAACTTGTCCTCCCAGTAGTCAGTGTGTACATGATTCATTTCAGGGAAAGTAAAGGCGGAAGAAGAGTATTATGCCGTGTTCTTGACAGAGTGAACATTTAACAGTTGACTGCCTCAACGGCCATTGAGCTTTGGGGTTTTGGTCTTAGCTTTAACGCCCTGTGGTTGGTAGTTATGGCGTAAAACACGTGACTTTTATGTCATGGCGTAGTTTTAGTACCCCTGTATGTATGAGTCTGTGGTCATTTTTTGTGAATAAGTTGTCATAAAAGCAGGTTTTTTTCAGGACTTGGTTATCAGTGTAAAAAGCAAAAGAATAAAGAAATCAATCACAAGTGATTATGCTTTTTAAAAAAAAAAATTTTTAATGAAGAGAAAATGTCAATGTCCTCCACAAAATGAAATTTCGAGGCTGAGTGATTCTGTCATTTTTAACAAGAACACACAAGGTGGGATCATCTATGAGGCCAGACACCACTGTATAAATTATGGACAAATAACGCTGCATAATCCGTGTAAGCGTTTTGAGGCAGAGCGTGGTCTCAAAATAACAACAACAAAAAAAGAAATATAACAAAGATTAGCGGTCAACAAGACGCCCCCACCAATCATTTCACCCGATTTTAACCGTCCGATGTCATCACTCATCATTTATGATTACATGAACCGTCATCTACCTGACGTCGGCTCGCCGGTATTGGAACTCACCTGTGACCTAATCTTTGCGTTTGCAGGGCTTTCCCCAACTAGTCCCATCCTGTGTGCTAGGAACCTCTTGGCGTGTTTCCTGAGAGTAAATGTGAAGAAAGAGGGGCAAATCAGGTCTCAGGCACAGTCTGATTGTGGCGAGCTCTTACACTTACCACCTTGGTGTCAGTATTTCCAAGACAGGTTACAGTGACACATAGACACCGTGCAGAGGCAGGGTTACAGTGACACATAGACACCGTACAGACGCAGGGTTATAGTGACATATAGACACCGTACAGAGGCAGGGTTACAGTGACACATAGACACCGTACAGAGGGCAGGGTTATAGTGATATATAGACACCGTACAGACGCAGGGTTATAGTGACATATAGACACCGTACAGAGGCAGGGTTATAGTGACATATAGACACCGTACAGAGGCAGGGTTACAGTGTCACATAGACACCGCACAGAGGGCAGGGTTACAGTGACACATAGACACCGTACAGAGGGCAGGGTTACAGTGACACATAGATACCATACACAGGGCAAGGTTATAGTGACATATAGACACCGTACAGACGCAGGGTTATTGTGACATATAGACACTGTACAGAGGCAGGGTTACAGTGACACATAGACACCGCACAGTGGGCAGGGTTACAGTGACACATAGACACCATACAGAGGGCAGGGTTACAGTGACACATAGACACCGTACAGAGGGCAGGGTTACAGTGACACATAGATACCATACACAGGGCAGGGTTATGGTGACACATACACACCGTACAGAGGGCAGGGTTACAGTGACACATAGACACCGTACAGAGGGCAGGGTTATAGTGACACATCGACACCGTACAGAGGGCAGGGTTACAGTGACATATGGACAACGTGCAGACGCAGGGTTACAGTAACACACAGACACCGTACAGAGGCAGGGTTATAGTGACATATAGACATCGTACAGAGGGCAGGGTTACAGTGACATATAGACACCGTACAGAGGCAGGGTTACAGTGACATATAGACATCGTACAGAGGGCAGGGTTACAGTGACATATAGACACCGTACAGAGGCAGGGTTACAGTGACATATAGACATCGTACAGAGGGCAGGGTTATAGTGACATATAGACACCGTACAGAGGGCAGGGTTATAGTGACACATAGACACCGTACAGAGGGCAGGGTTGCAGTGACATATAGACACCGTACAGAGGGCAGGGTTAAGTGACATATAGACACCGTACAGAGGGCAGGGTTACAGTGACACATAGACACCGTACAGAGGGCAGGGTTACAGTGACATATAGACAACGTGCAGACGCAGGGGTACAGTGACATATAGACACCGTACAGAGGCAGGGTTACAGTGACACATAGACACCGTACAGAGGGCAGGGTTATAGTGACATATAGACACCGTACAGAGGCAGGGTTATAGTGACATATAGACACCGTACAGAGGCAGGGTTATAGTGACATATAGACGCCGTACAGAGGGCAGGGTTATAGTGACATATAGACACCGTACAGAGGGCAGGGTTACAGTGACATATAGACACCGTACAGAGGGCAGGGTTATAGTGACATATAGACACCGTACAGAGGGCAGGGTTATAGTGACATATAGACACCGTGCAGAGGCAGGGTTACAGTCACATATAGACACCGTACAGAGGGCAGGGTTACAGTGACACATAGACACCGTACAGAGGGCAGGGTTACAGTGACATATAGACACCGTACAGAGGCAGGGTTATAGTGACATATAGACACCGTACAGAGGGCAGGGTTACAGTGACATATAGACACCGTACAGAGGGCAGGGTTACAGTGACATATAGACACCGTACAGAGGGCAGGGTTATAGTGACATATAGACACCGTACAGAGGCAGGGTTACAGTGACACATAGACACCGTACAGAGGGCAGGGTTACAGTGACATATATACACCGTACAGAGGGCAGGGTTACAGTGACATATAGACACCGTACAGAGGGCAGGGTTACAGTTACACATAGACACCGTACAGAGGGCAGGGTTACAGTGACATATAGACATCGTACAGAGGGCAGGGTTATAGTGACACATAGACACCGTACAGAGGGCAGGGTTATAATGACGCATAGACACCATAGAGTAGGGCTACAGTGACATTTAGACACCATGCAGAAGCAGCTTAACAATGACATATAGACACCATTAAGAGATAGTAACAATGACACATAAACTCCAAACAGAGGAAATGTTACATTTACACAAAGGCACTACACATAGGCAGGTTTGTAATCAGACATAGATGCCACACAGATAACAAACAAATCAAGTCAGCAGGCGTAAACGGAACGAGGTCTCTGCAACGTGCTTTTGTTAACAAAAATATTACTGGACTGTTTTCAGACCTGGCACCAGCGGCAGCTGAAGAAGAAAGTGCAGGGGAAAGCAACAGATGACGATTTTCCCGCCACCAGCGCAACGCCCTCTGGTCGCAAGTCAAGGAAACGAGGCAAGAAGCGGAAGCACTCTGGGAAACACAAACGGAACAGGAACTCCAAGCAACGCAAGTCGGAGAGAAAAACTTTACTGACCAATCGAAATTTAACTCGTTGACACTCTGTGTGGACCATACCTCATGCTGACCGATGGATGATCAAAGCAGGCCTTCTGGTGGTTCATGTGGTCCAGATACCTGCATTCTGTAGTGGACATCAGCCAAAGAAACGTGTGCCCCGTGCAAACGAGTGTGATGTGGTTGTGTGTCTCATTATCGCAATACACTCGACGAACATGTTATGAAACGGCTGCTCCTGTCAGAGTGGCCAGATGCATCGATTTTAAATTTGGATGATCAGAAGAATTTAATTCAGCTGAAGGGACGAAAAAATGATTACTGGCGATGTGGAACGATGGAAAAGTGTATTTGAGGCTTGATCAGGTGAAACTTGGTGACTACGAGTTCATGCTTCCTATGTTTTAAGAACAGGAAAGAAAGACACGTGTGCGTTTTTGGACTTTGGAGCTCCTGCATAAAATGTGTTCACGGAGCCATGTTAACACTGGTGTCTATTAACTGTTCTGTGGATCTTTAAAGTTCTATGAAAAAAATAAAGGCGGTGACAAGTGTACCCCTTGCAGATTTAAACCCACTAGAATGGTTTTAAAGGAACAAAAACAGTTCAGAAGCCACTAATGTGAGGACCTCTGCAGTCGGGTTTGGACCGTCACTACAATCACCATGACTCACGGATTAAAAGCTTTAACAACTGGAAAACGCTGTCAGCCCATTGTATGGGAGGTGTATCCATAGAATTTATGGAACGACACACAAATATGATCGATGAACCAATTAAGAAGCCCAAAGTGTACAGGATAGGAGGTATTCCTTTGAGGAAAACGAACAAACAAACAAACAAAAAGCACGGCACATGTTTGGTGGCAGGCAGCATGTTGTATAACTGGTGACAAACTATGAGAATTTATCCACAGATACAGAATCCGATGGGCTGATCGTCACTGAATACAAGAACGTTGTGACGTCATTGCAGTGCGAAGATGACGCCTGTAGAGTGTGACGAAAAGCAGCCTCGTCTTGTTTTACCGTTCTCTGTGAAGTGTGGGAGAGGAGATACGGCATGGTGGTGTTCTGTGTTCTCCGTAGATTGTTTATATATTTTGAAACACGTTTTTAGTTTATATATTTTGAAAGACTTTTTTTTTTATTATTATTATTCTAAATCAGGGTTGTGATCAGCGTCGTCCATGGAGTCTTTGTTCTGTGGAAGTGTAGAGACAGTAGGGAACACACTATTCTTCATCGGCGTTTATGATCTGTATGTTGCAGCATACCACACAACCCTACGCTACACTGTGTCTATTGCTTTGCTGCACTACGTTGTGCAAGTAAACGTGTTTCTTGTGAATGCACTCGCGTACATTCTCTCTCTCTCTCTCTCTCTCTCTCTCTCTCTCTCTCTCTCTCTCACACACACACACACACACACACACACACACACACGCACAGAGTAGTATGCGCACGCGCGCACACACATGCACGCAACGCACGTATGCGCGCGCGCGCGCGCGACACAACACCACACACACAGAGAAAATTTTGACATTCTAGACAATGCAGTGCAATGAATTTCACAAATTTCGAGGCAAAGAGACCGCTCCTGCATGTGACTGGGAAACAAAGACGTCATCACTTTTATAAACAATATGCTGGATTGTTCAACAGCAGTAACGACAAAAATGCAGTGGTTGTATACAGGAATTATTCTTCGTCTTGTCTTCTGTTTACCTTCAACCAGTCACCGTAACTATAATATGACCGTGGTCACAAACGGAAGAAGAAGAACATGACTACAGACCTCAACTGAGGTGAGAGACCAAAGAGTGAAACTTGGCGCGAGTGTCCAATTAGTGAAACTGGTTTTCGTCTCTTGATGCACGTGCGACTCACAGGACTGTCATCACGGAGGCTGCTACCCATTCATCATCAATAAAATACATATATAATGTAATACACGCAAGGAAAACAAGGGAAATACTTTTAACGAAATTCAAGAAAGTCATACCCAATTTTCCAACTTGTCTGCAACTTTAGTTGAAATATATGCACATTTACGAAGAAATTCAGAACAAAATGGTATTAGTGCACTGTCTGACGGTAAAAACGAGAATGACAAGGAGATAACGAGATTCGTATGGACTCTCAGCCGAGGAAGTCTGAGAGCTGAAAGAATACTTTTTAAAACACTAAATTATGTACGGAAATATGTGTTCTGATGCGCATGCCGAAGTATACTGAAAATCTTGTCATGCACTGGTAACAGAAAATACTGAAACGAGAGCGCGTTTACAGTGAAAAGTGGTTACTAAGATCGAAATAAAGATGGCTGGATGAGTCAAAACCATTTTAAAAACGTGTTATCAAGAATAGATTTTTTTTTAACACATAATTAAACGCATATTTAACTCACACACATAAAAGATCCCTCTCACTTACATTCAATCGATCACTTTTTTGTTTCCTTCTCTTTCTGTGATTTTATATGTTTTGTTTTTTCCTTCCTTACCATTTCTGTTTCTGCTTTGTCCCTGTCTGTTTAACTGTAAAACTGATGCACCTCAGCTTGTCTGTGTAATCTGTTATGGATACATTTTGTCGTGTGCGTCTGGGATTTCTGCCGCTCTGTGTGGTCTCCGTGGTTGGTTACTTCATAAACCAGGATGACTTGACCGGTCCCGCATGGCTAGTGTGGATGGGGTGGGATAGCTGCGAGTGCTGACGCCAAATGCTGAAGACCTTGGCGAGGGGCCTCTACAATGCCTGCCGTTTTTGACCCCTTTGACCTCTTCTTCATGCATGTCTACTCTCGTGGCTGGAACACAGAGCCATGGACCTCCCAGGCGTCCCTGTGTCTATCTAAACATAGTGTGGTCAGTTCGACCTGTGGATTGTCTCCCTTCACGTAGGGGAGATCATTACCACGGAACCGCGTCTGTTGTCACTTTTGTAGCTGTTGTTGTCCTAGCTGCAGCGGGGTGTAGTTGTTGTCAATTGTGATGCTGATGGTACATTTGGTGTATATATACATACCTGTACAAATTCTTGTATACAAAGTTTCCCTCAATATCCACCAAATTTGAATTTGTGTACACATGACTATGTTCTTTACTGTGGGTTCGTTGCTGTGCGCGAAGATTGAGCGGGACGTCCAAAGAGCTGGGTGGGTCGTGCATCACACGACTCCCAACGTCGAGGTTTGCCAATCAGATGTTGCCCCCCACACCTGGAAATCACAGAAAAAAGGAAGATTTCAGAGGAGACGGCAGAACATGCAGCTTGATCTGCAACTGGTCAACCTCTCTCGGAGTGATGTGCCCTAACTGACTTAAATCGCGAGTCGAAAATGCATGACTGCCTCAGTCGTGCGTATGATGATGCAAAGGTCATTAGGTGTGAGGTGGTCATCTCAGGACAGTGGATGGAAGAGGGAATGAGGGAGGGAAGTGGAGTTGAGGGGGTGGGAGGAAGGGGGTAGGGGAAAATTGGAGGGGGGGGGGTATAAAACAACAGTGACATCACCACAGAGACAAGGCATGGTTCCCAGAGGATCGAACCCAGAATGTCTTGACCGAAAACTGGGTGTTCATACCCGCTGCGCTGATTAGACGCAATGATATTTTTTCCCTTACAATATTGCACAAAAATAACCGCCAACCTGGCTTATAACAGCCAGTCACAAAAAAAAGGGTGAAAAGTCCGAGAGCCTTGTTTCTGTGTACAGCCAGTGCTAATGCAGTCATTGAATACCCCATCAGTTGGACCACCATGAATTTTCTAGCATGTTCTCAGCATTCGACGAAGTGAAAAACACATGCCAGTGTACCATGATAAGTTTATTGATACTTTTACACAGCTGGCTATTTCATGATTAAAATCGTCCATGACTTCTGCCTTGTGGACTTCCGCCTTGTAGACATCCACCCTGTGGACTTCCGCCCTGCAGACTTCCACCCTTTGGACTTCTGTCGTGTGAACTTCCGCCTTGTGCACTTCCGCCCTGTAGACTTCCGCCCTGTGGATTTTCGTGGCCCTACGGTCACATTATTTCACGATGGTACAAACGTAAACCTGTATGTTCAATCATCTATACTATTCGTGGCCTTTCAGTACATTGTCTGATTACCATCACACATACACACAATGGTCTGTCCATAACTGACATTTAGATGTAGCGTAGTATCAGTGTTTTTGTATATTATCAACAAGACTTTTAATTTAATTCACATTTTTTAAACACAGTTTTACTAATGATTTTAATCTGCGGAAAAGAAGAAAGAACAAATTCACCACACTGATGATTCAGTTCATTTTTTGATGAAGAGGGAGAGACAAGATACTCAGAAAATCTTGTCCCTCGCCTTCAACCAGTGCAATGCCAGTCAGGAATGTCGTAATTTCCACGGGGGTGAAAGTCAATGGGGCGAAGATCCACGGGGTAAGAGTCGTCGGTCCCTCAACAACTTCTTCGGCACGCTGGTGGGCCAAACTGAGGTAGGAAAAATATTATCATGCTAAAAACCGTCACTTCTACGCATTTAATGCGGGAGAGCTCTCCTCGCTGCAGAAGCTTTGTCAAGTTGTTTTCTTTTTCTTTTTCTTTCTTTTTGCGAAGAAACGGCGCGATTTGATGCTTGGTAGGATATGCGTAAAGAGATGGTAAACTCACTCAGCAAGATAGGCTGTTTACCGTTGCGCCGTAACAGGATCTTTCGTAGGCAACGTGTAGGAAGTGCAGTATCGTTTGCCAATGACATTGTGCTGATTTTTGTTTGAAATGTTTGATGACCTTTTATGCATGCTTTGTATATTTGCTGCAAATGTATTTCTTTTAAAAAAAAATTTTAAAAAAGAATAAAATATTAGACTCGCAACAGTTCGTGTATGCACTGATTTTTTTTGTTCTTAGTTCATTTTTCTATCCCGTCCCCCTTCTCCTCTTCCCGTTTTCATTTTCTCTCTTTCTCTTCCTCTGTATTTATGTCGGCAATGAGTGTGTGTGTGTGTGTGTGTGTGTGTGTGTGTGTGTGTGTGTGCGAGAGAGAGAGAGAGAGAGAGAGAGAGAGAGAGAGAGAATGTGTAGTGTGTGTGTGTGTGTGTGAGAGAGAGAGAGAGAGAGAGAGAGTGTGTGTGTGTGAGAGAGAAGAGAGAGAGAGAGAGTGTGTGTGTGTGTGTGTGTGTGTGTGTGTGTGTGTGTGTGTACTGTCTCTATATACTTCCTGTGTGTGTGTGTGTTTGAGTGTACAAACTGTGTGTATACTGTCTGTTTCCATGTCTTTGTATCTTCCTCTTTCATTCTGTGTGTACATGCTTGAGTGCGCGTGTACGTGTGTGTGTACCCATCTGTGTACACTGTGTGTGTGTGTGTGTGTGTGTGTGTGTGTGTGTGTGTGTTTCTTCAGTTTAACGTCCTTCCACTAACAGTGATATCAGACAATATGATTGTGTGTGTGTGTGTGCGCGCGCGCGCGTGCGTGGGTGTTTGCGTGTGTGTGCGTGCGTGTGTGTGTTTGTGAGTGTGTGCATGCGTGTGTGCTTCATGTGAGCGTGCGTGCGTGCGTGCGGACGTGTGTGAGTGTGGTGTGTGTGTGTGTGTGTGTGTGTGTGTGTGTGTGTGTGTGTGTGACTCTTAGAGAACAGGTTATCGAACGAGAAACATATGAACAAATATGCTAACAATAATTACTGTGGAGATCATCAAAGATAGATACCAACTGGACTCAATAAACATTTGCAATTAGAAGAAAGAAGAGAATAATTGTTTAACATTTCGGGGAGGGACATTTTAGTGGATCCCTCGGCTGAAATACATACACCGCTTTTGCAGTATAGTTCTTGTGTGTGTGTGTGTGTGTGTGTGTGTGTGTGCGTGTGTGTGTGTGTGTGTGTGAGTGAGTGTGTGTGTGTGTGTGCGTGTGTGTGGTGTGTGTGAGTGAGTGAGTGTGTGTGTGTGTGTGTGTGTGTGTGTGTGTGTGTGTGTGTGTGTACTCTTTTGTTTTCCTTCAATTTGCCTGTTTCTCTTTCATTCTGTACCCACAATGTGTGTGTGTGTGTGTGTGTGTGTGTGTGTGTGTGTGTGTGTGTGTGTGTGTGTGTGTGCTCTTATTGGTTTTCTATCCATTTGCCTCTTTCTCTTTCATTCTGTGCTCACAAATTTGAGTGTGTGTGTGTGTGTGTGTGTGTGTGTGCGTGTGTGCGTGCGTGCGTGCGTGCGTGCGTGTGTGTGTGTGTGTGCGCGTGCGTGTGTGAGTGTGTGCGCGCGCTCACGTGCGCGTGTACGTGTGTATATGTGTGCGCACGCGCGCAGAGTGTCTTCTGAATTTAAACAACCCCATACGCGTTCACTGACATCATGTTCATAAACACACCAACGTAGGCTACCCCCCCCCCCCCCCCCCCCCCACTCCCACACACACCACACAATAGGCACATGAAATGGGGTCCACAATGGCTCAGTTGGTAAGCACCTGGCTCGTAATCCTCAGGATGAGGGTTCGAATTTCCGCCGGTCTGTTTTGGTACAAGTTTTTTTTCTCTGTTCCGTTTTTTTTTTTTTTTTTTTTTTTTTTTTCACTTCGGAGTTAACATTGGTTATGACTCCATTTCCCCAAAAAGTCCTTCGAATGAGACTTTTAAGTCAAGCTTTCGTGTATGAACGCACGCATAACATCTTGGCCATAGGTTTGCAAAACACATTACACGTTATTTTTTATTTATTTATTTATTATGAATGGGAATGCACATTTTAAATCCGTTTTCTTTTTCATTTTATCGATGGGTCTCGGCCAAACAAAATAAACCTTTAGATTTCTTTCGTGCGTCAGTTGTCTACCTTAGGATAATCATTTCAAACTCGTATTTTCATTAGTGGGTCTAATCTTATGATAAACATTTCAAACCCGTTTGGGTTTTTTGTTGTTGTTGTTCTTTTTCTTTCTTTTCTTTCTTTCTTCTTTTTTTTTAAATTAAAAAAAAAATGAATTCGTGAGTCTTACCATACGCAAAACATTCGAAATTCGTTTTATATCACTGGATCTCAACTAAGGATTAACATTTTAAACTCGAATTCTGTCACTGCAAATCTTCAAAGACATCTAAGAACTCTAAGAACAGTTACGTAGACAGCGTTTTCATGAATACGCACATGAATTTCTATGGCCTCCACGATCTCACACATGCACATAACCTTTCTTAAAGACACGAGAGTCGGGAAGACATAGCCTCTTTACCAAGACATAGCCTCTTTACCAGAGTGGGGGAAAATCCCCAAAAGAAACGAGCAAAAATTCTGTGGTTGCGTTCCTTCCACATTCTTTGGACCAGAGACTGAAAATAACCTGCGCTTCACCCTCCAGTAAGAAGACGTTACTATTTCTGGTGTAAAAGTAAAGAAAAAAACCAACCCATTAATGGCTGAACATAATTAGAAAAGATCACCTGCTGGACTTTTTTTTTTATGTTTCCTTTGATCTGGCGCGGCGTTTCGATCAGGTCAAGGGAAGTAACTCAATTGTTAGGATTGAAAGGTTTTCTCGGCATTGGCTCATTCCCTTCAATTGAAAATAACTTTACGGAATCGCGTTTCCGTGTGGTTTGTTTTTGGCTATTACCTACAAGAACTCACTCTCCCGCCCATCACCTCTGTCTGTCTGTCTGTCTGTCTGTCTGTCTCTGTCTGTCTGTCTGTCTGTCTGTCTGTCTGTCTCTCTCTCTCTCTCTGACATGCATGCTTGAAAGCAGGCCAACACCTTTTATTGCTTTCAAATAAAAACAAAATGGAAGTGCAGAAATGCACACATAGAATGCATATGCATAGGCAAATGTCCAAATTTTCACTCACGGGCAGGTGATCTTGACACAGAGAGAGAGAGAGAGAGAGAGAGAGAGAGAGAGAGAGAGAGAGAGAGAGAGAGTTTTCTGCCAACCTTTTTTACCTTTCATGTTAGTCACTACATGGTAAAGTAGAATCGATGAGTTAAAGTAACGTAAAAAAAAAAAAAAGTCCCACACCACCAAGAATCATAATAACAGTAGTGACAGCGATAGTAGTTGTTAGTAGTAGCAGCAGCAGCAGTAGTAGTAGTAGTAGTAATAGTAGTAGCGTCACCATCAGTATCAGAGGCAGCAGCAGTGGTAGTTATAGAAGTAGTAGTATAGTAGCAGCAGCAGCAGCGGCGGCGGCGGTTTCTGCAGTACATTAGTAATCGTAGCAGCAGCAGCAGCAGTAATAGTAGAAGTAGCAGCAGAAGCAACAACAGCAGCAGCAGCAGAAGTAGTAGTGTTAGCAGCAGTAGCGGTCACTGCAGTAGAAGCAGCGATGCCTCCTGCTGCTGCGATAGCACAGATTTCTGTCAGTTCCGAGCCGTTGTGAATTTGAATATTACTGTTCTATGTGTATCTCACCGCCCCCCTCCCCCCATCCCTCCCACCCCCTTCCTGCACCTCAGCATCCCCCCACTCCCCATCCTGTTCCCGTTCCCCTTCATCTCTCTCTCTCTCTCTCTCTCTCTCTCTCTCTCTCTCTCTCTCCCTCCCTCCCTTCGGCTCTCTCTCTCTCTTCCTCACTCCCCCACCCTCTCTCCTTCTCTCTCACTATCCTCCCACCTTCTTACCTCCTCACCCCCCCCCCCCACATCTACTCTCCGCCCCCCCCCCCCCACCCCCCATCTCAGAACATTGACGTCAATTTCTCCCCCTCCCCACCTCATCCTCCGGCAATCCCCGTTCCTTTCATCTTCCTATGATGAGAGACAGTTGCACACAGAACCGCAGTCATTAGGCACATCTAAAGAACTAAGGAAGGATGGGGTAGGGGTGGGGTGGGGTGGGATTGGGGAGGGTGACGGGTGACGGGAGGTGGCACGGGGTGAAAGGGAGGAAGAGCGGGAGGGGGATGAAGGGAGAAAAAAAAAGTGTACGTGGAAAATCCTGATGCTGAACCGATTCCACGTGAAAAAACACAGACCATCCGGGCATCTGTCTCCTGTGTACCCGATACTTGCAGGTAAAAGCCGCGACAAGTCTTGACCAATCGCGAGAGGGTTTATAGTAAGTAGCGAATTGCATGCTCGCTCTCTCTCTCTCTCTCTCTCTCTCTCTCTCTCTCTCTCTCTCTCTCTCTCTCTCTCACACACACACACACACACACACACACACACACACTTGTGATACAGCAGCTGACGATAGTCTTCAGAGCACTGAAAAGTTTGCTTAACATGGCTTCTTGATCTCCTGTGACAAAACGAAGAGATCAAGCAAGCGAAGGTGATAACAAACTACAAGACCATGTGTCAGGCGTTACCAAAACAACAAACAATCGTGAAGTGGCAGCTGCAGCAATATGACTGCACTACTTGGCACGCTTCGTTACTCTCGTTCTGCACGAGACGACGAGAAAAACTGAAACCAGATACAGAATGCTCCTGACTTCGGAATAACTTATCAAACTCATCACATTGTCGCCCAAGCATCATGTGCTTTTTGAAAACTGATGTCCGAGTAGACCAAAGTTGGCAGCTCATCAAAAGGAATCTTTCTTTCTTTCTGCGTACGCAGGCTGATACTCCTGCAGACACTCCCTGTGTAGAGAGGCAAGCATTAATCCCATCTACCCAAGAAAAGGAGTGGAGTTTTGTGTGTATGACCGTTTTTTTTCTATCCCGCCATTAAGGCAGCCATACTTCAACTTCGGGGAAGGTGCATGCTATGTGTAACGTGTCATCCATACCAACGGCCAAACTGGCCTTCTCTTCCGAAAGTTAGTGATGGGATTTGACGTGTGTGCAAGATGTTATGCGTGCGTTCACACACGGAACCTCGGTTTATAGCCTCATTCGAAGGACTGTATGGGAAATGGAGTCAGAACCAATGTTAACTCCGAGGGAAAAATCCCCCTGTACCGAAATCAATAGGAATCAAACCACTTTATCCTGCAGGGCCAGGGCCAGGGTTATAAGATAATTTTTGGTTTATTACTCTACCTTACAAGAAACTTTTTGAGGTGATGTCAGGACATATGACTGTGCCAGAGGAGCTTCTGGTGCTGACGCGTCTTCTCCGGTCTGCCAATGTTTGAAAGCTGCCTTTGGGCTAACTGAACAGTTGAATGCCGGTCTTCCGAAACACAAATTGCATCTTGTGGAAGATGCCTTCGCCGCAGCTAGTATTTGCCTCCAAAAGTGCAGTAGAGTAGAAAGAAACTCGTGGAGAGCGTGGCAGCAGAGAGTCCTCAGAATAGAAGCCCCCTTCAAGCAAGTGTTTCGGCCCTTATCTCCTGACACTCTAGGGGGTTGGGCCACACCCGGTTCATGACTCCGGATGTCCCTCTGCTGCCCCCCCTTTTTTTTTTCCCATCTTGGGACGAGCCATGGCTGGGATTCGAACCCATGACCCTCTGGACATGCTCATTTTCCACTTAATGACTCGCGCTTTAACCACTGAGCCACAGGGACATTAGTTCAGATTACGACTATGAAGATTTCTTTGAAGACATGTGTTTTGTGACGTATGCCTTCCTTTCTAGACAAAGACAGATAGCTACCGGGGGGGGGGGGGGGG
>CM065733.1:61313253-61468253 GCA_033310375.1 Conus canariensis | reverse complement strand
CGAGCTGATCAGACTTTAGGTACCTATCTACCTACCTACTTAACATTGTCTGCGCCACTACAATAATTATGTGTGTGTTTGCTCGTGTGTGTATGTGTGCGTGCGTGGGTGGATGGGCGTGGGCAGCGTGCTTGTGTCAGTGTATGGGATGTGTGTGTGTGTATGTGTGTGTGTGTGTGTGTGTGTGTGTGTGTGTGTGTGTGTGTGTGTGTGTGTGTGTGTGCATGCGTGTGTGCATGCATGCGCGCCTGTGTGCATTTGATCATTTTTTTGGCTATTTATTCAAATGCAGATGTAAAAATTCGACATGGAATAAGATATTATTATCTATACCGACGGTTCGGTCACCAAGCTGGGCAGGAGACACAGTGAAGCCAAATGGTCAAACAATCCAGAAAGACAATGATGAGTATAGCTTAACGACTTCAAGTCTAAGAATGGAGGTAGAAACAGTGACACAAGCACTTCACTGGCTCTCCTCCCACAGACCAGCCTAGAGCTGAACAAGTCATGGTGCTACCGGGCCCCGTGAACCTATTTCAAAAAGTGGACAATGGAATGGGACTTCGTGAATCTTATGGAGGACTTTCTATCGAAATTTCACGGGGGTGTCGCATGACTCGTGTTGCTGCCCCTCCAAAATAATTTCTTTGATGGTTTTCATATCTCCTCTACGGTGGACTTGCGTATTGCTGACATAAGAGCAGAGTCATGCAGCTGTTTTCTCACTTTCTGATCATATAGGTCTTTTCTACGAGCGGCCAACTGCTTAAACAGAATGTCGTCAGCACACAATCATGGAAGAAGAGTGAAAATATGTCATTGACGAACATACTAGTATTGCTGTCACTAATTTAACCTTTCTTTTCTTTCTTTCTATTTTTTTTTTTAAAGAAATGATTCGGCTCATTTCTTCGTGATCGGCAAACAAATTCATACCGGTGTGGCAGATATTTGTTGTTATTCATAGTTGATTTTATTTCTTTGATATTTGTGGCATTCTCTTTCACTGATTTATAAAAACATTTAACCTAGAAAAGAAGAAACTGATTTGAAAACAAGTACGACGAAATCTCTCTCTCTCTCTCTCTCTCTCTCTCTCTCTTCTCTGTGTGTGTGTGTGTGTGTGTGTGTGTGTGTGTACGCAGCAACAGAGTTGCAGAAATGAACCAAAACAAATTAACATTCATCCAAGAGTAGCACAGCCTTTTTGATCTTGAGAATAGGCACACAAACACAGATACGTACAATAACAAATACAGATTCACTCGGTTTGACTGGTAAAAAACGAAATCTTAAACGAGAAATTGAACAGTGAACATTACGAAGAAATAGGGTAACTCTTGCTCCCGTGATGAAATGATCATGCGCTCACAACTTCAATAGAATGCACACACACACACACACACACACACACACACACACACACACACACACACACACAAACACAAATGGTAGGTAGGCACTCAAGGTCTGACCAGCGCGTTGGGCTAATGCGAAGTTCAGACATCCGCTGAGTCGTAGCCAAGAGACCCTCTTCTTCAATTGTCTCATCTTTGTTGTTAATTCATTTAGCCATCAGCTTCAAATCATGCGTAGTGTGGTCTCAAAACTTAGCGGATGTGGTGTAGCGTATATGGACAAGTCCGCACGCAGTGACGCCTCCTTGATGAAACTGAAACTGAATCAATGGAATGCTGCTTACTACACCAACTCGTTTAGCAGAAATGCCAACACAGAACAAACAAGGACATCCCCCCCCACCCCCACCCCCTTCAAAAAAAAAAAAAAGGAAAAAAAAAAAAAAAAAAAAAGAAAAGAAAAGAAAAAGGTTCCAAGCTTGCCCTTGTACCTGAAAGATGTACACAGCAGCGACAACCGGAGAAACAAAGAAACGTAATAACATCATTTATTCAAGACTAGCGCTGCCTTTTTGATCTTGAATATAGTCAAACAAACAACAGGACGAATAGTAACAAACACAGGTAACATCGGTTTACTTGGCAGGGAATAGTTCACAGTACCTGGCACATATACACAGCAACACAGTATATGGGCAAGCTTGGAACGTAATGTCTCCTAGTTCGTTCTGTGTGCTCTGTGTTGTCATTTCTGTCAGGCGATATTGTGTCGTAAGCAGCTTTCGTTTGGAGTTACGGGCGTGTAGCCTACTTCCTTCATCATGGGAGCAAGAGTTACCCTACTTGCTTGATATTTACTGTCGGCTATTCCCTGTCTTATTTAAGATTTACTTTCATGCGAATCAAACCGAGCTTACCTGAGAAAAAAAGAAGTGTAATGATTGTGTTGAATGATTGCAGATGAAGAGACCACACAAATGCAAGAGAGCAGTTGATGATGGTAAAGAAACAGAGGAAGAATGAAAGAAGAATGAAAGAATGACGGAGAACTGAAGGAAAATATGGCATCCCCACAGGGTGAAGAGCAAGTGTACAGACTTCCTTGAACAAAGACATGGACCACAAAGGCATCGCAATTGTGAACGACGGTTGTTGTTTGTCTGTCGAATCGACGAGGACCACTTCAGTCATCTAGGGGTTGAGGGGGTGAGATGATTTGTGGATACGCAGGTGGCTGATCAAGCCGACCAGGACGACGGTGAAGAAAATGTGGAGAGAGAGGATCATCCCACGACAGGAATGTAATTTATACTGATAGACACCCCGGTATTTCCACCCAGTATGTCGTATATCCCTTTCATCAACAACAACCCCTCCTCCCCCCCCCCCCCATCCTCCCGGGCTTCACAGCCCTCCCTCCATCAAATTTCTCCTACCTCCATTTGTCGCTTCTACATAAGGGGTTCAAATGTCAACTTCCTCAGCCCTGTTGGTCACCCCTTTTCCCTCCCCCCCTCCCTTTTTTTTCTTGCACAAGCTGCAACCATCATGGGGTCTCCCTCTCCTGATTTTCAATGAACTTGAAACCCGTCTCTTCAGACCGAACTCTGATTCTGTTACATGCATAAAAAATGCCTTACCACAACGAAAGAACTCTTTATACAAAAATTCAATGCATGAGTAAAAAAGATGAATCTCTCTCTCTCTCTCTCTCTCTCTCTCTCTCTCTCTGATGTTGGCGGATGGTGGCACTGTATAAAAGAGCAATTCCGCTCGGGCCTTCAAAATGACGTAAGCCATTCTGCTGTTTTATCGGCAACTAGGTAGTGAGCTTGTGACACGTGCATTGGTTGTCCATTCTGCACTGGTGCATGTCTTTCTTGTGGCACTAAATCGTTGGTGGCTGTTATGCTTTATTCTTTTAAACTAGTGTGATATATCAAGTGGACTGGATGAGGCGTACAGTGTGGTTTAGGTTTCTTTGCCTGTGACATCAGTAGTTAAGTTGCTATGCTTTGAACTGTTGAAGACTGACATCGTTGTATACAGGAATGGGTTGATTTTTTCTTTCTTTCTAAATGACTCTGTTCTGTCTTCTTTTATTTGTAACATGCCATTTCAACCCAGCATGTATTGAATTTTTCACTGACTTCGGCTATTCTAAGTACCAGTTATGCTGCATACATAGCCTACTGCTTTTATTCGATCAACAATTTATTCAAATTCGAAAGTTAAACGAAGTGTAAATGTGCCCAGTGGAGATCCTGTATTGCCAAATCAAATGTCCATAAAACAGTCAGCGTGCAAATAATTTTGATAAAATATTTTGTGGCCATGAAAAAGTGTTTGACAACATCCTATGGATAAGTTGTTAGACCAGTAGTTTAACCAAGTCTGATTCTTAATTGGGCAAAATCAAGCCAATTTTACTAATTACTCCCAAATCAAGTTGTGGGCTACCATTAATAAACTAGTGATTTTATAACACAGGAGAGTTTAGGAAACGGATTAGGCCAGTAAAACAATTAATGTATCAATTATTCCGAACCAAATGTTGGCCTGAACGCTCGCAATGTAACACACACAAGGTCAAGCATTAGTTTAAATCTCCAGGTATGGACCTAATTCTGATGCACGTGTGGATTCTTAACTGCGGTAATTTATGCATAATGTTTTGCCGTGATCGAAGCAAGTTTCAGGCCAATTTAATGAAACAGAGAATGAAGAAACAGCCACAATACCAGCATAATGTTGACAACATGCACTCAATGCCGCACAGGTACTAGCACTGCCATTAGGACAAAGATACTGATATACCCAGCTCTGGACTGCAATTAAGTGTCCAGGGCTAGCCCACTAAAGGACCAGTGAGGGTATTAGCTTTGGCCTATGGTGATGCCCGTGTGCCGGTTGTTTGACTTATGGCGAAGAGTCTGACTTTGCTGCCTCACCAGAACTGGTCCAGTACTGTTGCCACTAGAGCTGGCAAACTGAAGGACTGATGCCAGAGCCAGTTCTAGCCCATAATGTTGTTGCGAGCGTGTCAAGGACTCTAGCTCATTTCTGGCCGAGTGCCTTACCATACTATAATTGCAAGCATTCTGGCGGTGCCAGCTCTGGACGACAATCAACTCGCCAGAAATGGCCCAGTGCTGGGCCAACGTCGGAGCCAGTTTGGGCCCTTGATGTCGCCAGAATGCAAATCGATTTTTGTACTGTTCCAGCCCAACGTCTTTCCGTTATTGCAAGGCCGTTTCTGGGCTTCAGTTCAGATGCCAGAATTGGACCAGTTCTGGCCCAATACCTTGTCATTATGACAAGGACTCTGGCGTCTTGGCATAACTTGCCAGCTCTGGCAATATTGTGACAGGTAAGAGGGAACAAGAGGGAGGATTGGTATAGAGGAGAGGGGGCGTCCGAGTCAGGTCTGGACCAGTCACATGACAGGGTGGGGTATCCAAGGTTCGTAAAAGTGGTAGGTGGGTGTGGGTGTGGGTGTGAAGAAAGGGTAAGGGGGCTGGGGCAGAGGGGGAGGGGAGAGCGGGACTCCACTTCCAAAATTTTGTAAAAGAGAATTGGGGGAAGGGGTCAGAATTCTCTCAAAATATGTGTACAAGGACATGCGAGGATGCATGCGTGCGTGTGTGTGTGTGTGTGTGTGTGTGTGTGTGTGTGTGTTCCGGGAACCCTGAGATTTTTTTATTTTTATTTTTTACCCACCCCACCGATGTCTGGCACTGTGGCGGCAAGCGTGTGACAGTAGAGTTGTCTCACCGTGTCGTCTTCCCGCAAAGGAAAGAACGTTTACCATACCATAATGGAGGTCAAGTTCAGAGCAGACGAAATTTTAACGAGTTTGCCCCACATTTTTTTCTTCTGAAAGTCCAACTGAGACATATTTCCGAGGAAGAAAGGCAGAATGTAGACGTGTTACACTATTGAATATATGCTTAACGTTTAACGTATATTTGTTAGGAGGACATTGGGTTTGCTTAGAACTATATTTCTTACCGCAGCATATCATCACGCGATGGTGTAGTGATACGTCATACTTCCTGTTTGAGGCGTGTGATGCAAAGTTTGAGCTTGATGAAAAGTACGAACTACCGACCTAGGCCTACCTTATTACAAGGTATGTATTTGGCAGTGTCATGTCAAAAGTGTGGTGGTCTCATCAAGTGCCTTGATGAATTATCCACTCTCCTGCCCTATTCTGTCTCCCCGTTTACTTCTGTTGGAGGCAAATTCGAACATATGTTTGCAGATCGGCAGAGTTTATTAAAGTTCACTTTGTTTAGTGTAAGTTTCTTGAGAGCCACTGGCCTTGGCATCAACAAATCAAGTGTTAACTCCGCGCCTGAACCTTCTGAGAATGTGTCACATGCGCTTGCGAGCGTTACGTACGACACACACACACACACACACACACACACACCACACACACACACACACACCACACACAGGCACGCACACACACACACACACACACACACACACACACACACACACACACACACAGGCACGCACACACACACACACACACACACACACACACACACACACACACAGAGATAAGATTTTCAAAAGAAGGGTTGGGATGGGTGGGATGATAAAGGTATGTGTTCAACAGAAAGATGATGGTTCGTATCTGAAGGCATGAAAAAGAAATGAATTTAAGCTAACACTGCCTATGCAGGGATGATTCAGATGCTGGCAGTATCCTCATTTATCCATGTGAACTCTTCTGCATGAAGTGTGGAAAGCAACTGTCTTAAACTTGCAGGTACCTATGGATAGGCTACTTTGACTTTGAGGAAGGTTGCTTTTCTGTATTTTATTTTCAAGTGTAAGAGTACACAGGAGTAAATATGGCTTTGGCCTGAATAGGGAGTATGTGTATGAGGAATGTGTGTGTGGGGGGAGGGGGGAGGGGGAGGGAGTTGGAGGGTTGGAAATGTTGAAACAGGCCAAGTGTAGGGGCTGCTTGGCCTTGATAAGTCCAGGAACATGGCCTGGTGAGGGGATTTGCTTGATCCTTTCTGTTGTAGTTTGTGACTTTGATGATATGACAGCCCTGATTTAGCCCTCTGTAGTCAGCTGGGCTTAAACATCATGAACCATGAATCAGCAGGCACTGTCAGGTTCAGCTAGAGCAGTTTGTCCAGTAATAGGAGGATGTGTTTAGACTGGTACCTGACATGTTGGGGGATGGGGTAGGGACAAGAAGATACTTTGGAACTTTCTCACTGATTTTTCAGGAGGGTTGGAGACCTCCTTCCATAGGCTGGTTCCTATGCCAGTGCACACATATGAACACACACACGCACACACTCACATGCACACACTCACACACACACTCACACACACACACACACACACACACACACACACACACAGATGCACTCATGCATACACGCACACGCACACATAGACACACACAGACACACACACACACACACACACACACACACACACACACACACACACACACATACTTGCAATACAACGGTTTGTGAATTCAAACGCTTTGACGCAGACAGTGACCCTAAGGTACTTCATAATTCAGTTCTTGCAATGCCAACCAACATCATGTTGATGGTTTAGAATTAAACATTGTGTAAAGTGTGAGGGTTTCTTGTGGGAAACTGGGCATGGGCGATATCAGATGGGCAAACAAACAGTCAGCTGCATTGATTGATGGTAGTTGGGGAGAAGTGTAAGGCTTACATAACACATCCGTGACTATGTGTATGCTAGTTGTAGTCAGCCAGCAATACACACAGATGAACTGTGAGTATGCTCATAGTAGTCATATAAGGTACAAAATTCGTGTTTGCTTTAACCGTAGGCAATTATGGTGGCAATTAAGTTGCTTTCATTGTTATGATTAGTATTGTTTGGGAAAGTGAAGTTTAAAAGTATGACTTTTTGTGCGAGTTTGAAATAAAAATGGATTGAAAAAGCCTGATGTCAAGAGAAGAAATTCTTCGTCTGCTGATCTTGTTCCCTGCAGACAGGGATTCTGAGTCTTTTTCACCATAAGAAAATGATAGTAGTATGGAAAGTGCTGAAGAAAATCATGTAAACACTGCAACAGTGTTAAATTTTGTTTCGTTAGCCAGTACAAGGCAAAAGACTGACCTTAGTAGGACCAGGGGTGTTTGATGCTTGTCTTGGACTTGAGATTGGGCAATCAAGTTACAGATACCACAGCTAAATATGGCATCCATTTTTCATTAAGTACACATTTGGTGTTAATTGCACTATATTTAGGGTTGCTAGACAGGTTTGTTTACATCTACTGGTTTTCTTGAAGTTTCTTGAAGACAGGCTCAGGCTGGCAGGAAGACCAGACAGAAGCAGTACCAGTCACAATAGTGACACATGGAGGCACAACCAAGTGCTCAAAGAGATTGTACAAGTAGTCTGGGCTAGTACCAACACCACAAAAGGGAAAATCAGGACTCCAAAAGCACCCGCAACATTCTTCACGGCAGGAGGCAGCAAATCATGGCCAAGAACAACAGTGCCACTCGAAACATGCAGGCAGAGTCTGCTGGACGGGGCAGATGACTGGGAGTGCACTGCAGACCTCCCAGAATGGAAAAGTCACCCAGAGATCATCAGCAAGAGTGGCATGAGACCAGACATAGTAGTCCACTCTAAGTCAACCAAGCAGCTGATCATGATCGAGCTCACGGTGCCATATGAGAACAGAATGGAGGCAGCTCAAATCTACAAGACTGAAAATTATGCTGATCTGGCAAACAGCCTGAGGAGAGAAGGCTATCAGGTCAAAGTCCTCACTGCAGAAATTGGAGCTAGGGGGTTTGTAGGAATGTCTGCATACAGCCTCATGAAACAGCTCTCAGTTGCAGGGAAGGAAAAAACCAGAGCCCTGAAAGCAATGGCAGAAGCGGCAGAGAGGTGTTCAAGCTGGATCTGGTCAAGGAGGAACAAAAGTGAACTTCATAAGGCTTAATTTCCCTACAAATATCAGGTGTCCCTGTGGCTCAGTGGTTAAAGCGCGAGTCATTAAGTGGAAAATGAGCATGTCCAGAGGGTCATGGGTTCGAATCCCAGCCATGGCTCGTCCCAAGATGGGGAAAAAAAAAGGGGGCAGCAGAGGGACATCCGGAGTCATGAACCGGGTGTGGCCCAACCCCCCTAGAGTGTCAGGAGATAAGGGCCGAAACACTTGCTTGAAGGGGGCTTCTCTTCTGAGGACTCTCTGCTGCCACGCTCTCCACGAGTTTCTTTCTACTGATGCATGGGTAAACCATTGACTTCCGGGAATAGGCCGCAGGACGTCCGGGAAAGACCGGAGGACACTGGGAAAGACCAGAACCAAGGGCTCTGTGGGCTGGCTCCCCACTTTGCCTTAAACATGTGGCTGCTAAGAATAAAAGGAAAAGATGCTCCCAGGATTCACCGAAAGGGGGAGAGAATGATGAATCCATCGGTGCTCAACCAATCATGACTGCAAATCCCAAACGGACTATGAACATGGACCAAATGGAATATCCATGTGTCTGTGGAAAGCGTTTCGCTACCACCCGTGGCATGAAGATCCACAGAACAAAGATGGGATGTGTGAAGACTCATCTGAATGAGCAGCAGCGCACTGCATCAGCAGATAAGACATCGGAAGACCAAGGCCAGGATTTAAACCACAGTGCCAAGGACATCCACGCTGTTGGTTCGGATGAGGAATTTGCACAGGCCCTCGATGCCAGGCGCCTGAAACTCAACCTGCCACGAGCAAACGAAACTGAAGATTGGGAGAAACTGGATGCAAAAATCGTCCAAAGACTCGATGCACTGATAGGGAAAAGCACCCTGGAACACAAACTAGCCACATATGGGGACATTGTGTATGCCACTTTGTAGAGACGCCTATGGAGCAAAACTACCCAAAGAGAAAACACCTCCAAAGAAATCCAGACGCCAAGAAAAGATGGACAAGATCAGGGTCCAAAAGAAAAACCTCAAGATGCAAATGAAGACCGCACTGCCAGCTGAAAAACAAGGCTTGGAAAAACTGTGGAAAGACCTGAAAGAAAAACACAGCGCCCTCAGCAAAGCGGAATCTGCGAGGAAGAGGAAGAGCAAAAAGAAGAAGACACAAGAGCGCTTCTTCAGAGATCCCTTCCAGTTTGCCAGAACACTGTTTGAGCAGCCAAAATCTGGGACCCTAAGTGTGGACAAAGGAGTTCTTGAGCAGCATCTGAGGAAAACATACTCTGACCTACAGAGCAAAGCACCACTCGACATTCAAGGTCTGGTGTGGCCAACCAACCCTGAGGAACAGTTCAATGGCAAGCCTCCAACGTTGGCGGAAATCAAGAAGGTGGTCGACAAAGCCAGAGCCAAATCATCACCAGGGCCAAACGGAATACCTTACCAGCTTTACAAGAAATGTCCCAAGGTGCTGGAGTAGCTCCACAGGCTGCTGCGATCGGCTTGGAGAAACCAGAAGATCAGCGGCCATGGATGACGGCAGATGGTGTGTACATCCCCAAAGAGCAAAACTCAAGTGACATCAGCCAGTTCAGGCCAATATCACTACTGAACGTCGAAGGGAAAATCTTCTTCTCTGTCATGGCAGCAAGGCTGACCAAGTACCTGCTGGAAAACAAGTACTTCGATGTGTCAGTCCAGAAAGGTGGCATCCCAGGCGTGGCTGGCTGTGTAGAACACGCCACAATGATCTGGGACGCAATCCAAAAAGCAAAAACAGAAAAGAGAGACCTGGACGTAGTGTGGCTTGATCTGGCAAACGCATATGGATCTGTGCCCCATGAGATGATACAGTTGGCTCTTGAGATGTACCATGTGCCAAAGAACATCCGTGACATGCTCAAGAAGTACTTCAATGGCTTCTCAATGCGGTTCTCTACCAAGGAGTACACAACGGACTGGATCAACTTGGAAGTGGGTATTGCAATGGGCTGTGCAATTTCCCCAATACTGTTCGTGCTGGCAATGGAACTCATCTTGAAAGCAGCAACAAACAACGCGAGACAAACAGACCTTGGCGATGGATACAAGATGCCTCCTCTCAAGGCCTTCATGGATGACACTACAGTGATTTCATCCAGAGAAGACGAGACACGTCATGTGCTGGAGAGGCTGGACGACATATTTGCCTCATCCAGAATGAAGTTCAAGCCAAAGAAATCACGGAGTCTCTCACTGAGGAAAGGAAAAGTGGCCGGATCTGTGGTCTTCAGTGTTGCCAACCAGGCTATTCCAACAGTCACAGAAGAACCAGTCAAGAGCCTTGGAAGATGGTATGATGATACGCTGAAAGACACACAAAGAGCAAAAAAACCAAGCAGATGGCGGAGGAAGGCTTGGAGACCATTGACCAGTGTGGGCTCCCTGGCAAATACAAGGTCTGGTGTCTGCAGTTCATGCTGATACCAAAGCTGCTATGGCCTCTGATGATATATGACATCTGCACCAGCATAGTGGAGGCAATGGAAGCCAAAATCAACAAGTTCACAAGGAAATGGCTTGGTGTCCCACCCTGTCTGACTGACATAGCGCTGTACTGTTGCCAAGCAAAGCTGAAACTACCACTGAAATCCATCCTGGAGGAATACAAAGCAGGGAAGATCAGACTTCAAAGCATGCTGGAGGACTCAGGAGACAAGGTGGTAGAAGCAATCAAGCCCCAGCTGAAGACAGGCAGAAAATGGAAAGTTCAAGAGGCAATGGATTCTGCAAAAGAAAGTCTCAAGATCAGAGAAATAACAGGACACACACAGACCAACAGACAAGGACTGGGGGTGACCAAAACTGAATGGTGGTCAAAGGCCAAAGGAAAAGCCAAAAGAGACATGATGATTCAGGAGATGAGAAAAGAAGAAGACCAAAAAAGACTCCAAAAAGCAGTCCAGCAGAGCCAGCAAGGGCAATGGACAACGTGGGAGAATGCACTCCAAAGAAGTCTCACTTGGAATGACATTTGGCACATGGCCCCTCTCAGGATCAGCTTCATTCTCAGATCTGCATATGACCTTCTGCCCTCAAATGCAAACCTGGTGAAGTGGGGGAAAACAGACGATCCTGCAGGCCCCCTCTGCCATGAAAAACAAACAGTGGAGCATGTCCTAAGCTCATGTAAAGTAGCCCTGGCTCAAGGAAGGTACACATGGAGGCACAACCAAGTGCACAAAGAGATTGTACAAGTAGTCTGGGCTAGTACCAACACCACAAAAGGGAAAATCAGGACTCCAAAAGCACCCGCAACATTCTTCACGGCAGGAGGCAGCAAATCATGGCCAAGAACAACAGTGCCACTCGAAACATGCAGGCAGAGTCGCTGGACGGAGCAGATGACTGGGAGTGCACTGCAGACCTCCCAGAATGGAAAAGTCACCCAGAGATCATCAGCAAGAGTGGCATGAGACCAGACATAGTAGTCCACTCTAAGTCAACCAAGCAGCTGATCATGATCGAGCTCACGGTGCCATATGAGAACAGAATGGAGGCAGCTCAAATCTACAAGACTGAAAAGTATGCTGATCTGGCAAACAGCCTGAGGAGAGAAGGCTATCAGGTCAAAGTCCTCACTGCAGAAATTGGAGCTAGGGGGTTTGTAGGAACGTCTGCATACAGCCTCATGAAACAGCTCTCAGTTGCAGGGAAGGAAAAAACCAGAGCCCTGAAAGCAATGGCAGAAGCGGCAGAGAGGTGTTCAAGCTGGATCTGGTCAAGGAGGAACAAAAGTGAACTTCATAAGGCTTAATTTCCCTACAAATATCAGGTGTCCCTGTGGCTCAGTGGTTAAAGCGCGAGTCATTAAGTGGAAAATGAGCATGTCCAGAGGGTCATGGGTTCGAATCCCAGCCATGGCTCGTCCCAAGATGGGGAAAAAAAAGGGGGCAGCAGAGGGACATCCGGAGTCATGAACCGGGTGTGGCCCAACCCCCCTAGAGTGTCAGGAGATAAGGGCCGAAACACTTGCTTGAAGGGGGCTTCTCTTCTGAGGACTCTCTGCTGCCACGCTCTCCACGAGTTTCTTTCTACTAAGTTACTGGGTTCTTCATCTGCCACATGGTGCTGGATGATTTTTCTGCTAGTATTGTCATTCATCTGGAATTATGTGGACAGCCATCAACAGTCCTGCTTTCTTGACAGTAAGTAAGCGAATTGCTGGCAAATTTACCAAACACTGGTGAAACGTGTCCAGATTTAGTTTCACAAATTATGGTGAGAAGGAAACATCGAATGAGGCAAAGTAAGAAAGGTCACTCCTCCTCACTTGTCTCATTTTGTTGATGTTGACATGCTACATTGTGTAATGGGAAACCATGACAATAACCCACATGAACACTGTCCCCCCAATTTCCCTCTCTCTTCCATTGCCACCCTCTTCTCTCTCACACACACCAGTGAATCACAGACACAGCTTCTGCACCCAGACTAGCTTTCTGACATATCAATTTTGGGATGTTGTATAAATTTTACATATCATCCTTTCACGCGTGATCTCTTGTCTTTCTCTTTCTTCATTCAAATTCTCCCCCTACCCCCTCTCCATCACACGTGCGCGCGCGCGCGCACACACACACACACACACACACACACACACACACACACACACACCACCTCACCCTCGTCCCTAAACTTTCTTCCAACTCCCACTTCCCTTTCTGTACATTGTTTTTCCTCACTTTGATTTTGCTGTTGGAAGATTTGGACAGGTGTAGATTTGTATTGATTGCAACATTTTTATTATTGGAAAATTTGGACAGGTGTAGATTTGTATTGATTGCAACATTTTACTATTGGAAGATTTGGACAGGTGTAGATTTGTATTGATTGCAACATTTTACTATTGGAAGATTTGGACAGGTGTAGATTTGTATTGATTGCAACATTTTACTATTGGAAGATTTGGACAGGTGTAGATTTGTATTGATTGCAACATTTTACTATTGGAAGATTTGGACAGGTGTGATTTGTATTGATTGCAACATTTTACTATGGAAATTGAAGTGTAGATTGTATTGATTGCAACTTACTATTGGAATTGACAGGTGTAGATTTGTATTGATTGCAACATAGAATCAGACAGCACTTCATCCATCTTAGCCAGAGACAATAGTGGGAGAGGATAGGTATTTTTAACTTTCACAACATCACATAGTAAAGGCATTTACCACTTCCTGCTGGTCGGCTGTCAGTCTGCCACCTGCTCATGGGTTGGGTGTGTCGTGTTTGCCACACTTAGCTGCTGACAGTGTCAAACTGTCAAGTTTGAAGCGCACACTAAATTTGGTTCATGCACAGGAAAAGGCCATGTGTAGTCTGTGGGCCGATCATACTGAACAGCAGACAACAACAGAGCTAGCTTATGTGGCAGCTGCTGAAATTATTCAAACTGTACACTGCTCTGAAATCAGATGGATACAAGACAGTTTTTGCTTGGGTTCCCAGCCATGTGGAGATTAAAGGCAACGAGTGGGCTGATCAACTTGCCAAAAGGGCCACAAAGAAAGAGTTGAGCAGATTGTCTATCCCAATTCCCAGGCTTACAAGTTACATCAAAGACCTCTGGCAAGAGGAATGGCACTTGCAGACGGATAAAAAAAAAAAAAAAAAAAAAAAAAATTAAAATCCGTCCAAACCTGAAAGAGCTTAATAACCATGTTCCCGAGGTGGCCATAAAGAAGAGACAGTTTTGTGCCGTCTGCATACAGGTCACGCCTTTTACATCCATTCTTATTGTTTTAAAAGGTGCAGAAGCTCCTTGCTGCATTCCATGTCATGTACCACTCACAGTCAGACATATTCTTTTAGAGTGCTGGGACTTGTATGATTTGAGACATAAACATTTTACAGCAGACTCCATAAAAGCCTTGTTCAGAGATGTCCCACCTGATGTGATCTTCGAATTTCTGAAAGAGATCAACATTTTTCATCTGATCTGAGATTTTTACGGGAGAAGGATTTTTCATGAAATATCCGGTGTGTTTTTAGTCGGTGTATTTGAAAAGGGTTGTGTGAATGAGTTTTTGAAAATTTTTGATAATGATGTGTTAGTTGACTTCGACGCAGTGACAGCCCTGATATGGCCCTTTGCTGTTGGCTGGGCTATAAGCAACGTTGCCTTACCTTATGTGAGTACTGGTGAGGGCAGTCCTGTCAGCTGAACAGTTCATTGGTGGCACATGGTGACTGTCAGGTCCAGCAGAGTGTTGGTGATCTGTATAAGGGAGCATAACTCTTGTCAACGGCGAATAGTGAGAAAGCAACGCAAGATACCCATCATGTCCCCATGGCGTCTTCGGTCCCATTGCACTGCACGAGGTCATATCGGTGTATTGGGGTCAGAGGCACTGCACTAGGTCATATCGCTGTGTTGGGGTCATAGGCCTGCTGGTGAAGGTGTTATCTTCTGCATTGTTCTGATGGCTTATCTCTAGGACTTTGTGTAGTTATACACATATTATGTACCAGAAAGTCATCAGGTATGTTTTAAGGTGGACTTGGATTTTGGAATGAAAAGAAGGAAAAAAAATGGATGTGTGAGCACTTGATTTGAGATGGGGGGCGGGGGAGGGGGGTGGCGAGAGGAGGGGGTATTTGTAGCAGAATGGGTGATAATCGAGGGAAAGAAGGAAAAAAAAGTTAAAAAAAAGAGCAGAATTGGAGCAATACCATCTTTGACAAGTTTGTTAGGAATTTCAGTTAATGACTCTTCCCTGTTTTCATAGCTTCTAATTGAATTATTTCAGAAATTCAGTTTAGGGAGAACAGTTCATATCGTACACGCTTCCTAAGTGAACTAACTGTCATGTCTTTCTGTTTTTGATCTCACTCTGTCTTTGTCTGTCTGTCTCTTTTCATTCCCTCTCCACCCCCCACCCCTTCCTACCTTCCTTCTGTTCACCCCACCTTCTCTGTGGTGTTTAGGAAAAACAAAACAAAACAAAAACAACCCCCCCCACCCCCCCATAACTTCAAGTGTATTAAGGTTCAAAAGTGAAATATTATGCTCTTCAAGACTTCAGATGGCCGGGGCAGTTTTCAACAATATACTCCTATACAGTACCATACATTATTCATACTGTTTATTGCTGTGCTGTTAGTGCTGCTGTTATAAAAAGAGAGATCTGGTCTGACTGAGACAGCTGGTGTACTTTGTGCTTTCTCTGTGTCTGAGTCACAGTACAAACATCAGCAGAATCAGGTGACCCACATACCTGTATCCAGCTGGTACACTGATGTTAATGAGGATATCCTGTGGTTGTTTATGACCACTGGTGTTTTTTTTTCCCATGCATTTTTTTTTTTGCTGATGTTTTTCAGCATAGGGCCATGGGATATCATGTGAGAGTGATTGACTTCACTGGTACTAGTGGTAGATTTTGCCAGGGAAGGATGTATGACTTGCTGTTAGTGTTGAGGTTTTCTGTTTCGACGGCTAGAAAAGTTGTCTTTCCTTTTGGAATGGTTTCCATTGTTTACTTATCCATGTCTGTTCTGTTCCACTTGTCTGCACATGGTAAGAACGCCTCTCTCCAGTCTGTTTAACACATTTGTGGGCTCTCTTCCATTTGTGGAACTTTAAGGAGGAAGTATACTGTTTTCATGTTTTATTTTGCATTAAGTCGTGGATATCAATGTTTTCTTTTTCTTTCAGTTTTGTTTGGATTTTAGAGTGAAATGTTATGAGTATTTTAATCAGTTCATGAATTCACAGTTCTGCTTTCTGCAGTTTTAATGTGCTTACACATTTCCTAGTTTGTGTTGTTCCTTTCCATGCAGTGGGTATTTCTGATACTAGTTCATTATCTGTGTGTGTGTGTGTTGTGTGTGTGTGTGTGTGTGTGTGTGTGTGCGCGCGCGTGCACATATACATGTGCATTCATCATTCTCATTTGCAGGTATGTTTCATTTTAAAAAAAAACTAAAAACAAAAATAAATGAACAATGATTTTAAACTTGTTTTCTTTTCTTTTTCTCTTGCAAAATTGATGATAGTTTGGTTGTGATAAGTCTTGATATGACTGTGAAAAACAAATGAGCTGTCCTCTGTTCCTTTTGGGAAAAAAAAAGTTTTTCGTTTAATTTATTCTTTTATCAAAATGTGGCAGATGTTAATATGACTTTAGTGAGGTGTTTGTAATAAGAAAGGAAAACTCACCTTATGAGACATTCCTCATTTGTCACAATATGTGGCATTGTCTTTTCCAGGTGCAACATAGATTGAGATTGCGGTGACTGGAACATACCATATGTTATGTTTTGAATAAACTCGCCTCAACAAAGGGGAAAGTGAATTACCAGGACCGTTTGGTGTGAGGTACTAATGCACCTGCTCTGACGACCAGCTACTTAAGAACCGAGCGCAAACCACTGCCAGAGAACGATGGACGTAGACGGACTACGCACTCGCCTGGCATCCGCCGGACAATCCCACATCTTGCAGTTTTGGGAGAAGTTAACAGACAGTGAAAAGCAGACACTGTATGATGAAGTGAGCGTGGTGGACTTGGAGGAGGTCAACCACTACTTCAAAGATGCTGACGCCACACTAAGGATGTCTTCAGAGAAGATGGACGGTCATTTGGAGACATTGTCCGCAGAGGTGTGTGGCAGTGCTTGTCACTCCGATCCTGCTGACCTTGACAAGTACAGGAAGTTAGGTAAGGTTAAACTTGATTTTGGGGGGGGGGGGGGGGGGGGAGGGGTTGTGGAATGGGGTGGATGGGTGGAGGTGGGAGGGCCTTGACTGTTGGAGGTTTCCGTTCTTCTTTACCATACTTGTGGGTTGTGTGGTGATGATGTGTTCGGTGTGTGTGTGTGTGTGTGTGTGTGTGTGTGTGTGTGTGTGTGTGTGTTTATGAAAGTGAGCTTGTGTGTGTTTGCAAAATAGATGTGTGTAATTATCTGTAATCTGTTAGACAATGCAGATAAGCAGATTAAGGTAGTATTGAATAAACATTGGAACCAAAATCAGCAACTAGACTTGATCTCAGAACAGTAGACAAAGTGAATATGTCTCTGTGCATGACCATCACCTCAAAGTGACTTTGAGGATGGTTGAAACTGTGGCCATGCGACAATAGATGAGCTCAAGCTAGTAAAACTGTATGTATTTCATGTCTTGTAATGAAAAGGTTTCATTAAAAACGAAATTAAAGCAGATCACTTTAACACATTTTACCATGCTACACATCATTAAACATTAAAGTGTAATGATGAACAATTTGGGATTTAGCATTGAAAATAAGGAGTCAAGACCTTTTAAGGATGAATCTTTTCACTAAAAACACCAGTTTTTCTACACTGATCATGAAAAGTCGCCTTCAGAAATAAACACTTTGTAAAATTCATAACAGATCTGAAAGCGTGACATATGCTTTCTCTCTGAATTCCATGTCCTCTCTCTCAGTTCATGGCAACCACCTCTCTCTCTCTCTCTCTCTCTCTCTCTCTCTCTCTCTCTTGCTCTCTCTCTCACTTCCACAGCTCTCATTGGTCCTCGGAATTTAAATTTATCAGAATGCATGGATTGTGTTCATTTTATGTTTTGGTTGATGGTATTCATCCTGTGTTCTGTAAAGTACTATACAGCAGGCTATAGAATTGGTCCTGTCTGTTTGTCTGTCTGTCTGTCTGAAAGTGCAAGAGAACTGGAGAATCATTGAAGATACGTCTTTGTGAAACTTTACAGTTTTGTTTGTAGTGCTCATTAATTTTTACAAGCAGTTAGATTATAATGAGACTCTAATGAGACCTCTAGATTGCAAAAGAGAGAAAGCAGATTAGAAGAGAGGAGAGAGAGAGAGAGAGAGAGAGAGAGAGAGGGAGAGCAGACAGAGGAGAGCAGAGAGAGAAGAGAGAGCAAGAGAGAGAGAGAGAGAGAGAGAGAGCAGACAGAGAGAGAAAGCAGTGTATTGTATGAGACCTCTTGGTGCAAAACTATCAAAATGTAGATACGAAAGGGAAAAAAAGGCACCGTGTCATTCTTTATGCGAGTAATGCCGTTAGAACTTAAAATGCAATGGGTTTAAGTTCCTACTGGTTCCTTCTGTGGTTCTACCAAGGAGATCATGTCTCGCCCATGTTGGTTGTCTGTCAGCGAGATAACAGAAAAACTATGGAACCGATTTTAATGAAAATTTGTTGAAAGATTAAATGTGGCCCTAAGATGAACCCAGGAAAGTCTTGGGTTCGGATCAAAGGTGGATCCAGGAATTTTTACCTGCACTTTCTGTGACAGTTTAATGTAGTGAGTTTTTTTTAAAAACATTTTCACAAACGTCATGAAAAATGCATGGGTCTTAATGCTTGCTTTATCATGTATTCCACAAAGTATAAGAGTTAGCGTAGATCAGGAGAACAAAACTACAACGTATACGCAGTCACCTGAGTGGTGCTGATAAAGGCCAGTGGGGCTGGGTGGAATATTTATTCAGTCACTGCGCTGTAATAAACAGAGTGAGAAGCAGGCAATAGCTACCAAAGTGTAGCTGGGACAACAGAGGTGGTTCTAGTGATTTTGAAAACCAGTAGGGTAAGCCTGGCGAGGGGGAAAAGGTCAAAGAAAACAGTAGCCAGGTCATCATCATAAAAGTCGAGAGCAAGAACATGTTGACCGTCAAGTTTCTTATGGGTCAAACAAAAACTGAGAAGGTGCATAGTACAAGTGGATGATGTTTTTGTCCGTATTTCATGATCAAAACCAGTAAAATACCTGTAATAAATCACACAACGAATCCTGCTTATTGAGGAATCAGTGAGGTCCAGACTGCTCAGTAACCTATGATAGTTGTGCAGATTTATGGAGAGAGATAGGAATAGATTCAGATAGGGTTTGACTGAAGTTAAGAGGACTGTTCAAACTTGGTGGAGATCTGTGCTGTCCTCGGAGACCTTCCAGTTTCAACTGCAGTTGTAATGTGCTTAATAAGAGACCCCGCCCCCCCCCCCCCACCCCTCCCCGTCCCCTCTTCTAGACCTCAGTCCCTCCCCCCACCTCCATTCCTATGAGTTCTGAAGACCTGTGACGTAGTGCCACTGTGGTGATGTTGGGGGCTGTTCAATACAGATACCCCATCTTCTGAAATTTTAGTGGCGGTAACTTCTACTTTTCTGTAAGTCTTTTTGACTGTGCCTTTGTTTTTCTGTTTCTTTCTTTGGTTTGTGTGTGCGCATGCGCTCACGCGCACGCGCGCGCGCGCATGTGTGTGTATGTGTGTGTGTGTGTGTGTGTGTGCTGTGTGTGTGTGTGTGTGTGTGTGTGTGCGTGTGTGTGTGGTGTGTGTGTGTGTGTGCGTGTGCGTGCGTGTGTGTGTGTGATTTGCTGTGGTCTGCTGCTTTTCTGCCTTTGTGGGCCATTGTCCTTATTTGGTGACTCACATTTTTTGACAGGTCACAGTGGATGCATGCCAGCTTAAAATTTTTTTTTTTCTTTTCCTTTGTAATCTGGCTGCTACATAAAATTGTACACTGCACAGAATGGACACTATTTATCATTACAGCTTTTGTTTAATTTTTTGTTACAGTTTAAATGTTGTACAGTAATTTGGTATGCTTTTTTTTTTTTAAAATCAGGGAGGGAGAAGTTAAGTGGGACAGCGCTGCCAGCATGGTGTAGTCTTGTCTTCTCTAGAGATGTCAGTGATTTAGCTAGCATACAAGTCATGTGCTGTTTTTGCTGTTTGTTGCTTTCTCAGGAGTAACCTTCATCTGGATGTGCCTGTAATCGCAAGCACCCTCATCTGCTGAAAGCATCTGAACTGTACACCTCTCTGAATTCAGATGGATACAACATAGTTTTTGTTTGGGTTCCCAGCCATGCTGGCATTCGAGGCAACGAGGTGGTTGATCAACTTGCCAAGAGTGACACAAAGAAAGAGTTGAGCAGATTGTCTATCCCTCACACTGATCTGAAACCCAAAGCTTAAATAAATGTCAAAGACCTCTGGCAGGAGGAATGGAACTCGCAGATGGATAACAAACTGTTTTAAAATCCGTCCAAACCTGAAAGAATTTTTACCATGTTTCCGAGACGAAAAAGACGAAACAGTCTTGTGCCGTTTGCTTACAGGCCTTTTGTTTTACACCCATTGTTATCTTTTAAAAGGTGAAGAAGCTCCGTGGTACATTCCATGTCATGTACCACTCACAGTGAAACGTATTCGTTTAGATTGTTGGGACTTGCACAATGTGAGACATGAACACTTTACAGCAGACTCCATGAAAACCCTGTTCAGAGATGTCCCACCTGACATGATCTTTGAGTTTCTGAAAGAGATCAATTTTTTTTTTCATCTGATCTAAGATTTTATGGGAGAAAGATTTTTAATGAAGTTTCTGGTGCGTTTTTAGAAGGTGTATTTCAAAGAGATGTGTGAAATTTTTTTTTTTTTTTTTGTGACTTGTGGGTTGATTTTAACGTGGTGACAGCCCTGATATGGCCCTTTGCGGTCGGCTGGGATATAAGCAGCATTACCTTACCTTACCTTTTTTCCCTGTATGAGCTTGACAGCCCTGGAAAGACCCCGTGTGATCAGCTGGGCTGTGTTGATAAAAACTAAGATCAAGAAGAATTGAATTACATTTTGTTACCAGTACAAACTAGCCACTCTTGCCTTCCATTTCTTTGATGATTCTCTTCCTCCATTCCTGTCCTGCATGTTCTGTGCATACCAGTCGTCACATACTCGCTGTTCTTCCAGGCAGAAACTCCTGAAGATACTAAAACAAAATTTGAAATCGTTGGGTGAGCATGTTCCTTCAGTGTTGTGCCCCAACTGTTCGGAATGCACTGCCTCCCACACTACAAAACCAGCCCACGTTATCTGTTTCAAAAGCACAGAGCTCTACAAACTATCTTTTCAGCTAAACATTTTCAAAATGCTTTTCTCACATTGCATGCACTCAAAAATTTCTGTAGTAAGACAGATATATATATATATATATATATGAATGAATGATGGTCTTGATGGTGTATGAAAGCGCAGTGAATAGTTTTCAACTAGAATTGCGGTATACAAATACTGTTTATCATTAGGATTATTAATTATTATCAAAAAATGTCTTCATATTTACAGGTTTGACAGAGATCGGCAGGAGCAGAGTGGGGGTCTTGCTGCTGGCGGGAGGGCAGGGCACCAGGCTAGGTGTGCCCTATCCTAAGGGCATGTTTGACGTGGGTCTGCCCTCAGGCAAAACGCTGTACCAGCTTCAGGCAGAGAGGATCCGCAAACTGCAGCAGCTAGCACAGGCAGAGACTGGTCATGTCTGCTGCATTCCTTGGTAAGTGTGTGTGTGTGTGTGTGTGTGTGTGTGTGTGTGTGAGTGTGTGTGTGTGTGTGACTGTGTTTGTGTGTGTGTGTGTGTGTGTGTGTGTGTGAGTGTGTGTGGTGTGTGTGTGTGTGTGTGTGTCACTGTGTATGTGTGGTGTGAGTGTGTGTGTGTGTGTGTGTGTGTGTGTATGTGTGTGTGTGTGTGCGTGTGTGTGTGTGTTGTGTGTGTGTGTGTGTGTGTGTGTGTGTGTGTGTGTGTGTGTGTGGTGTTGTGTGTGTGTGTGGTGTGTGTGGTGTGTGTGTGTGTGTGTGTGTGTGTGTGTGTGTGGTGTGTGTGACTTCAGACATATTGGTAGTAAATCCACCAGAGGAGTTAATGACACCCAAAAAGTAAAGGAAAAACAAAGGCATATGTTTATGTTTTGTGTGGTGTGTATATGTGTATGCGAGTATATATGGATACAGCATGTGAGTGAGAGAGAGACTCTGTGTGTGTGTGTGCGCGCACAGGCATGCGTGCACATATATGTCTATGCAGCTACAAACTTGTAGTGTTTTCAATTTTTGTTCTTTTAGTTTGTGTTTTCGTTGGCTTTTGTTGGTTTCGTATCAGCAAGGGTAACTAATGATGTACTTTCAGGTACACATCTTCTCACCCAAACTTATTTTTACACCTTTGTTGGTTGGATTTGATAGACTGGTTGATGTGGGCCTGTTATCTGGATGACATACAGAGTGGTAGAAGTGAACGCCAGACTGAATTAAAACTGGATGCAACAATCGGGCTTAGAGCATGTGTTATTGATTTTCTCCCTTTCTGTGTCATGTCTAGTTTGTGGGTGTGTCATTATCATTTGATTGCTTGGTCATGTAGAGGGAAAAAAAGGATCATTGAGGATGTGTGTCAGATGTGTGTGTCATAAGACCCATGCCCTTCCTGTTTGTAGCTGTGAGGTGGAAGGCCCATTTGTGTCAGGATGCTTTCTGAATAGTCACAGGTGCTCACTGGGTTTAGAGAGGGAGGAAAGGGGTAAGTGGCTGGGGCATAGGGGGCTGACAGAGAGATTGGAGAATGAGCCTGACAGAAAGAAATGTATGCAGAGAAGGAAATAATTAGATTGAGTAAGGTATAAACACGTACCATTTTTTTTTTCATTCCTGGGAAGTGACCAAGAATAACATTTAGGCACAAGAAGACTTGGAACAAAAGTTTTCTTTGTCTAAAGGTTGTCGAATGTTTCCTCCTCATGCCTATTATCAATTAAAGGACTGCGGTTTAGATTTGCGTTTTCATCTGGTTTGACATTATAAGGGATGCTATTCTTTATTTTACAGTTGTCTTTTTTCACACTCTTGTTTGGACTTGCACAAGTCGCACACCATGCTTCCTTGTGTTTCTACAGCCATTGTACTGTTAGAATGTGAAACGTTGTGTTTCTACAGCCATTGTACTGTTAGGATGTGGAACATTGTGTTTCTACAGCCATTGTTCTGTTAGGATATGGAACATTGTACAACTTAGCAGCACCAGAAATGCCCTACCGAGACTTGATCAGTGGAGTCTTGTTTCAAAACAGTGACTGAGGGCGGAAAATGAAGCAAAATTTGGAAAGAGAGGGGTTTAGTTACTGCCAAGGACACAGACAAACAGAGCACAGGACTAGACACAATGCATTTCGACCTCTTGTAGCCACTTAGCTTCGCTTCTCCTGCATTCTGATTTAAATACTGAGGAGAAGCAAAGCTAAGTGGCTGCATGTTCTTCTTGTCACTGTCCTAAATGTTATTTGTTTTCACCTGAAGAAGACCCAAGAGGTCGAAATGCATTGTGTCTAGTCCTGTACTCTGTCTGTGTCCTTGGTGGTAACTAGTCCCTCTCTTTCCAAATTTTGCTTCAGTAGAGTCTTGTTGGTAACATGGCACGATCAGTGGTGTCAGACGCTGAACATAGGTCAGGGAGATTAAGGATATGGACATCAACGATGTCAAGTGCATGCAGGGTGTTGTCAGTGATCGTAATGAGAGCTGTTTCGGTGCTGTGGGCAGGACCACATGCTGAGTGGAAAGAACAATGCATAGGAGATAATTGTTCCATGAAGATAAACAAGTTTGAAGAGGATTTATCAGTTGGGAAATTTGTCTCAACATTATGTGTGTGTATATGTGTTTGTGGATGTGTGTGTTTGTGCATACATGTGCATATGAATGTATGCATGCGCACGCGCGCGCGCGCGCGTGTGTGTGTGTGTGTGTGTGTGTGTGTGTGTGTGTGTGTGTGTGTGTGTGTGTGTGTGTGTGTAGTTTACTGTTATTGTATAATCAGATTTGCTCCGCCATAGCATTCACAAATTTTCACTGGCTACAGGCATTTCAGTGGAGGGATATATATCAGCCTTTCCTGTTCCGTATAATGATTTGTGCAGTAGATACTTTATTGCAAAATTGAGGGCTATTCCGTAGTCTGGTCTTGTGTTTTGTCATGTATAATCTATCCCAGAATGGAAAACCAGATTTCCAGTTAACACAAGTTGACTGATTGGTCCCAGTTACTTTATTTAGATAATTTGACATTGGGGGTTAACCCCAAGTTTGGCAGCCTGTATAGAAATCTTTATTCCTTTTAGTCTTGGATAAGGTGCATGACTAGACCTGATTAACATTAGCACAATGGCTAAACACTAGAAATTACACTCATGTCATCTTCTGACAGTACGTTATGGCCACATTTTTAGATTTGCACAGAAAAACGTACAATCTGTACATTTGAAAAAGTTTATGAAGTTCAGTCTTTAATTTCTTAACAAAGTTTCTGCAATTTGTAAAATTTTGTCATAAAAAAAAGAAAAAGAAGATAAATGTTTAGAGTATGCGTGCTAAATTTAGTGTGTTTCTGCTATTCATCAGCAAAATACACCATCAAAATTATATTCTCTACACTGTATAAAAATGTTTTGTGTTGAATCCTTCATTTATCACGACTTCAGTAGTTTCTTAAAATGAGAGCTGCATTCATTCTGCTATCTTGTTTGAGGAAGGAGTGGCCTTTGACCTGTCCCAAAACAAAACGATATATTTTTTTTCCTACAATGGAAAAGAACATTTATAGAAATGGTGAACCTGTATTTTTTTTTTTTCTGTCTTATGTTCTGTGGCATCTCAGTGGCACTGTCTGAGAGTCACTTCTGTGCTGTTCAGCGCTGTCTGTTCTGGTCCAGCATTCACAGGACACTGTCTAGAATGCCCCTATTGACAATAATAATTGCTCAGTCATATGACAGAGTCAGACTGCGTGAGAGTCCCCTTCCAGAGAGGGTCGTCATGTCCATCCAAGGACGGTGCTCTTGACCTCGCCTTTGCCGCCGACCTTGGCTCCGCCTCACTGAGGGTGCAGTCATGGAGAAGAAATCAAAACTGAAGGCGCCACGAGAGCAGGGCACTAAGTGTCGTAGAATGTGAGACTTCCTTTTTAAAAAAAAAAAAAAAAGCTGATTAATGAGGATGAAGATGGTGAAGATGACACTATGGGGTTTCATTCCGGTCTGAGACAGCATTGCAGGGCTGTACTTGATGTTTAGTTATCCTGATACAGACACCTGCTGTGTAGGTCAGGAAACTGGAACAGAGATGCATTAGTTAAATGGATGAGACTTGGATTGTGCCCTCCCAGTCTTCCCAGCGGAGCGCAGGAGCCGGTCAGGGCAGAAAAATTCCACAAATAGATGGCTGTGATAGGAAATTAAAAAAAACTCATGACCTTCCAGCCAGGAATCTGCAGTGCACCATGGCAGCATGTGAAGTTATCAGCTTAATGGCATGTGTAGTTTTCCTGGAATTGAACCTGACATACGCATTAAAGAGAGAAAAAGAAGGGGGGGGGGGGGGGGGGAGTGGAGGGGAGAAAACCTGCGTCCTGTTAATTAAAGATACAACTTTGGCACATCACTGTATGTCGAATAGATGCCAAAGATGAATTTTCGGCTCGAGGTCATTGAGATGAATTTCAGTGTACCTGGTTTATAAGTGTAATACCATTCAGTCTGAGCGACAAGCACCTTGCCCAGCAGTAAAGCATGCACTGCAGCAGGTGTCTGTGGCTGCAGGTACATCATGACCAGCGAGCACACCAAGGAGGCCACAGAGAAGTTCTTCCAGCAGCACCGGTTCTTCGGCCTGCAGCCGGACCACGTGGTCATCTTTGAGCAGGGTCTGCTGCCCTGCCTCACCCTGGACGGCAAGATCATCCTGGAGAAGCCTGGACACCTGGCTCTGGCCCCAGGTGAGTTGACACCCTGGTGCAGGTGCCTGGGTGGAAGAGTTAGCTGTTGGGTGAATTTCTTTTTTTTTTTTTTACTTTTTAAAGTTTTTTTTAAATTTTTCAATGCTGAAAGATGAGAATGAGGATGATGACGATGATGCTGTGGATTTCCATTCCGGTCTGAGACCGCATGACAGGGCTGTACTCTACGCTTACTTTCGTAATATATCCTGGCGTCAACCAGGCCTGAGAGATACAGGCACCTGCAGTGGTGTTCAGGAAATTTGAGCAACACTCTCAGAAACGCACCCATGTAGTGGATGAGACTGGACTGCGTGGTCCCAGTCTTCCCAACTGAGCCCGTAGGAAACTCAACTTTGGATAGGTGCCGATCGGGGCAGAACAAGCTGTTGAGTGAATTTGTAGGGTGTTTTAATCCTGCCCAGAGGTGGGATCACATTGCTTGGTATACATATGTCAGCCAGAGTGCAGGGTATGGTTATAGTTGACGTTCTACGAAAGATTATGGTCTGCATAAGAAGTCCATTGACCAGTTGACTGATTTTGAATTGAAGGCTTCATCCAGATGTACTCTCCATACACTGTTGGTCCATCCCAAGTCTTCCCCTCCCCTCTTTTCTTCCCTTTGACACACTGTTTTTTGTATCTTAAGTCAAACACTGATTGACTCATGGGAGTGGACAATAGCACCATTCACCAGGCCCTATTACTATTAGAAAAGTGTATGTTGCGCAGAGGCTGTTCCAAACATTATGACTACCTGCTGAAACATTTAATGTTTTGACAGTTACATTGCACTTCATCAAAATTGCATACATCCCTTACTATCATAGTTTGAAAAAAAAGTGATAATTAGAATTATTATTCAGGCCTGGCTGTTAAGTTACAGTTATATGATAACTGAAATTATATGACTTTTGTGATCATAACAGTTGTTATGCAGTAGCTATGGTAAAAGGCATGACTGCTGTGATGACTGCCGAGTCGTGTGCTGCAGATGGGAATGGGGGCCTTTACCGAGCGCTGAAACAGGAGGGCGTGCTGGAGGAGATGGCCCGACAGGGCACGCAGTATGTCCATGTGTACTGCGTCGACAACATCCTCGTCAAAATGGCCGACCCTGTCTTCATTGGCTTCTGTGTGGCCAAGAATGCAGAATGTGGGGCCAAGGTGAGGAACTCGTGACCTTTGCCCTTGACACAGACCTACACCGCAGGGACACTGACTTAAAAAAGAACAGAGCCTAAGTCCTGTTTTTTCATTCTGCATGTGTGAATGAAGTGAATGTTAGTGATCACTCTTTTGGTAAACAGATTCATATTTTCCTTGTGAATTTGTGATAGGTTTTGTTTTTTTGTGAATTTCTTTTTTTGATTAAGGGAGAGAAACAGTTGTCATTTCCTGCCTTGGTACGTAACACAATAATCCATTGTGATTCAAAAGTGGTGATATTTTTTCAGAGGTGGTCTGTTTTTACCTAAAAAAGGACTTAATCTCAGGGGGAATGAAATGAATTTGATCACATTGGATGAAGAGAGTTACAATGTTTAGAGGTGTATGGATACTTGACCTGTATCGTTGTAAGGTAGTTAGCTGTCTCACAATTGTTTAGTTATATGTGCATATTTTTGAACTTATGGAAAAAGTTCACAGTATGTAAAGAATGAAACACTAGAGGCATAAAAATTGAGTAATTAACACAGTCACACACTGACTCACTCTCTCACGCTTGCGCTCCCTCCCTCCCTCCCTCCCATATTCATAACAGACACACAGATGCTTTTGCATTCCTGTTCCTTCCCCAACACTTCTCCACCTCCCTTCCCAATCACTCTGTGTCAGCACTCTTCCTCAACTTCCCATGATTCCCTCACCATATCGCTCTTTTTCCCACCTCCCTTTTGGACACACACAGGCACACGCACACGCACATGCACACACTGACTGATTGAAACCAATTTATTGTTAGATTAACTCAAGGTTGTACTGACAAAATGCACACACACACACGCACACACACACACACACACACACACACACACACGCACACACACACACATCCAACTCGCCAGTGTTCATCCTATCAGTTACCCGTTTATACTTTCACACACTGTGTTTGAGAACGCAGGCTGGACGAAGGAAAGATGACTAAACAAGGATTTCTGAAAACAGGACTGCCCCATCTCCATGCGTATAGAGTCGTTGCCTTTGCTTGCCTAGTTGGAAGTCCTGTCAGATGCTGTTGAGGCGTCACTAATGACATACAGGTAATGTCCCCTTGTTTATGGCTGTTCTCTTGGCCATGTGACAGCCGGCAACGGACAGGTCTGTCTGCTGCATCCTCATGTTGTCCTCTCATGTCTTCAGTCTCACTCTTCATCTTCTGGGCATTTTGCTCTGCAGAATGGTTTTTGATAAGTGAAAGCAGAAAGGAGTCAAAATGCGTTCAGTTCAAAGTCAGTTTGCCGCCTTCATCTCCTGGCTCCTGAATTTTGGGTCAGCCATGCCAGTGGTGGACTTGAAGGGTGGACTGTTCCATCTCCCCAGTTCCTGTGTCATAGAGGGGGTTGTCGTAGCATACGGACAAGTCAATGTACACTACCCCACATCTTTGAAGCTATGAAACCACAGTGCACTGAGGTGACAGCTAGATAAATGAATAAGCGAATAGATGAAATAAGAATACAGTTGTGAAGTGTGTCTTGCGGAGCAGACATAGCAGATGCCAGAGGTGGAATGTTGCAGGTGGTGGAGAAGACAGACATAGCAGATGCCAGGTGGAATGTTGCAGGTGGTGGAGAAGACAGACATAGCAGATGCCAGGTGGAATGTTGCAGGTGGTGGAGAAGACAGACATAGCAGATGTCAGAGGTGGAATGTTGCAGGTAGTAGAGAGGACAGAATAGCAGATGCCAGGTGCAATGTTGCAGGTGGTGGAGAGTACAGACATAGCAGATGCCAGTGCAAAGTTGCAGGTGGTAGAGAGGACAGACATAGCAGATGCCAGGTGCAATGTTGCAGGTGGTGGAGAGTACAGACATAGCAGATGCCAGGTGCAATGTTGCAGGTGGTGGAGAAGACAGACATAGCAGATGTCAGGTGCAATGTTGCAGGTGGTGGAGAGGACAGACATAGCAGATGCCAGGTGCAATGTTGCAGGTGGTGGAGAGGACAGACATAGCAGATGCCAGGTGCAGTGTTTCAGGTGGTGAAGAGGACAGACATAGCAGATGCCAGGTGCAATGTTGCAGGTGGTGGAGAGGACAGACATAGCAGATGTCAGAGGTGGAGTGTTGCAGGTGGTGGAGAGGACAGACACAGCAGATGTCAGAGGTGGAATGTTGCAGGTGGTGGATAGGACAGACATAGCAGATGCCAGGTGCAATGTTGCAGGTGGTGGAGAGGACAGACATAGCAGATGTCAGAGGTGGAATGTTGCAGGTGGTAGAGAGGACAGACATAGCAGATGCCAAGTGCAATGTTGCAGGTAGTGGAGAAGACAGATATAGCAGATGCCAGATGCAATGTTGCGGGTGGTGGAGAGGACAGACATAGCAGATGTCAGGTGGAGTGTTGCAGGTGGTGGAGAGGACAGACATAGCAGATGTCAGAGGTGGAATGTTGCAGGTGGTGGAGAAGACAGACATAGCAGATGCCAGGTGCAATGTTGCAGGTGGTGGATAGGACAGACATAGCAGATGCCAGGTGCAGTGTTGCAGGTGGTGGAGAGGACAGACATAGCAGATGCCAGGTGCAGTGTTGCAGGTGCTGGAGAGGACAGACATAGCAGATGCCAGGTGGAGTGTTGCAGGTGGTGGAGATGACAGACATAGCAGATGCCAGGTGGAGTGTTGCAGGTGGTAGAGAGGACAGACATAGCAGATGGCAGGTAAAATGTTGCAGGTGGTGGAGAAGACAGCTCCCCAGGAGGCAGTAGGAGTGGTGTGCAAAGTGAACGGACGCTACCAGGTGGTGGAGTACAGTGAAATCCCATTATCCACCGCTGAGAAACGAGCTCCCGACGGAGGACTGGCTTTCCGTGCGGGCAACATCTGCAACCATTTCTTCACCTTGGACTTCCTCAAACATGTCTGCCAGTAGGTTGAGTCAGTCGGTGTTGAGGCTTGTGTGAAGTTGGCTCTGTGTTTGTTAATGTGGTGAGTGTGGGTTTGTGTGACTGCCTGTGTATGTGTGACTTGATTAGGTGTAACAGTGTGTATATATGTGTGTGGTTATGCATGTATTTGTGTCTATACACAGAAATGTGTGCATGTGCATATATATATGTGTGTGTGTGTGTGTGTGTGTGTGTGTGTGTGTGTGTGTGCAGGGCTTCCGTTGAAGCATACATGTGCATCCCTGACACATTAGAAACTTAAAGGACACACTAGGAATTTGGTTCAGAAGTTGGCACCACACAGTGTTACCGGCAGTGTTTAAAATCTTAACAAGATAGTTTGACCAGTATCAACTTGCACTTGAATGTTATTTGAAAGTTCTGTTTCCGCTTCAAGTTTATTTCCCTTTTCAGGAATGTGGGATATAATAGTGTCAGCAATTTCTGATAGCCTCTGCTGACTTTGTCAATATGTTTCTTTGCATCGTGTGTGTGTGTGTGTTTATATATGTGTGTGTGTGTGTGTGTGTGTGTGCGTGTGTGTGTGTGTGTGTGTGTGTGTGTGTGTGTGTGTGTGTGTGTGTGTGTGTGTGTGTGTGTTTTCGAAGCAGATCAAAGTCCATTCATGATTTATACCTTGATTTATTTGTTATGATCTATATTGTGCAATGTCTGCTTCAAGAAGGACCCTCAAAATCTCTCAGGCACTCCCTAGATTATTCAAGGAAGGATCCTAGAGACTCTCTTGATAAACCAGCTCATTTCGTGGCCCAGCTGATTTTGAGTACCATTTATAGATACCTTGACAAAGCTTCCTACCTGTGATTGTGTTTTAATGTAATTAAAAAAAAACCATACAATTTCAACAAGGAAATAGCTCTCTGCTTTGTGTGTGTTTTCTCCTAGTGTAGACTTGTCAGCAGTGAATATCATCAAGGTAGTCTGCCTGACACAGTTGGATCAAATCATGGCAATGTTTGCTCCCAACACAGAGAATCCCAGGAGACTCAGCTCAAACACCATGTGGCCAAGAAAAAGATCCCTTACGTGAACGACGCAGGCAACACCATCAAGCCAACGTCCCCCAACGGCATCAAGATGGAGAAGTTTGTGTTTGACGTCTTCCAGTTTGCCAGGTGAGGGAGAATGCTGCAGCTGTGATGAAATGCACACCTACGCACACGACACGACACGACACGACAGTACCGACTGAAATCTGTGTGGATAGCATGCCATTCACAGCTGAGGGCAGACGGAACGTAAATTTCCCCTCTCGCAGGTCAATTCAGTGCAGTTCGTGGTGTTCCTAGCCCAACCTTCCATCAGAGGCCGTGACAGGGCTGTTTTGTTGTCAAAATTCATTCCGTATAATGTTTGTTGAAAAACATGGATAAAAGGAACTAGTTTGTTACAAACGTAATTCAAATATCATACAAGTGGATCTAACTTTTTTTCACACTCATTTACTCTGTGTTTCTATTCCTGTTTGTCTTTTGCTGTGACATAAGTGCATGGTGTCTTTCTCTTCCTCCACCTTCTGGAAATTCTGTGCCGGAAATTGGTCTGAATTTTGTCTTTCCTGTCACTCTGTCTGTTTTATTGTGATTTCTTCTGTACTGTTGTCCTCTCACTTTAAGTCTTTGTGTCGCTTTCTGCTGTCTTTGTTCTACAAAGTCTTTACACTTTTTTTTCCCCTCTTCTTATGGATCTGTACATGGTAAGTTCTGTGTGTGTGTTGGCTTTTGTTATAATCCGGTGATGAGATAGTGACAGTGTACTCTTTTGTCCAGAATAGACATCAGCTGTCCATTCTGCCGTGTTTATTTGCCTGTTTGGCTATAATATTTTTTTAAATTATTTTTTTCTTGTCTTTTCGTTTGTGTGTGTGTGTGTTTTTTAATTTCTTGGGGTTAAAAACAAAGAAAAATGCATGGCCTTGTCCTACCTGCCTAAAGGCTGTAGATAGATTTGTTACGGATTTAATATAGATTTGTTCTGAATTTAGTGCATGTAATAAGATTTTTTTTCTCTCTCCTTTTTTTTTCTCATCAGGATATGATTTTACTCTCCTTCTGTTTGGTGACAGCCCTGAAAAGTCCAGCTGGGATAACAATGAAAATAACTAAACTGGCAGGGAGACATACTAATTTTGTGTGTGGATGTCTGATTTGCATGTTTTGGTTCTTGTTTTTCTCTAGATAGATTGATTGATAGATTGAATGATGGACTGATTGATCATTGACTGATTGGTTGAGTGTGTGTGTGTGTGTGTGTGTGTGTGTGTGTGTGTGTGTGTGTACTGGTTAATCCCCAACAACAGGAATTTTGCTGTCTGGGATGTTGTACGGGAGGAGGAGTTTTCCCCTTTGAAGAATGCGGATGGGGCAGCCAAGGACACCCCTACGACATGCCGCCACGACCTGTTGAAAGTTCATCAACAGTGCGCCTCAGCTGCAGGAGCTGAGTTTGTGCATGCAGATGGCAGTCCTTACCTCAGTGTGGAGAGGTCAGACTTTGATGCATGGCTACACTCTAAAGACTAGTAGTGCTCTGATTTCCATTCTTACCTGACTGATGTTGACTGCGAAGAATACAAGCACAGGTGAAGAGTACAAGTACAAAAAGATTAAGATTGTTCTTTTACGACTGATCCATCGCTGGTGTGAAACACACACACACGCACACACAGACACACACACACACACACACACACACAGACACACACACACACGACACACACACACACACACGCACAGACACACACACACACACGCACGCACAGACACAACACACACACACACACACACCACACACACACACACACACACACACACACACACACACAAAACAGAGCGCTTATTTAAAACACAATTCAAAAGAGAACTGTAATTATAGAGGGAAATTGTTGCTTATATTCCAGCCAAGAGCTACAAATGTACCGATAACACATGGAAGAAATGCACAAAACAGTGCTGCCCTCCTTGTGTTTTGCCTGTTGAAAACTGTCTGGTAGTGTTGCTGTGCGCATGTCTTATGTCTGTGAGTTGAGATGTACAAAGACATCATGTTTGTTGAAAGTTCACCCGTCCATTGTGTATTAAATGAGAGTCATTTTACATTCTGTTTTTTCATGTTTATGTGTATTTTGATTGGTGTCTCTGAAAAAAAAAACTGACATAAAAGGATAGTACATGTATATATTGGACTGTGTAGACAGGGAAACATTTTGGAAACTGCTGCGACACAATGGTGTGCATACAAAACTAGTCCACTTGATCAAACACTCCTTCAGCGGAATGAACAGCACAGTAATCCATGAAAGTTGAGTCTCTAGAAAGTTTCAAGTCATGGGTCAGACAGATAGCCTGCTCTCACCGTTCCTCGTTGTCCTCGCCAGTGACTGAATAGCAAGATCAGTGACAGAGCTGTCCAGTAACAGAGCTGCGGAGTGATGGAGTTCAGTGGACAATGTGAAACAGACAGAAGACTGACTTTGCGGACAGTCTGGCTCTGCTGGACTGACTTTGCGGGCAGTCTGGCTCTGCTGTCAAACAACCACCAGCAGATGCAGGATAAGACCACAATACTGGCAGCCGTCTCATCACAAGAGGGTCTCAACGTCCATGAAAGGGAAGCAAAGACAATGAGAGTCAGTGCTGCTTAAGCAGAACCGGTCACACTGTAAGGGCTGCACTGGAAGATGTGGAGTCTTTCACCTTCTTGAGCAGCTACTGCTTCTTCTTCTGCGTACGCGGGCTGATACTCCTGCGGACACTCCCTATATGGACAGGCAAGTATTAATCCCATCTACCCAACAAAGGGAGTGGAGTTTTGTGTGCATGACCATCTTTTATCCGGCCATTAAGGCAGCCATACTCCATCTTCGGGAAGATGCATGCTATGTGTAACTTGTCATCCATACCAACGGCCAAACAGGCCTTCTCTTCCGAAAGTTGGTGATGGGATTTTACGTGTGTGCAAGATGTTATGCGTGCGTTCACACACGGAACCTCAGTTTATAGTCTCATTCGAAGGACTATATGGGAAATGGAGTCAGAATCAATGTTAACTCCGAGGGAAAAATCCCCCTGTACCGAAACGGCCGGTGGAGATTCGAACCCGCAACTCTTGGATTACGAGTTGGACGCTTTACCATCTGAACTATTCTGGCCCCCTGCTTGAGCAGCATAATTGACCAACTAATGTTGATGTCAGAGCAAGGATCATAAAACCAGAGCAGCGTTCCTAAAGCTCAAGAACACATTCAGCTCAAGAATATTTAGAACCAGTAAATAAATCCAGCTGTGAAGATGGTGCTGTTGTTTGAAGCTGAGACATGAAGATAACCAGAACTCCGTTGACAAACTGTAGATCTTCATCATCACTTCCATGAGAGAGAATACAGAACTATGGAACCAAATGCAGCAAAGACCAGTAGAAATGAAACTGGGAGAAGCATATTGGGGTGGATTGGGTGTATACAATCAAGACCAGTGTCAAGTATCAACAGACAGGCTCCCATCTGGACCCCCGAGGCAAGAGAAGAAGCGGTCAGGCAAGGAACATCTGGTAGCAGCTTCCATGTTGACATCAGAAGGATAGATTATGCCAGGAACTGATGAAGTGAAGGTCCAGGACTGGGAACTGTTTCAAGCTCTGGTCAGCAAGCTGTACTGTAAGAGGGGCTACAGTTACAAAGTAGTAATACATGTGCCGATATCTGGCAGTTAATATTCATTTGTATCAGCTGGATAGAAATCCTTTGTCAGCAAGTCGGTTCACCTGTCAGCCTTTGAGAAACTGGACAGCGGAGGGAAGTCAGGAATTGTTATGAAGGACAAGCTGATATACTGGAATGTGTTACGTTTCACATGATCAGATGCCGGTTACTTTGTATTGTTCTTGTACATTCTAATCAGATGGGATAGTTTCTTTCTCTGTGTGTGTGTGTGTGTGTGTGTGTGTGTGTGTGTGTTTTCCATGTCTGATATGTGTACATTCTGTAGCTCTGTGATCCGTTCATTTTTCATATCCCCATGGCAACTGTGATATGTGAATTTGACTGCCTTCTTCAACACGGGTGTCCCTGCCAATGTTTGACAACCACCTTCACCACTGTCACCTCCACCTCACCACCACTGGTCTGCAGCCAGATGAATGGAGGAGACATTGGGTGAGTCAAGTCCCCTGCTTTTGTTCGTTTATCTTTTATATGAAGTTGACACTAACTTGAATCTTCAGCTGGTGGTTGGGATGGAGGTTGAGCTGAGATTAAAAGAAAAGAGAAGAGGAGGAAATTGGAGAGGGTATAAAGGTAAAGTTTCAGTTGAAAGAAAAAAGTGGAAGTATTTATCAAAAATTCATATAGAAAGATGTATTTCAGAAAAGACCCATGGAATTGAAAATGAGTGACAGTGGTAAGTGTAACCTATTGACTGCTGGAGAGTTAGCATTTGACATTTCGTTGGTGAGAACAGCGCAGAGATGACAAAACTGAGATGAAAACAAATGGATTTCCATCATTCTGCTCTGCATGTGGCTAACAAGTGAGCAGAATGCTTTCGCCATGCTCCCCACTCTCATCCCCCTCCCCCCAGAGTGACAACATGTCATGCCTTCTATGCCATTTCAAGATAAAAGTCCACAGAGCACATTAGTCAACTGTCAGTAGACTTGGCTCCTAAGCAAAATTTGTTAGAAATGCTCCATTTGAAATGCGCTCTTTGAGAGTGCAAGTGTTACAGGGGACAGCCACTGCCTCACAGCCAGTGTATGATCTTGACACAGGACTCGGTAGGGCTGGAATAGCTCAGTTGGTAGAATGCCAGACACGTGATCCTGGGGTTTGGGGTTCGAATCACTGCTGGGGCGTTTTGGTACAGAGTTTTTTTCTCCCTCAGAAAATTGGTTCCAATTCCACTTCCCCCAAACGTCTTTTGAATGAGAGTATAAGCCAAAGTTCCTTGTGTAAATGCATACGTAGCATTTTGCACATGCATTAAATCCCATCACCAATTTTTTGAAGGGAAGGCCAGTTAGTCCTTTGGTATGGTTGACGCATGTACACATAGCATGCACCAAAGAAATGAAAATATGAATGAAAAACTGATTGACTGACAGACTGAATGATGCGGAAAATGACTGAATGTAGCGCCAGTAGGCAGCTCTTCAGTTGGCTCTACCCAAGTAGGCAGCCTGTAGTGTTAAGGAAAGTGTGGACTGTAAAGCATTGAGAGCTTGGTCTCAAACTGAGGACAGGTGCTACATGAGTGCTCTTTACAATAATGATAATAATAGGGCATCATGATGTCTCACTGGTCATGCATAATTGATGTAAGGGGATCAGCAGCCTGACTGGTGTGTGCTGGAACTCTCCCACCTTTCATGTAGTCGGATCAGTTTGGTTGCAAAGTGGGTGAATATGAGATAGGTATGCTGGCAAATGACAGTGCGAAAACTGGAACATGGGTAATATATTGTCCAGCTTTCAAGGGGTTAATCGCAAGACCTAGTGCTTCACTATGTGTGTCTTCGATTACCATCAGTTTGTGTTGGGTCATGTCTTTTGATAGTGTACTGTATGCATGTTTTAGTTGAGTACATATGATCAAGCTTGGAGGAAGTCTCCTTGTTTGCAGTGTCTGCTGTGTTCTGCATCTGTGTTAGGTGAATTGGTCCAGGAAGCAGCATTTTTGAAAGGAAGAAAAAAAGATGAATTTGGAACTAGACGGCTTAAACTTTGTTTTTCGTTTCTGCCTGTTTTATTTATAAATGTTGTACATCTGGATAGGTGATTCATCAAATTCTGTAAACTGCCTTGTGATTGGTAGGAAGAGCTGTCAGAATTCACCTGTAGCTTGTGCTCATGGATATGCTCTGGGTGTGTATGTGTGTTGTTAAATGTCAGTGTGTGTTGCAGACAAAATGAAATCAAGGCAGAAGAGACAGTGGTGTGTGAAATCTCTCCATTGCTGTCTTACGCTGGAGAGGTCAGTTGCAGTGGAAGGCATTTAATGCTCTCTGAACTTTACTTATGCCTGGCATTCTTTTTGGATATCTTTTTCTTTTCCATGATTGTAGAATTCCTCATGTTAAAGGGCATCAGATCAGATGCTAACATAAACAGCCTCGCAGTTGGGCAAGGTGAAATCCTACACAAAGTTTTGTAAGCAGAAGTAGGTACAGAAGCAAACTAAGCAACCCCCAAAATTTTTTGGGGAAAATGAAACTTGGTATTAAAGAAGTTTGCATCAAATGGCGCAACACACAAGTTGCAAGGCCTTGTAGAGTAGTCTTTCACAGCATGCCCTCTCTTAACCTCTTAACTCAGCTGCTCCCTCCAGTCTCTCTTTGAGTGATACCTGTACCTTCGCCTCCTGCCAACCCCTATACTGTTTGCAATCTCCCTCCATTAGACTGTTTGTTCAACTCATACCATACTCACATTAATCACTGCTTTCCAAGCCCCCGTTTTTCCCCCAACTCTTTCTTTTCTCTCCTTCTGATTCAAGAATGACCTTGTTCTTTGAATATTAAGATGTTCTTGGAAAGACCTGAGATCCTCGTGGCCAAACACTGCTACTCACATTTTTTGTCTTTCTGTGAGAAATACATTCAGGTAACATGGTTGAGAATAAAACAATAAAATGTAAAATCGCCATGCATCAGAAAAGAAACAGGATAACAATTTTGTCAAAATTTAGTCTCCCATTAGGTCCTGGAGTCTTCATAAACCAGTTAAAAAAGTGTGCTGTAAATTTGTATTTCAGGTGGCTGGATGTTACTAACTCATGTAGATACAGTGTGACTCACTTTGATTAGAAGTTTAATCCCAGAGTGCTGCATAATCATAGATCACCATTTCTCTCTTCACACATGCACATGCACACACAGACACACATGTATGCAGGTGCGCACATAGACACACACATATATATATGTATATATACACACAGACAGACAGATGCGCACGCACACACACACACACACACACACACACACACACACACACACACACACACACACACACACTAAAGAGAATAGAGAGTCTGACAGTATTCAGGATGTTTTCAGGGTCTGGAGGTGGTGAAAGGACGCAAGCTGTGTCCACCAGTTATACTGGACGTGTCTTCTGACAACAGTCTACATATTCAGCAAGCTGGCCAATAGTCGCACCTTGCCAACTCACGCCTTGTCCCGCTGACCTGCTGCAGACCTTAGTGCCAGAGGCTGGTGGCCTTAACACAATTTTTTTTGTTGTTTTCAGTTTGTCCAAGATTGTAGTAACATCATACATGCTAGCATTCCTCAGGGAGCAAAAGCATTTGAATTACTTCCTGGTTCCTTTCTTCTCCAAAGTCCCTGCCGTGAAGTTTTTTTTTTTTATGCTTTGTTTGAATATGGTCGCTAGTTTGATGCTGACCACTCTATCGAGTGACCATTGATCCAGTTTCTTCGCGCCGGTTGTACAGCTGCTGAGACAGATGTGGTGGATGTGGTTTTTGTCACGGAATAAAGGAAAGACAAGGACTGGAAACACATAGGTTGGGCATTGTTTGTCAGCATATGACAAAGGTATTTATGGTTTCCTGTTAGTGTTGGCTGCATGGATAGTTCCATGGTGTGAAGACTCAGAGATAGTGAGGTTGAATCCCAGCTGCCATGGGCTGAAATGGGAACACATGGACCAGACAGATGATGTTATTCACAGCACAAAAAGTGTCCAAGAATGTTGCTAACATTTCCTGACCAACGATGCTTACCTCTTTTCCTAGTTGGACTGAGGTCCCAGTGAGCTTGACCCCAGTAGAAAGGAACTCTAGGAATAGCTTGACAGCAGATCTTCAGAGAAGAACACCCCCACCTACTAACCCCCCTCTTCCCCCCTTGAACCGTGTGTTGGACCTGAGCCAAATTGAAGGGACCAAAGTTTTTTGGGTGGGTGATGGAGGGGGGGGGGGAGCTAGTCAGATTTTAGGTGAACCAAATTTCAAGTGATAGCGTCGGGACCAATCCGTTCATTCATGTTCAAGTTAAGTTTGGCGTTATGTGTGTATAGGTATAGTATACTTTACTATATTATAAATAAAACCCTATTATATAGCACCGTGTGGTGTAGCTTATATGTTCCATCGCAGATGGGAAGCAAACCAAGATGTGCCTACAGAAAACACAAGTGATGGTTAGCGGGTGTGAACTCTGGTGCTGTGTACTGCAGCAAGGTCAGTGTCATTGTCTTCCACTGCCAGCAGTAGGAAGCCATGTTCTTTCACTCGGGCCCATCATCCAGGTAAAATTTGGGAGTGTTCATTTTATGTTCAGTCTTGATTGAACTTTTATTTTCATAAATCTGTGTTTTTATGGGGGGGAAGCAATTTTGAGTAGAAAAGATGCGCCAGTTGTCATTCCTAATTAATTTGACACCATATTAGTGCAGTGTATCCATTAGTTATGACGGCTCCCTTTGGTGATGCCATATTACTGCCTTGTCATAAGCCTCAGACCAAATGGAACCAAGTGGCATCCGTCATTGTAACATCTACGGCTGCTGTGCTTCTGATACTAGAGCCAGGCGCCAGCCTGTATGCTGGAGTTGCTGCAGGCAGCAAGGTGACTACAAGTGCTCTCATGAGCATGGTCATCTTTAGTTCTTTTTATTAAAATAAGAGGGGGGTGGGGAGGGGGGGGGAGGGGAAGAAGGGAGATGAACGTTCTGTGGCCTCTGATGCCGTCTTTGGGTGATCCGTTTCGATTTCTGTCTCGTCCAATGAGTTTGTGCCAGAGTCTTTTCTGTCGGCATATTTATGGGGACTGTTGTTTTATGTATGTGGACATGAGAGGGGGGCAGTTCAGGCTCTGGTTTTAAGCAGTTATTTCTAGTATAGAACTGTGTATATGTTAACTTTCTACCGAGGACAAATGCAGTGATTCAGCAGCCGTGCATTGCCGCCTCTGGCTGGAGGCCTTATCAGACCTGTGTACTGCTACACTTGTGGTGGAGTTCGTACATTGCAGAATGAAAAGTACTCCAAATATACTTGCACTGAAAAAAAAAAATCCACCTGATATGTAAATCCAGGTTCTCTCTCTCTTTGTTCATGGTTTCACAGTAACTGTATTAGTTGTTAAATTGTCATGCTTTGTGAATCATGTGAATACAACAGTGATCATGCTCAAATGCAAATGATCTTCATCTTTCAGTGAAGAACCTTTTCAGTTAAGTACACTATCTGACAGGAGAATGCCGCTCTCTGGTGAGATTGAGGTACGAAAAATGTCACACAGGTCATGGAAGATGAGGAAAAAAAATTTTTTGGGATGGGTAACAATTCGCCCAATGAATTTGATTTCTTTCTGGCATTCATGAAATTTTTTGAAAGGATAACAATTCCTTCCATTAATTTTATTTCCCTGTGGCATTCCCTAGAATGGCAGTTTCTGTGACCATGTGTGTGAAGTCAGTCCATGGCTTTAGTGCTGGTTTAGGAAGAGGGTATGATAGGTATCTGGATTTGGAGGTGTGTATTTTTTTTCTTCCTTTGTTGTCTTTTTTCCTGATGAACTTGGGACATTACCTTGAGGGCCCACTGGTTTTATTAAAGAAAGAAAAAAAAAGAAAAGAAAAGAAAACCGGTCACAAAGATCAGAGTAAAACAAGATTACAAAACATCCCAGAGTGTAGTCAATGACACAACAGCTGTTTATGATTCGATAAGTCAACACAAAAGCCAAAGGTTCACTGTATTTCTATGTAATCCTATTCATTCAGCGTGGACCGAGTGACATGCAGATTTCATGTGTCGTGTTTGTCAGTGCTTTCTGATTGGGCTTTTTAAATTTTATTTTTGATGAATGTCTCAATCTTTCATTGAATTTCATTGAGGTTTTCACTGCTAGTTTTTGTGAATTTGCTTGATGATGTAATTTTTTTTCCTTTTAATGTAAAGTCAGGTTTTAAAGATTTGCAAGGACCACTATTTTTATCATTTTTTTTTATCAGATTTGTATGCCGTTATGCATATTGTGGATTTGTTTTCTTATTTTGTTTTTATTGAATTTGTTTACATGCATGTTGGGAGGAGATGTTTTTTTTTGATTATCCATTTGAAGGTCTCATTGATGGTCTGTGGGATCATTCTGTCTTATTCATTTGCCTTATGTAAAAGATGAGATTAATATGGTAATAGAATGTGGCTCAAAAGTGCTTTTCGCAGGTTAGTTGGATGCCATATGTGAAAGATGATATTAATATTCTAAAAGCATATGACTCAGAATTGCAATGAGATTAATACTCTAATAGCATGTGGCGCAGAATTGATTTGAGATTAAATATTCTGAAAGTATATGGCTGCTCAGAATTGAGATGAGATTAATATTCTAAAAGCATGTGGTTCAGAATTGCAGTTCCCAGATAATTAAGTCTCTTCTGCAGTCAGATCAACCACAGCAAGGGTGGAGAGGATAACCATCACCACCTTTCCCTAGTTACGAGTTCCATTGTGCATACTGAAGGCATTCATCACTTCCTGTTGATCTGACCATCTCTCTGCCCCCTGTTCATAGGTTGGGTTTCTGGATAGTGCTAAACTGTCAAGTTTGAAGTATGCAAACAGTGGTTCATGTACAAGCTAAGGCTTCCTGCAGTCTGAAACTGAATTTGAACAGCAGGCAAGAAGATGCTGGCAGACATTCTTACCTGGGAAGGCAGCCCAACCAGTTGAATGATTCTGCCATGGCGCTTGGTGATTCTGCCATGGCGCTTGATGACTGTGTTGCTCAGGAATGAGCTTGAGCAAACAGGACTTTGACAAAGGAGCTTGAGCAAACAGGACTTTGACAAAGGAGCTTGAGCAAACAGGACTTTGACAAAGGAGCTTGAGCAAACTTGACTTTGACAAAGGGGCTCGAGCAAACAGGACTTTGACAAAGGAGCTCGAGCAAACGGGACTTTGACAAAGGGGCTCGAGCAAACGGGACTTTGACAAAGGAGCTCGAGCAAACGGGACTTTGACAAGGGGGCTCGAGCAAACGGGACTTTGACAAAGGGGCTCGAGCAAACGGGACTTTGACAAAGGGGCTCGAGCAAACGGGACTTTGACAAAGGAGCTCGAGCAAACGGGACTTTGACAAAGGGGCTCGAGCAAACGGGACTTTGACAAAGGGGCTCGAGCAAACGGGACTTTGACAAAGGGGCTCGAGCAAACGGAACTTTGACAAAGGGGCTCGAGCAAACGGGACTTTGACAAAGGGGCTCGAGCAAACGGGACTTTGACAAAGGGCTTGAGCAAACGGGACTTTGACAAAGGGGCTCGAGCAAACAGGACTTTGACAAAGGGGCTCGAGCAAACAGGACTTTGACAAAGGAGCTCGAGCAAACAGGACTTTGACAAAGGGGCTCGAGCAAACAGGACTTTGACAAAGGGGCTCGAGCAAACAGGACTTTGACAAAGGAGCTCGAGGCAACAGGACTTTGACAAAGGAGCTCGAGCAAACAGGACTTTGACAAAGGAGCTCGAGCCAACAGGACTTTGACAAAGGAGCTCGAAGCTCGAGCGAACAGGACTTTGACAAAGGAGCTTGAGCGAACAGGACTTTGACAAAGGAGCTTGAGCAGACAGGACTTTGACAAAGGAGCTTGAGCAGACAGGACTTTGACAAAGGGGCTTGAGCAAACAGGACTTTGACAAAGGCAAATCACGGGAAAGCACAACAAGCTGTCCACTCTTGATCTGGGGGTCAGTGTTGTAGTTTGTTGTTCGTCCAAAGTCAGAATGTATTTTTTCCATTTTTTACCATTTTTAGATCAAAGTCTGTACTTTCATGAAGTTAGTCTATAGTTAGTATGTTGTTCATCCTCCTTGCCATATTAGTATGTTGTTCATCCTCTTTGCCAGAGTGACCGTTTCCTGACCAAAGAGCGTTGAGGTCAGCTGCCAGAACTGTTTATTCTTACAGACGGTGGTAGCACCATGGTCAGTGGTGGAGAAGACTGCAGCTCATTTATTGTCCCACAGTAGACATGAAATTAGCACTAGTCAGACATTTGTGTCATATGTGTGCCTTTTAAAAGACTAGTCAGTATTTTTTTTAATCATGTGAAGAAAAAAATGGACTGAGGTCATTTGGAGTTCATGCCCGTTTATGATGATGCATGTTTTACAACTGCAATTTTTGTAACAGCAGCAGGTTTAACATGTGTTTTGAAATGTACATTGGCATAATCATGTTCGTGAAGCAATAGAGATATATAAAGCAAACATTATACTCTAGGTCTCCCCTTTTCCTGCACACAAGCCTGGATGGAGGAAGAGCAGGGTATGGTATTGTGTGCCATGGTTTGGTTGCTTTTGCATACCATTTTTTAACGCAAATACTTTGCTGTACAAATATTTTCAGCAATTTTTGTTTATTGTGTGGGAGTAGCAAGTGTTGGACCAATGTTTATGAAAGTGACACAATGGGTAACTGTTGTATTATCTTGTCTGCGGTGTACATGTAGATTTGACTTGCATAGCTTTCGAACAGATTTTATTTTTATTCATAAATACAGTTAGCCACAGTAGTTGATACATCTTTTATGTTTCCTTTCATGCATGTTCCAGAAGAAAAATAGATTTTTTTTTCTCAAGTGTTTGAGAAACGGTAGTGTTTTTTCAAATGGTTAGATGCTGTGTAGATTTTTTTTTAATTGTTTTTTTTTTGTTTTTTTGTTTTATTCTGTAGCATTTGATTTTATGACATCCCCCCCCCCCCCCCCAAAGTAACAGAAACCTGTGCAGGTGTTTGTCAGCTGATGTTTCCAAATAGCCTCCTCCCAAGATAGTGTGTGCATGTTTATGCAGTTGGGTTTTCCTTCAGTTTGACTAACATTTGGCTTGGTGCAGTTTGAACATACTGGTTTGTTTTTGACTCTCTTCCCTGTCTCTTTCCCCAATCTCCCTGTCCCCGTGCCATCCCTGTCCGACCAAGACATCTCCTGTATCTTCCAGGTAAGTTCTCCGCAGGAACGCCATGAAGGAGGTTGCCCCCGGTGTTGGCTGGATGTAAAGCGGCAGTTAAGATGATGTCCCTTGTCCTTTACATAGCAGAGCAAAGATGTCATCATTCCTTGACCATTTGAGCGTCACTGGAGCAGTACTGCTACATCAAGGCTGAGTGCAACGGTTGTGTGATTGCAAGACTGGAAAATTGATCGCTCTGTCTTCTGCAGGCGAGAAATTCATCTGCTTTCAGCTGAATTGGAAATCCGTTGATTTTGGGGATGAATGGCCAGAAATGAAAATGACAGTTGAGGGCAGTACTTCTCTGGGTCCCACTGGCACCTGTGGGTGTGTATTTTTCTTTCCTGCCATTTTTGGTGAAAATGATTTTTTTTTACTTTTTCTTTTCTTTTTTTCTTCTTTTCCATTGGTGGATCTGGCGGGAAAACTTGGAGAGAGCAAAGCGTCGTCCCTGATCAGCTTGGTATGAATGATAACACTGTGTTGTGGTATGGTCAAAGTCATTGCTGCCCACCTCAGCTTCTACAAACATTGGAAGATGAAAGCCTCCCTCCTCCGCTGCCCCCTGCCTTTACAAAATTTCCACCATTTCTTTTTTTTTTGGTTTAGTTTCATGTCTATTTGGGGAAGACACAGCTAGTAGTACAGAAAAAGGCCCAAGTAAATACCCTCCCAATAAACTCTCCTTCCCTTTGCAGACTTTGTTTTTAAAGCATGTTTTTCGTTACTGGTCTAGATTTATCTTCACCATGAGAACTCCCTGACTCTAACCTTTTCACTAAGAAGTAGTTTTAAGCAAAAATGTACCAAACTAACAGATTCATTTCCAAAGGCGCTAGCCAAACTGGAGTGCCGCACCCCACAAAAAGCATTTTGCATAAAAAATATACTACCTACGACGGTCTTGTTTGTCTCAGTATTTTCTCGGTCACATACAAGATGGGAAAAATGTTAATCCCTTCCTCCCCCTCCCATTCTTAAAGCAAATCAAAACGGCATCCCACAAGAATAAAGCTATCAGCTCAAACTGCTGTTTTAATGCTCAGTTCTATTGCTCAGTATGTAAGCAGAAAATAGAGTGACACTCTCTACATATAGACGCAGTGGGACTGGTAGTGAAGTAAAAGGTGTTGGCGGATTAGTAGTATTACAATCTGTAAGAAAAAAGGAGTTTCTTATTTAAAAAAGGAAAAAAAAACCCTGAAAATCCCATAACACTTAGGCCTTTAAGAAGCTCCACTGTGCTTCTAGATTTTAAACTTGGTTACAATCATTTGTGAGAGATGTTATTACTCACCAGTGCTGAGAAGCAGGTCATTCCAGCGCACCCAAAATAGTCTAGCCTATTATGTGAATGTTATGTTATCTACTTTCAGTGTATTCTAGTCAGCTGTATGTGAAAACTGCATGTAATGTGAAAGTAAATGTGATGTAAACTGGGTGATCAGTGAAGATGCAGTGATTTTTCAAAGAGTGAAGGTGCCAGCCTTTAAAATCTTGAGTAAAGTAAGATGGATAGAAAGCTCCAAGTGGTAACCTGCATGTGTGTCTGGGTTTCGTTTCTTGCTCCCAATCGATTGACTGAGCCCCTTCTGGTGCAAGACCTGGGAAGGCAATGATTTGAACTGGTCCAATTTTGACCCATGCCACTTAACTTACTCACATTTTTTTTTTTTTTTAAACTCTTCTTCCATTTTATGCCCTTTGAAAAAAAGACGATCAGGCTATCTATATTGTAATGTGTATTCAAGTATTCTCTCATTGACTGTCTTTTTTTCTTTCTTCTCTTTAATTCTATGATATCCCACTTCAATATTTAATCTTTTCAAACGATTTGTCGAAAATGACTGCAAGTCTTTTCTTTGTGTTTAAGGTACTCAGAGGTGGTGGTGAGAAAGTGTTGAAAACTATTTTTTTTCTCTTCCTTCAGAGTATGCAAGTTATGTGTGCCCAGAGTCTTTTATGTGGAAATGTACTGATAACATTTATAAAGTCAGAACAGTTGATACAATTTTGTGAAAAGAAAAAACGTCACATACTTTTCAGTTTCTGTTGAGTGGTTTTTTTGTTCATGCTAGAAAAAAGAAATTTCAACAGAGCAATGAGATATGTAGATTTTATAAGAAGAAACTACATACCTGATACACATGGCAATACACACAAGGCTTGGAGCCAGATTCCTTCATGTTGTTCCCATATGTGGAGCTTGTGCACAGGCAGCTGGTTAAAAATCTGTTTCAGATGGTTCTCTCTCTTGTGATTCTGTCAGCCTGTACGTTGAAACTGTTGATATGTAAATGGTAATCGTTCTTGATCAGCTGTCCATAACCAAATCTCTGAATGCTGCTGAGCCAGTCTCAGACTGTTGACAGGGAAACAATGATTGTCCTCAGTCAACTGTCCACCAGCACAAAAATAAAGGTTGACTATCTGAAGGGAACTGCTGTGCCCTTGCAGGTATGTGTTACATGATCAAGAATTTTATGATTTTCACTTTGCATTGAAACAGATTACACAAAAACTGCCAGTGATTTCTTGAAAATTTGATAGAAAGATGGATTGTAACCTGTGGATGAATCCATTAAGTTTTTGTGTGGATTTGGATCAAAGGGGAAATCCAGGAATTTTCTCTGTAACATTGTGAGACTGAGTATTTTTCAACATTTTTGTGAAGTTAAACATAAATAATGCATAGAATGGAAAAAAAGAAGAAAGAAAAATCAGGTCAATCTGATGCATTATTATTTACAGACCTGTGAGATTTTGTGCAGATCCTGATTTCAACATGGATCCAGGGAGCAAACTAACATTCGTAAGGGGGGAGATTTATGCAGTCACTTCACAAGTATGACTTCAGTTAGAAACCCTGCAACTGCCAACAAAGTGAAGATTGAGGTTTGTAAAACAGTGCAAACATTCCTGTAATTGTTCTGGGAGACACATGAAGGATTCAGGTGCAGATCCATAATGACAGAACGTGTCGCTCTTTGAGGACAGTTCAGCTTTGGCAGGGGGTCTACTTTCTCCCAAGTGCCCTTCTAGTTTCAGTTTGACTGGTAGATTCCACAAGTTGATTCTAGACGAGCTGTTTTGTAATGCAGAGACATACTACAAATAAGAACAAGGCTGACCATTTGCATTCACATTGAGTCACCACCCACATTTGCAGTGACTGAGACACAAGCAATGCATTTTACATGTAACTGTATTTGTGCTCTCATGAAGCAAATTTCAACTTTGCAGTATGAAGAAGTTAAATATTGCGTCAGAGGCCTTGGAGTTGCCATTCATTTCTTCACCCTAGAAAGTGGTCTCCATTACATGTCTCTTTCCACTGTTGTATGGCAGCAACTGCTTTGCCGTACTAATGGCATATCAGTAAGTCAAATAGAGCAGATATGAATTCTGTAGGCACACCACAATGTCTGATATGGCAGTGTTTCAGTAAAGTGCTGTCATTTTTCTGGTAACTTTTTATTTTCATTTTTATTCAATACAGTTTTCAATTTCTGAAGCAGTTACAAGAGTTATTTCCAAAATGATGATGATCCTGGATCAAGAAGGGAGAGGGTAAGTATCTTTGCCTTACACTGGTTAGAGTTCCATTGTGCATAATATTGAAGGCATTCAGTACTTCTGTTGGTCTGCCTTTCTATCTGCCTTCTGTTCATGGATTGGCTGTCTGTTCACCACACATTTCCATCAGTAGTGTCAAGTTTGAAGCACTCACAGTGGTTTGTGCATGGACAAAGGCTTTGTGCAGGCAGTGGGTCAACCTGGCTGAGCAGTGGAAACCAAATAACAAATGACCTACATTGAGGGTAGCTCAGACAATTGAACAGTTCTCTTGTGGCAAGTGGTGACAATGGTGCCTGGATGTGTTCAGTGACCTGTGTGAGCTAACTGGACTCCAACAAAGGCATGTAATGGGGAAAGCAAGGCAACATACTTCTTTTTCCCCTCTTGATCCATGACACAATCAAGTACTGTCGCAATGAATGTCCACTGACCTAGACAGAACTTGTTCCCTACATTCATGCTTGGTGGTAGTGATGTCAAGAGACCTGTGTCTGTGGTTAAGATCATCAGAAACGATGCTTACCTAACCGAAATTATGGCAAGTTTTTTTCCCCCCAGTATTAAACATTATTTTTTGACGCTCTCACAAAGACTGTGTCTCAACACACAAGACATTCTGTTTGGTTGGCCGAGCTAAAAACAACAGGCATTAAATCACATGTCACCAAAAATGCCTGACAAACGTAATGTTGAAGCCAAAGGCAATGCACTCCCATGGAAACACACCTGCACACAAGTATCTCCTGCAAGTGAATACTTCATGCAACCAGAACCATCTGACAGTGCCTTTTCTGTCTTGCAGCAAAAGTCTGAGCCTTGCTGTAGTACAGATTACAGATCTACCAGGGACAGCAGTCTCGGCTCTACCAGTCGTAAAGGTGAAGGTGCATCAAAAGAATGCAAAAGTGTTGTGAAGTGTAATCTCCCCATGAAAAATAAAAGTTCTGTGTGGATCCTAACATCGGGGCACTTGTTATCAGCCTACATGGTCTCAGGTTAACTCACATCATAGTAAAGAGGAAGATCCTAGCCAAATACATATAGAGTCCACAATCAAGAGACAGACTATAGGGTAACTACTGTCACAAGGAGGATACATACAAAAGACAGAATACAAGGACATCTTGAGTCTTGGTCACACTGTTCCACTGAATTCATGACATCTGGGCAACTGATGTCCTCTGTGACCAGTGTGTATGGTCTTGCTACCCAGACATCCATCATGAGGAACTAGAAGTATATTCTGGGAGAGCCAAGACCTCTGTCAAGTTCGAACAGTCCTGGGTCCCCCCCACTGATCTGGACCTACACAAACATTTAACTGGTTGGTGCTCGAGTCACATTCCATCTTTCCACATTTTTTTCCCTTTTTTGTGCAACATAAAGACAAACTAACCAACCAATTTGCAGATAAAGGTAAAAACATAACCTTTGAGGAGGTAAAATGACTTCAGCTCAAGATGGGTGAATGAACCTGCAAAGCCAGGAAAAAAAAAAAAAAACACCACTCAGCCGAACAAACCAACCCAGCAGAGGGGGTAAAGGAAGACAGCAGAACAACCATTAAACATGATGACCAAAATGGAAAATAGTTCTGGCCCAGAATTTCTAGGATGGGTTACAATGTACACTGACAGAGCCCCCAGCATCTCCACAAGGTCCTGGATTGCAGGCAGTGCTTTGATAACACAATCTGTCAGTCTGCTAATAATTTTAGGAATGGCGAGAAAGAACAGTGTTGAAATAATTCAGGTGAGAACGAGTGAACCTGAAAGGCTGACTGGAAATGATGTGGATGCAAAACTCTCAGAATAAGGAGATCATGTTTCTGACTGAAAAGATCCCAATGCAATTCACAGGGATGGGGATGGTGGTGGTGGTGGGCGTGTGTGGCGGTTTGAGGTTAAGGCAATTGCATTACACTGTGAATGCTGGTAACATAAGCAGAACACGAGTACTAATGCTGGTACATATATTTTGCCCTTTGAAGAATGATGGCAATGCAAATGTAAATGCTGGCAATGTAACCTGCTGAAAGCAATGACTGGTTACAATGGAACTGAAGCTGTCTGTATTTGTAAAAAAAAAAGAACAAGGTACCATTCATAAATCGATGTACTCCTTGTGACATTTCAAAGAACCATTACCATTAATCGGATCTTGTCTGTTTACTGAAAAAAAGTGTAAAATAATGCTTTCTGCAGGAAATAGATCCAAGATCATAGACAAAAAAATAAATAACTAAAAAAAAAACTCCTCCCACCAATGTAACAATGGAATGCTCAACACATTTTTCACACACAAAAATGCACATGTATCTGAAAACAAACATACACACTCATTGAAAAAAAAATGACATACAGACACACACGAGATAGGTAGAGAGAAGTCTCTTGCTCAGATGGTGTGCAACAATTTAGCATAATCTATCTATCCCACCTGGAAGTCTTTTCGTGTGCATGTGTTTCACTAAACATGTACTGCTCTCATGGTTTCTTCCATAATTGTTTGCAATGCTGACCTGTACCAACAACTCAAAAACTTCACTCGAAGCCTCATGGAAACCCTAACAAAATGAAGAGTAAGAATACCTAAAGCATGGAGTGACATGATTAACAAAAATGCATTGCACTATGGGATGATTCTTTCATTTCTACGGCCACGGTTCTAGCTATATAAACAGCAATTGTTAATGTCAGCTAATTAAAACTATCAAAGACAAGTTCTACTGATGTGCATAAACATATCTAATATGTATACAATGGCTTAGATTTTCTTTAGATAGCAAAATCCATTAAGAAATTCTGCACAGACTTTTGAAAATAAATGCTGCTGTGAATTTATATTTTTTTTGTTGTTATTAAGGGTGTGCAAGAGTACATATATTGGTGGGACAGGAATTTCTTGTTATCAGAGAATGTATATATTGCACATAGCATGTAAAACTTCAAAACCCCCAAAAGAACACAATAAGAAGAGTAATCGGTTGAACGGAATGGCTGGTCCAAAACCACATAAAAATATTTACTGAATAAACCTTAGTATGAATAAATAGAAAAAGTAAAATGGATGGAAAAATTCTGAAATCAGAATGTTCAAGCCTTGGGGGGGGGGGGGGGAAATCTCCCCAATGCACAAAACAAAGCATGATTCATTCCATGAGATTTGAATGTTAACAAAAAACAAAAGAAAAAATAACAGCACTGATGAACGCTCTGGGTTGTTTTTCAAATGGAGCACATCCTTCACATCCTTTGTCCTGGGGATTGCCCACACCCCTGAGTTAGCAGTTTGCTGTTGCTGTTCCCTGCAGTATCACAAACTGTGAAAACCAATCACACATATGACACAAACAACAGAAAGGAAAACCAAGGTCAGAGCATGAGAAAGCTCGACTTGCATGTTGAATGCATGATAGCTGTGTAAGATTTTGGTCGCTTCTCTGGAACTTTCCTTATGAAACACATGTCCATTCCTTCACACCTGGAAGTTCCAGTTGTAGAAACAGCTTGGCAGGAACAGGATTGACCTTTAAGCCACTTTCCGAACTTGAGTCTCCAGGCACCACAAATCATGATTTGACGGGAATTTTTGCTAATCATTCTGGTGGTGTCAGACCACGGTTAGAGTTCATCCCCCATCCCCCATTTCCATTCCATCCTGCCTCCCACCCCTCCCCATAACCCCTCTTGGTTTCCTGCCATGGCTTTTCCCCTTCAGCTGTGTGTCTTTACCTGTATCTCCTGTAGCTGTTACAGCCTGAATATCTGACCGGAGCTGATGTAGCAGCCAGGCTTGTGCCTTGTTATGTGGCATGTGTGTGGGCAGGATAACGACCTACAGTTGGAGCGCATGATTCAAACATGTCGCCTAAAAACCTCTCTGCACTAAAAGCTTGGGAAGACTGAGCTATCACTGACCATGCAGGTTTAAACATCTTTTTGTTCTTTTATAAAATTACCCTCCCCCCAAAAAAAACAAAACAAAACAAAACATTTTTGTTATGAACTGCAAAACGACACTTTTTAAAAACAGAAAATCTACTTTGCTGTGGAATGCCTCAAACTCCTCCCATTCTCCATTAGGAATCGGCAGCCATTCACAAAATGTGAAAAACACTTGACCTGCAGGTTGAATGCATGATAGCTTTGAAAGTTTTCAATCGCCTCTCTAGAACTTTCTTTTATGAAATACATGTCCATTCCTTCACACCTGGAAGTTCCACTTGTTAAAATAGCTCAGAAGGAATAGAACTGAGCTTTCAGTCAATTCCTGAGTTTGAGTCTCCTGACACCAAACATCAAACTGGCATTTTTGCTAGACATTCCTGGCGGTGGTAATCACTGTTAGAAAATATAGTTCATCCCCCTCCACCCCCCAGCTCCACCTCCCTTCTCCTTAACCCCTCTTGGTTTCTTGTGATGGCTTTAAAAAAAATACTGCCTCCCCCCAAATTGACATATTTTGTTATCAACTGCAAAACAATACTTTTTATAAAAACAGAAAATCTACTTTCCTGTGAAATGCCTCAAACTCTTCCCATTCTCCATTAGGAATCAGCAGCCAAATGCACAGCCATCCTCCATCTCCAGGACAGCAGCCTTGCATCAAATCATCTGACATCCTCTGACTCTCCATTAGGTATCAGCAGCCAAATGCACAGCCATCCTCCATCATCTGACATCTTCCCATTCCACACTGGGAATCAGCAACCAGAGGTCATATCATCTTCCATTCTCTGTCAGGAATTAGCAGCCACACATCATCACATCTTTCATTTTCTCATTCTCTATAAGGAGTCAGCAAGACATTTATTTTCCATTCTCTACTAACAGTCAGCAGCCACACATCATGACATCTTTCATTTTCTCATTCTCTATAAGGTGTCGACAGGACATCTATCTTCCATTCTCCACTAAAAGCCAGCAGCCAGACATCAAATATCTTCCATCCTCTGAGTCTCCATTAGGAGTTAAATGCCAGACTCAAATCATCTTCTGTCTTCTCTTTTTACATTAAGAGTCAGCTGCCAAACATCAAAACATGTTTCCAAGTTCTCATTCTCTACTGGGAGCGAGCAAGACATCAAATTATCTTCCATTCTCCATAAAGAGTTGGCAGTCAGACCTCAAAGCATCTCCCATCTTCTCATTCTTCATTAAGAGTTGGCGACCAGACATCAAATCATTTTCGTTCTTCTCATTCACCATTGTAAGTCAGCAGCCAGATGTCAAATCATCTTCCTTCTTCTCATCAAGAGTCTGCAGCCAGACCTCAAATTATCTTCCTTCCCCTCCTTCTCCATTAGGAATCAGCAGTTAATTCCAAGAGGTCACACATCATGTACAGCATCAAAATTATCCTCCAGTTATATTTCAAAGATAAAAAAAGCTTCTGTCCTTTTTTTTTTGTCCAATGAAGTTTGTGCCCTTTATGCTTTGAATATCACTTCTGTGAAACAAGAGTTTTTCGTTCGTTCCACCTCAGATCTTGTTTTGTCCGAGTCAAAATGCAAGTTTACCAGCAAGTACTTCTTTAAAACCATTGAACGTAATGAGCACAGTTCCATGTCATAACCTGAAAAGGTTCCTATGTCACAGATCATGACTAATAGATATATATTGAACAATTAAACTGATTAAAAAAAAAAAGCACATCATTTCAACACAATCCAGTTCAACACAATCTAGAACAATGTATCAACCCTTTTGTTTTCACATCTATCAAGTCTCCGAAATCAGCATTAAACAAAATATGAGATGATCATCTGCATTAAACAATGTGTTGGGACAGCTCACAAGATGTGAACAGCTTACACATGTGACATTCTTTTGGCACAAGTCATCCTCTCTATCGAGTGATGGCATGAAGTAGAGGACTGCCGCTGGTGATCGATGCAAATAATCTCACAGAAACAGGGTCTGAATATAACATCTCCATGGACAACACCAGCTTCCTAGCTGAGCTGCCACCAATAAAAAAAGGCAGTATAATACAAAATAATGATAAGAATGGATACTTGTATGCACACCATCCAGAAAACTGCTCTAGGTGCCGAGCAAAAAAAAAAAATAGTGATGGATGTATGCGATACTCATACAAACACTCCATCAATATTAAACACATACACACACCAAAATAATCTCACAAACCATGCATGCAAAAAAAATAAAACAAACGAGTCAATGCCAGCATCCGATCAACATCATCACCTTCCCAGTTCACCGGTATGATAGTTGATAGGCAAAGGCAAGGTCCTGTACCTTTCTCTGAGTTGCTGACAAAACTACAGAATCTTGGCAAGGCTGTATGGCACTATTCAAATCAGCACAGCCTTTAGGACCCCCGACCCCCTCCCCTCCCACGCACTTCCAAGAGACATTGCTACACTGCTGACTGAAAAGAGATCAACAATAAATACAATGACGTTTAAAAAAAAAACCCAATAAATGTGAACACTTTCTCCCTGGCTAGTGTGGCACTCACCGCATCTGTCAGTGAGCACTTGCCGACCTTCATCAGCTATATGATCAACTGCCTTGAACAGGGCTTTACATGGTGATATCACCACAGACACTTGACACATGATTGCTGCAACAAAGACCCCATGCTGTTGGAGCACAGAACAAAGTTACATGCTGTTGCAGCACAAACAAAGAACTGTACTGCTGGAGCACAGAACAAAGACATCATGCTGCTGGAGCACACAACAAAGACATCATGCTGATGGAGCACAGAACAAAGACATGCTGCTGGAGCAGAAAACAAAGAACAGTACTGCTGGAGCACAGAACAAAGACATCATGCTACTGGAGCACAGAACAAAGAACAATACTGCTGGAGCACAGAACAAAGAACAATACTGCTGGAGCACAGAACAAAGACATGCTGCTGGAGCACAGAACAAAGAACAGTGCTGTTGGAGAACAGAACAAAGACATCACGCTGCTAGAGCACAGAACAAAGATCATGCTGCTGGAGCACAGATTAAAGAACAGTACTGCTGGAACACAGAACAAAGAACAGTACTCCTGGAACACAGAACAAAGAACAGTACTGCTGGAGTACATAACAAAGACATCATGCTGCTAGAGCACAGAACAAAGATCATGCTGCTGGAGCACAGATTAAAGAACAGTACTGCTGGAACATAGAACAGTACTCCTGGAACACAGAACAAAGAACAGTACTGCTGGAACACAGAAAAAAGAACAGTACTGCTGGAATACAGAACAAAGAACAGTACTGCTGGAACACAGAACAAAGACATCATGTTGCTGAAGTACAGAACTAAGAACAGTACCGCTGGAACACAGAACAAAGACATCATGCTGCTGGAGCACAGAACAAAGACATGCTGCTGGAGCACAGAACACAGAACAGTACCGCTGGAACACAGAACAAAGACATCATGCTGCTGGAGCACAGAACAAAGACATGCTACTGGAACACATAACAAACAACAACACTGCTGGAGCACAGAACAAAGATATCACACTGCTGGAGCACAGAACAAAGACATCATGCTGCTGGAGCACAGAACAAAGACATGCTACTGGAGCACAGAACAAAGAACAGCACTGCTGGAGCACAGAACAAAGACATCATGCTGCTGGAGCACAAAACAAAGACATCATGCTGCTAGAGCACAGAACAGCACTGCTGGAGCACAGACCAAAGACGACATGCTGCTGGAGCATAAAACAAAGACATCATGCTGCTGGAGCACAGAACAAAGAACAGCACCACTGGAACACAGAACAAAGACATGCTGCTGGAGCACAGGACAAAGACATCATGCTACTGAAGCACAGAACAAAGAACAGCACCGCTGGAACACAGAACAAAGACATGCTGCTGGAGCACAGGACAAAGACATCATGCTGCTGAAGCACAGAACAAAGTACAGCACTGCTGGAGCACAGAACAATGCTGCAGGCAACTCTCAATGGTCAAAGTAAATGTAGTATCATACAAATAACAGTACAGGTAGCTTTCAACATCACACTAACAACCTACAGAGGAATGATGTACTGCTGGCTTACAAAGGAATAGTACACCGCCAGTTTACAGTAGAACAGTATACTGCTGGTTTACAAAGGAACAGTACACCGCCAGTTTACAGTAGTATAGTATACTGCTGGTTTACCACCAGCTTACACTGGAACAGTAAACCACTGACTTATAGTGGAAAAGCTTTATAATCGGTTTACAGTGGAACAGTTTGCTGCTGGCTTACAGTGGAATACTGACCTACAGTGGAATGGTAAAATGTCGGTTTACAGTGGAATAGCATACAGCCAGCTTGCAGTAGAGCAGCTTACTACGGGCTTACAATGAAACGGTACACTCTCAGCTTACACTGCTGGCTGACACACAGCACAGTACACTCCCATCTGACAGCAGAACAGAATACTGTGGCTAAGGTGACACAAACTGAATACAGCAGGTTCACAAATTATTGCATACACACACAATAACAGTAACAGCACGGTCAGTTTGTTAAGCATCCAAGGCCAGACCAGTGCACTGGACTGATGTACAGATTAGGCCTCTGTTAAATGTTGTTCTATTCTCCAAATCTTTTCTTTTCAGTTATTCATTTATTTCACCATTTAGCAGTAAGCCCTGTGCACTGTGATCCCACAGCTTAGCAAATGTGGTCATGTGTGTATGGACTAGTCTACATGCAGCGACACCTCCTTGATGAGACTCAAACTCCCAACCAAAACATCACATTAGCAGAGCTGCCAACCTCTGAAGAGACTCTGAGAGGAATATTTTTGAAAACTGAGAGGAATTTCTGGCAGTTGAGAGGAATACATAAACTATCACACCCAAAACAAAACAATGGCATTTCAGACACTTAAGTTTTTATCCTTTCACCAGGTGCTTTCATGGAATCTGTCTCAGCCAATACATTGTTGCTCTTTTACAGTGTTGAAGTACAGTACTTCGCTTCATCTTATGAATCAGCTCATTTTTGCACTTCAGGATCACCAGTGCCTTGGTAGTGTCTTGACCCAAGGAGGGATGAACATCTGTAAGGTTCTTCCTGACAAGGCTGAAACTTCCACAGGCCGAACTGCTGACTGGGATCAGCAGCACTCCCATCATGACAGCAGAAAGCAACCTGAATCAGTACTTACATTCTAATTTCTTTTTCTTCTTTTCTGCCTCAGGGTTAATCCGTCCTGCAGGTCGTTTTGACATGATGGTGGCTTAAGAAACTGAACTGGAAGCAAGTTTCCAAACAGCTCTTCGGCTATATGAAGGGCAGATGTGCAAATTCTGCGAATAAACCATTTTTTCTTTTTCGTGAGCAGAATTTTTTTTATGTCAAGCGGAATGACATGTGTTTGAGCATAATAAATTCCGCCAAAAGCGGGATGGTTGGCAGCTCTATGACAGGTAACTGGGTGGCACCTTTCTGGCTCTCAAGGCATCACTACAGATTCTCTGGGACATACACACATGCTGCCAGGGGATTTTCAGAGGCCCACTGTTTGGTCCCAGCAGAGATGCCCCCAGCCATCATCGGAACATCCACTGCAGGAAGACCTGTAATGTCAGCACCACCATCAGCGTCAGCCAGCTGGGGGCTGCCACATCCTGGCCGTGAGTGTCCCCTCCGGTGCTGGCCAGGTGTCGGTCCAGGTGGGCCACATGCTGCTGCAGGCTGCGCAATGCCTTGCTGGTCTCCTGCTGTGCCCTGACCAGGGGGGCCAGCAGCTGGCTCAGGGACTCCTGGGTTAGCTTCACTGGCTTGGTCCCTGCGCACCCCCGCGGCACTGCACACACACCATGCACACTCTGGTTCACCAGGGGCGCAGGACGTCATTCACAGGGAGCCCTGCATTCACGTGTACTCCAAAGCATGCACAGATCAGCTTGCCTTTAGTGTGCATACACAAGCATTTGTTCAGTTTCCTTTATGCAGAGTCCTATTATCAGTGTTTATTTTCATTTACATTAAACAAACAAACAAACAAAAAGACTCCAACCTACAACTGTTTTCCCCAATAGCTTAGGCAGGGTAGAGGTGGGATGAATACATAGGAGGAGGGATACTGTTTCACTTGTGAACAAAACTTCATATCTAACAGTACATCTAACTTGGCTTACCTCTTCTCCAAACTGTTCTTCCAGTTACCAAATTCTTACTATTGATTGTTTCTTGTTGTCGCTGCTTTCTTTCATTTTTCTTACACAGTATAAGGAATATTTTTGAGCATGTCCTACAGATATGCCATTCATATGTTGACGAACCCCACACTGTCCTCTTTTGGCGCACCTGTGATTTCTGAATGTATTTGATTAAAATTTGAACAAAATAAAGCCATACAAACAAAAAAAACCCCTCCGAACATGAAAACACAATCACAGTCAAGATGTTTAGTCAGGTCCCTCGCTTGTCCCTTGATGTCAAGAATCTGGTGGATATGACTTGACAATCGTACGCTGAATGCTCACTGTTAAATGCTGATGTTAGGACTGCCAAAGAGCCAGCCTAGATGCCGCTGTGTACAGAATACACCCCAGTGAGCAGAGTGAGAGTGAGAGGGTATGGACAACTGGACAAGGAAAACCCAAACCAACCAACCACCCTTACCTCTGTAGTCTGAAGAGTCTGACTCGCGGTGCAGGCCGTGGCCGGAGCTGTCGCTCTCCTCCACACAGAGTGGGATGTGCAGTTTCTTCTTCTTCTCAGCGCTGAGGGTCACACTGTTTATGCTGTTGGCACGCAGGTGGGGGGTCTTGTGCCGGGTCTGGGACTGGATCACAAAGTCCTTCTCATACTGGTACACATCGTTCACTGGGTCCCAGGGACGGTCGCTGAAAACCATGAAAACATGACTCTGGCTTCTGTGATGAAGCTGAAAATACAGTGGGCGACCTGAAAGGATGCAAGGATCTGACAAACGTGAGTGAGTGAGTGAGTGCGTGCATGCGTGTGCAGGAGTGTGTGTGTGTGTTTGTGTGTGTGTGCGCGCGCACACGCGTGTGCGCATGTATATGTGTGTGAAACATTTGTGTGTGGGAATGTGTATGTGTGTGGGAATGTGTATGTGTGTGGAATGTGTGTGTGTGTGTGTGCCTGTGTGTGCGCGCATGAGCACGCGGTGCATGTGCGTGTGTGTGTGTACATGTTTGTGTGTGTATGCATGTGTGTGTGTGTGTGTGTGTGGTGTGTGTGTGTGCGTGTGTGTGAAGTCAAGTAAAAATTATTTTTAGTCAAGTCAAAATTATCTTTACTGAGGGTTTAAGAATAAGCTTTCCAGCTTTTTTACATCCTGTCCTCGTATACAAGAAAGAAACTAATACAACATATAACCGCAAGCTCAAAACATTTTTTAAAAGCACACAATTTCTATCATGCAAATACACAACTCTCACATCAAATATGAAACAATAATGAAACTATTGTTGGAACATCAAGTTCAAGCACACACACACACACACATAGAGAAGAGAGAGAGAGAGAGAGAGAGAGAGAGAGAGAGAGATGGGGATAAGGGGATCATATTGATGGAAATGACTTCAATTGATGCGCAGAGTTTCTATCGGATGCATTTTTAGTGCTTTTTTAAATGTCTGTTTTGAGGGACATGATTTTATGGAGGAAGGCAAATTATTCCATGCGGTCCCTCCAGAATACAGAAAACTTGATTCATATAGATTACTTCGAGGTCTGGGAAGAGACAGTTTATGTGCATGTCTGTAACTATTGATGACAAAGCTTTCAATGGTTTTCTTCGGGGCTGATCCATTCATTACATTGTACATGCACAAGCATTTGTTAAATAGAGTCTGTCTTTAAATGTAAGAATATTTAAAGTTTTGTCATCACTCTTTGTCAAGGTACTGGGTTTCAGCTGAATTGATTTAATGGCCCTTTTATGCAGACGACTTACTAGTTTCATTAGTTTCACTGGCATTATCCCATAATGTGGATGCATAACTGATAAGAGAAAGGATGTGTGCATGAAAGAATATTTTTCTGGAATGAAGATTTAGAATCTTTTTATTTCTGAAAGTTGATATATTCTCTTAGAAATATGTTTTCCAGAAATATGTGTGTGTGTGTGTGTGTGTGTGTGTGTGTGTGTGTGTGTGTGTGTGTGTGTGTGTGTGTGTACAGGACTGTGCATGTAACATTCCTTTCACTCTTTAGTTTCAGGTCTACTGCATGTGTGTAAACATCTAAAGTGATACATGCACTAAAAAAAAAAGGAAGTGTGTATACAATTTGTGTGGATTTAATCACATGCTTATCTACTGCTCCTACATGCATGTCTGTGAGTGTGTCACCTATGCTACTGTGATTGTGGATGGTGATGGGGGACCCCAGTCACAATCTTTTCCCTGAACAAGACACATACATGCTCCTCCCAGCGTTCCACTCACTCAGCATGTCGGTAGATCCAGTCTCCCCCATTGAGGTAATCTTTTTCGAAGTAGCGTGGAACCCATTCTGTCTTCTTCAGTTTGCGGTCTCGGGCACCCTTCCTCTGCTCTTCCTCAATGACGTACTTCTCATTGGTGGCCGCCTGCATGTCACAAGAGGTCACTGCCCAGCTGACCTTTTCCCACAGCCTGCAGGAAGGGTCACAGAAACAAACACAATCAAAGAACTGTAAGAGTAGTGAAAGTCTTAAATGTTTGATGACATATAACATAGGGTCTGCTCAGTGCAGAGAGCAGGTCAGGAAAAACAGACAGTAACATCTTGACAAGTGACAAACAACAATGCCAAAGCAACACATGATGGAAACTATTCAGGACATGGTAGCCAAACCACTGACATCATTCACCTTCTTGCATTCCCATTCTTTGAAGTGAAACTCTGCCTAGAAATTTTTTCTTTTCTGTTTTTTTTTTCTTTTTAAGTTTTGTTCTCAAAACCGGTGAGTATGATTCATATTGTGTGACAGATTTAAATGAATCTCTAGGAAAATGAAATTTTCAGGGCAAGTTCATGCCACGCTACAAGACAACTTGTACTAAGTTTACCTATCTGTAAGTATGATGATCATGTAACTGTCACCTAACTGTCACCAAACATCTCAAATAATATGGTGACATTACAACGTGCAAATGTTTGTTATAACAAACGGATTATTCTTTTCAATATGAAATTTACAAACATACTGATTATTCTTTTCAAAATAAGATTCACAAACTACTTTTATAAAGGGATGGAGATGTACAGATAGACATGGGAAGAAGAACCAGAGATAAGAGGCTGTACAGACAAGGCTGAAACGGAGACAAGAGGGATGTGGAGATGGCAGACAACAGAAGAACTTAATCCAGGTAGTGCAGAGTTCTACTTCCTTAGTTTAAGGGCTCACAGGCTGGACTAATTTGAGTGCAGCTGTTGAGAAAGTGGGTTAAGCTGGACAAAAATACTTAAAAACACAAAGTTTGTGATGATTTCAGAAGTGATTGTCATCTGTGTTGGATTGAAGCCGAAATTCAGATTTAAGGTCATGAAAGCACAGGAAAACTTTACTCCTGATTACAATGATATGTTCAGGCCTATAACTGGCTCACTGAACTTGCAAGATGAACATCTACTGGCCATTAATTTGGGGCTTATGACAACGGGTCCAGGAACTGTACTGAGCTGTAGGGCATATTTCCCTGGCTAGCATGGGCTTAACACGAACAGGGTTAAGATGACAGACCAGGAAGAACACAAGAAGGCAGAACAACATGCTGAGAAATGGTAAACAGGAGGAGAATAAACGTTCTTCCCATATTCCCAGAACAGGTCTTAGTTCCACTCACCTCTCTGACTCGAAGGGACACTGGTCGGCGACAGGTACAGTGCATCGCTTCAGGCGCTTGGCTCTTACCTCTGGGCTGGGGTCCCAGAACACTTCTTTCTTCTGTCAGCACAATTATACACATGTTTCAACCAGCTGCACAGCAAAGTGGTTATTGTTGCAGACTCCTGGCTGGGAGATCGTGGATCCAATTCCCATCAGAGCCATGTGGGATTTTTCTGCTCTGACCGGTTCGTTCCCAGAGCTGAGTTTGCCACAGCTCAATTGGGAAGACTGGGACCACACAGCCGAGTTTCATCCACTAAATGGATGTATCTCTGAGAGTGTTGCTCAAATTTCCTGACCAACACTGCATGTGTCTGTATCACTTGGGCCTGGCTGACACCGGGATATATTATGAAAGTAAACATATAGTACAGCCCTGTGATGCAGTCTCAGACTGGAATGGAAATTCATTGCATCATCTTCATCATTATCATTGATCAGTATTAAAAAAACAAAACAAAACAAAAAAACAAAGAAAAAAAAAAGAAACACGTGTTTCAGGCCTCACTACTACACTTCAAGAGTAAACACCTCAATGTCTTCAAGATAACTGTGTACCTGAACAGAGGTCCTTTTCTCATGAACCTTTTCATCACATCCAATCTGTTAAATCTTTGTCATCAAATGTCCATAAATGTAGTCTAAATTAAACAGTCTCAAGATGCATGCACACCACAGGCATATACACACACAGACCTACATATACACTCCCACATACATATACATTCTTCCTCCCCCCCCACCCCCCCCCCCCCCCCCCCCCCCCCACCCCCTACATCTCCCATCCTCTCCCCTTTAACACGTGCATTGATGCAAACTTTTATTCCCCCGGTCCCCTACACTCCCCAACCACCGCCTTCCTCTACCTGTTCCTACCATCCCCTCCCCCCTCTCCACACACAAGCATATCCTAGCAGTGTAGCACCTAATCATCCGTTGTGGTGAAGTGGTAAGCGTCGCAGACTCCTGGCTTGGAGATTGTGAGTTCAATTCCCATCAGAGCCATGTGGGATTTTTGTGCCCCAACCAGCTATTACCCAAAGGTGAATTTGCCACAGGCTCAGTTGGGAAGACTGGACCACACAGTAAAGTTTCATCCACCAAATGGATGCGTCTCTGAGAGTGTTGCTCAAATTTCCTGACCAACACTGCAGGTGTCTATATCTCTCGGGCCTGGTTGACACTGGGATATATTATGAAAGTAAGCATAGAGTACAGCCCTGTCATGCAGTCTCAGACCGGAATGGAAATCCATAGCATCATCTTCATACTCATTGATCAACATTAAAAAAAAAAAAAAGTTTTGAAATTCTGTGGCCCTTCATGCCCTGGTCTCATGGTGACCTCAGTTTTTACGTCCTCTCCATGTCTATGGCCTTGGTTTGATTCTGTTGGGATCACCAGTATCGGCAAGTTCATGTTGACTGTCGTTGGACAGCTGTGGTGACGCCCTCTGGAGTGGGAGCTAACTCAATGCCAGTTCCGTAACTAAGCAATTACTAAATCGGAAATGAATTGAGGCAGGGAACAGTAAACGATAAACAGTAAACAAGTGGGGTATTTTTTGCTCCCATAAGAAAACCTAACACAGAGTAACTTTTATTCAAGACTGGCACAGCCTTTTACACTTGAATAAAGTCAGACAAATACATAGACGAACAATCTAATAGTGGGGGAAAAAACAAGTGCAGGCCAACAACTGAACTGTCTTCATAGTAATAATGACTTGGCAAAGATTTGGACTTAAAGGGGGGGGGGGGGGGGGGGGGGGGGGGGGGGGGGGGGGGGGGGGGGGGGGGGGGGGGGGGGGGGGGGGGGAGAGTTTGAAGATGGAGAAACTGGGAACATGAAATTAAGAAAATATGTTACAGATATGAAAACTCTTCACTAGCTGCATAAGGGAACCATCGCAATCCCTATGGACTGTGGTGTGTCTCTATTTGACGCCAGGAGCGCAGACACAACCAGCCGTGTCTCCCTGACGAGTTCCGACCCAGCGGACGAAAGGCCTCGGAGCAGGCAATACAAATAGATCTGCCTTCAAAAGGGATTGCGATGGTTCCCTTATGCAGCTAGTGAAGAGTTTTCATATCTGTAACATATTTTCTTAATTTCATGTTTCCAGCTTCTCCATCTTCAACCCCCCCCCCCCCCCCCCCCTCTTAAGTCCAAATCTTTGCCAAGTCATTATTACTATGAAGACAGTTCAGTTGTTGGCCTGCGCTTGTTTTTTCCCCCACTATTAGATTGTTCGTCTACGTATTTGTCTGACTTTATTCAAGTTTAAAAGGCTGTGCCAGTCTTGAATAAAAGTTACTCTGTGTTAGGACAACTTGCCTGGGGTATGGTAGCAGGTCCTTGAGGAAGAGGTGGATGAGGGCGCTTCGGTTTAAAACCTTCTTTGCTCAGAGGGGCAAGTGGGAATGGGTGACAGTGGGCAGGGAGAAATGGGGAAGTGAGGAAGTGAGCACTGCCAAAAAGCTGAAAAGTGAATACTGCTTGAAGATGAAAAGTGTTCAGCAAGGATTGAGGGGAAGGAAGGAGAGAGTTGGAAGGGATGAGGGGGGGGGGTATAGAAGGAGGGTGGGGAAGAAGAGAGAAATGGGCCAAGAGCAGAAGAACTGGGTGGGGGGGGGGATAAAGTAAATAAAAATAGTAATAATAATGTTAAGAGACAAAATCAAGATAAGTAAGAACAAAGGGCTGTTATAGAGGAAAGTCAGTGTTTGATATTGATTCCATTTGGGTGGATAGTGCCAAGTTTGTGAATAAGGAGGGACTCTTGTTCTTTACGTCTTATAGAGGAAGATGAATTTTGCCAGACTGCAGCAATCTGCATGTGGGAGAGGTTGTGGCCGGAAGAACAGAAATGGTTTGCAATTGGTGTATTGTAACCGAGACGGACTGCTCGTAGGTGTTCTGTGAAACGGTCGTTGAGGGTTCTGTAGGTTTCTCCAACATACAGGAGGCCACAGAAGGAGCAAGAAAGAATGTAAACTACATTGCGGGACTGACAAGTGAAAGGGTTGCGTATGGAAATTTTGCCTGAGGGGCCACAGATGGTTGTAGAAGAGTTTAGGTGAGGACAGGTTTTGCATTTGGGTTGCTTGCATGGAGAATTGCCAGGTGGTGAGACTGTGTTTGTGGACAATTTTGAATGCACAAGAAGATCTCTGAGGTTGGTGTCACGTTTGTAGGCAACTAGTGGAGGCTGGGTGAAAATGTGTTTCAGGGAAGGATCAGTCTGCAGAATGTGGTAGTTCTTCATAAGGATGTTTTTGATGGCGAGGTTGTGAGGATGGAAGGTGATAGCAAGAACAGGCCTGTTGTCTGATGAAGGAGTGATCTTTTGCTTAAGAGCAGTGTTTCTGGGAATTCTAGAGGCCCTTTGTAGGGCTTCTTGGCAAATGGGTTCAGGGTATCCACGTTCAAGGAAAAATGAGATCATCAGGGTAGATTGTTTGGCAAAATCGTCATCATCACTGCAGATGCGTCGCAAACGAAGTAGTTGAGAGAAAGGAATGCTTGTTTTGGTGGAAGCAGGGTGACTGGAGGAGTACAGAAGGTATGAATGCGAGTCGGTGGGTTTGTAATGAACAGATGTGGTGAGATAGGGTGAGTTGGGACAGATAGAGATTTTGATGTCAAGCATTCCCCATCATGAAGGGCTTTCAGCCCTCAAACACTTCTTGTCAAAAGACAGCAGAAATCTACCCACCACCACTCTTCTCCGTCTTGCTGAGCTTGTTCTCACACTCAACAACTTTCAGTTTGGTGCTGACCATTTCCAACAGAATTGCGGCGTTGCCATGGGCACCAGGATGGGTCCTGGCTACGCCTGCCTGTTTGTTGGCTACATTGAAGAAAAGATCTTCTCACAATACACAGGCACTTTCCCAGACTTTTTCCGTCGCTTCATTGACGATTGCCTCGGTGCAGCCTCCTGTCCAATCCAAGATCTGAAAAACTTCATTGACTTCGTCAGTGGATTTCATCCAGCTCTTAGATTCACTTTTGAAATCACTCAGACTACCATTTCCTTCCTTGACATCAAAATCTCTATCTGTCCCAACTCACCCTACCTCACCACATCTGTTCATTACAAACCCACCGACTCGCATTCATACCTTCTGTACTCCTCCAGTCACCCTGCTTCCACCAAAACAAGCATTCCTTTCTCTCAACTACTTCGTTTGCGACGCATCTGCAGCGATGATGACGATTTCGCCAAACAATCTACCCTGATGATCTCATTTTTCCTTGAACGTGGATACCCTGAACCCATTTGCCAAGAAGCCCTACAAAGGGCCTCTAGAATTCCCAGAAACACTGCTCTTAAGCAAAAGATCACTCCTTCATCAGACGACAGGCCTGTTCTTGCTATCACCTTCCATCCTCACAACCTCGCCATCAAAAACATCCTTATGAAGAACTACCACATTCTGCAGACTGATCCTTCCCTGAAACACATTTTCACCCAGCCTCCACTAGTTGCCTACAAACGTGACACCAACCTCAGAGATCTTCTTGTGCATTCAAAATTGTCCACAAACACAGTCTCACCACCTGGCAATTCTCCATGCAAGCAACCCAAATGCAAAACCTGTCCTCACCTAAACTCTTCTACAACCATCTGTGGCCCCTCAGGCAAAATTTCCATATGCAACCCTTTCACTTGTCAGTCCCGCAATGTAGTTTACATTCTTTCTTGCTCCTTCTGTGGCCTCCTGTATGTTGGAGAAACCTACAGAACCCTCAACGACCGTTTCACAGAACACCTACGAGCAGTCCGTCTCGGTTACAATACACCAATTGCAAACCATTTCTGTTCTTCCGGCCACAACCTCTCCCACATGCAGATTGCTGCAGTCTGGCAAAATTCATCTTCCTCTATAAGACGTAAAGAACAAGAGTCCCTCCTTATTCACAAACTTGGCACTATCCACCCAAATGGAATCAATATCAAACACTGACTTTCCTCTATAACAGCCCTTTGTTCCTTACTTATCTTGATTTTGTCTCTTAACATTATTATTACTATTTTTATTTACTTTATCCCCCCCCCCCCCCCCAGTCCTTCTGCTCTTGGCCCATTTTCTCTTCTTCCCCACCCTCCTTCTATACCCCCCCCCCCCCCTCATCCCTTCCAACTCTCTCCTTCCTTCCCCCTCAATCCTTGCTGAACACTTTTCATCTTCAAGCAGTATTCACTTTTCAGCTTTTTGGCAGTGCTCACTTCCTCACTTCCCCATTTCTCCCTGCCCACTGTCACCCATTCCCACTTGCCCCTCTGAGCAAAGAAGGTTTTAAACCGAAGCGCCCTCATCCACCTCTTCCTCAAGGACCTGCTACCATACCCCAGGCAAGTTGTCTTATCGATCCAGGTCCTGCAGTCAACCAACTATTTGTACTCTGTGTTAGGTTTTCTTATGGGAGCAAAAAATACCCCACTTGTTTACTGTTTAAACAATTACTGTCGTCACTAGAGGACTTAGTAGGTGATGTACTGCATATGTTAGATCAGAACAGACACCACTGAACACAACCTAAGTGACTCGGCAGCAGTGTAGTATCTCCTCCGGTGGGTGTGGACAGGGGGTTGGAATGAGCGGCATGGGTGCAATGCCACTGAGGTGGTACAGAAGATGGGACAGAAACACACAGACACACAACAGTGTAGCACCTTGTCCAGGGCCCGGTCCTTGATGTAGATCTCCTGGTCCCAGTGTCCGTCAATGGAGGCCAGGACATCTGATCCCATCAGGATCTTCCCATGAACTCTGTTGGATGCCTGACCACTGCCCAGGAATGGCTGCCAACAAGACAAACCCATGAGTGCCAGCTGGTGCTTTGTCACTGTTCACTTATGGTAGTCCTAGAAAACAATTTCTGAAGTCTCACATTACCTGGAAGATGAGCATCTGAAGCCACACAACACCCACAAGTAGTACAACATTTTGTTAATTTAAACCCTTCTCAAGCAACATCTGGCCTTCTTACACAATCCGTTGAGAAAAGCCCAGCAACAAATATTCGTCAACCTAGAAGTTATCAACAACTGAGGGACTTTCAAAAATACATTGTTCAGTCATACATTGCTACCACAGAAATGGCTGCCAGTACTAGAATGAAGCCTTTCCATACAGAAATGTGTCAGCTTTTCAGGGTCACCAGAGTAACAGATCCAAAACTGAACTGTGAAATGCCAGAGTTGACAACAATGAAAACAATTCTCACATTGTACAGAATAATAAGCCAGTAATTTTTCACTCAAGTACATTGAACCTTTCTGTCTCATACCAGTTTCATACTCGCCCACTTCTTTATCTCTACTTTTTATGTTATCCTTGCTATCTGCACTGGCACATCAGTACATGAGTAAGGCAATGCATGTCTTCACCGTCTTTTGACATCACATGACACATCATACAGTGTGTCTGAATTGGACATTAAAAAGAAAAAAAAAACTACCTATATAAGAATCTTAAGAACAAGTTTCTGAGTACTTTCTTCAAGTCCCACTCTTACAATGAATGACTCCTGACTTAAGCATAGTCAGTGCTCATGCACAGCTATCAAAAAGCAGGTTGTTGTCAAATCATCTCCCAATATCTGGAAATAATTGGGTCAAAATATCAACAAAGGAACTATGCCCTCTCCATTCTTGTGGTGAAACAGACTGTATCAAAATAAAACAGTCCAATCCAATTCCAGACACTGGAAGAGGTTAACTAGCAACACTTCAAATGTAACATGCATGCATAGTTCCCCTAGTTTCCCCTACATTGTCAATGTCTTTCCATGTTCAGTTGTTCGCCTGTTGGTCTGCAACAGCACACAGTCGCTTTCACACACACACCTACACACACACACGCAAACCCACACACATATACATGCATGCATGCATGCACAAAACACACACACACACACCTGCACAAACATACATGGATGCATGCATACACACACACACACACACACACACACACACACACACACACACACACACACACACAGACATTACACACCTTTAGTTTGAATTCCAGTTCACACTTGTAGCTAGTTTTAGGACAGTCAATTGTGACCTTCCCACCAAGTTCCATTGTCAATGTGCCAATCAGGATTCCTGACACAGAAACACACTTTTCCTTCAAAAACTCCTATGATTATCATCATTGTTACATTTTCAATCAGTTTATCATTTTCTTATCATTTACTAACTGATCTTTATCTTTTTAACTTTTACTGTTATCATTTATTCATTTCGTGATTCATTTATTTATCTTTTTCTACATCAGTTATAATTATTAGCATCTTTTGAAAAGCCATTCCACACAGATAATAATATCCATTCATGAATTCACACATACATATAAATACATGTATACAACAACATGCAAAAGCATACACACACATACACTCTTACATGCACATGAACAAAAGCACACACACATACCACATACACATGCACACACACATACACTGCACCACGCACACATACACAAAATCTGTATCAGTTTACACTGGAACAGAAAGGAATAATTCTTGATAGAGTCATACAGTCTTGGGATTCAAAAGAAACCTCCTGCGAAATGCTACAGTGCAAGGAAAACACGTATTCACATGCACATCCAGCCCCCCCCCCCCCCCCCAAAAAAAATCATAGACTATACATACCTTTACAATGTGCATAGGGCATAGTAATGAAATAGTCCTCCCCTCTCTCCAGGAACGACAAAGTGGCCACTCCATCCAGAATGGCCGACAGTGAGTTACCTGCACACACGATCACAGGCATCCATAACTTCCCATTTCCATATTTTTGTCCCTTGTCTCCCCGACATGATGAACATCCATAAAGCTAAACACAATGATAATATTACACACAGAATATGAGAAAGCCTTGGACAACTCAGCCATCACTATGGAAAATCATGACACTTCCACACAAAGTGAAATACACACCTGGCGTAACATGAATTCACCAATTCTCACTCATCCATGTCCCAATCCTCACAGTTGTATCTTACCCCCACACCAATTGAATTAAACAGAAATATGATTACTGATGTGTGCAGTTTGTGTATGCTTGACAGGCTACTAGACGCTCTGGACAAGTGATGCTTTGCATGTGCTGGATGCATCAACATATAAAGACAGACAAGCAAGCAAGCCACTGTATTCTTCCTCTCCACACAACCCAATGCTGCACAGCAAGCCGGGTGTATTTCAAGTACGCTGTAACCAAAGTGAATTCTGAGAAGAGTGATACTGAAACTATGAAAAAGCTGACGACTTGTTCTTCTTGGCAGACTTGTACGCTGTTATTTGATGGTTTGAAACAAATACTATCCAGCAATTCCTGCCTGTGTCATTTGTTTCATTTTTTTGTTTATTTGCTTTTCATGGTTTTTGCTTTTTGTTTTGTTTTGTTTTCTTTATGAATTCAGACCCCATGCTCATTTGAATGTGCTACTGCCACAGTAAATGCCCTGATATCCCAACAGGTTAGGACTTGGTTTGAAAGCAGACACAGGGAAACACTTCAGGGGAGTCATCTGAAAATGAGACTCCATGCTACAACAGCAGTAATAATGGCCTTTACAGGCTTACCTTTTCCTATCGACTTATGCTGTATATCCTTTGATGCTGTATGGACACAGACACCAGTCAAAACAGCAAAAGGCCTACAATACTGAAGGGTGGTAAGAACTGCTCTAGCTGAGTGCTGTGGACAATGATCTGGTTGGACTTGAAGAACAATGTTATGACCTTAATGACTGAGAACTGGTAACATCCTAGCCACTATTGCTGACCCCTTACATAACACAAGGCAAAGCCCTGGATATGACAGTATGTGTGTGTGTGTGTGTGTGTGTGTGTGTGTGTGTGTCGTGCATGCGTGCGTGCGTGCCTGCCTGCCTGCGTGTGCATGCTCTGTCTAGACACCAGTATCCAGAAGTCTCTCTGTTCTCTTACTTACCATAAAACTTGGAGCGGGTCAGAATGTTGGCGCTGATGTTAAAGCCGTCTTTACGATTGGTCACATGGAAGACAGAGACAGGGGGATGGTGCGACACCTGCACATACCACCACACAGGTGCTACACTTTTCAATGCTATATATACTACAATCTGTACAAAACATAGCACTGCTCATGCACTGGCAGGTTACATACACAAAAATCTTTTTAATCACCATTCTATTCCTCATGTTATACTTTGATAAGCTACATGGTCTGTACAAAACAACACACTGTTCTTCATCTTATGCTTGGACATACTACACATACCACAATCTGTACAAAACAACACACTGTTCTTCATCTTATGCTTGGACATACTACACACACCACTGTCTGTACAAAACAACACACTGTTCTTCATCTTATGCTTGGACATACTACACATACTACGATCTGTACAAAACAACACACTGTTCTTCACGTTAAGCTTGGACATACTACACATACCACAATCTGTACAAAACAACACACTGTTCTTCATCTTATGCTTGGACATACTACACATCCACAATCGGTACAAAACAGCACACTGTTCTTCATCTTATGCTTGGACATACTACACATACTACAATCTGTACAAAACAACACACCGTTCTTCATATTATGCTTGGACATACTACACATACCACAATCTGTACAAAACAACACACTGTTCTTCATATTATGCTTGGACATACTACACATAGCTCTGTCTGTACAAAAACAATACACTGTTCTTCAGTCACACTTTACTGTGCTACACATACAACCAATATTGGTCTTACATATAGTCTTCATAAATATCATTCCAGACAAAAGTTAACAGTAAGACCGCTCCCTCATTTTTTCCCTTTTTTTTGGGGGGGGGGGGGGGGGTGTTGTCAGATGTATAAATGTTATATTGTGCTCTTGACAGTCCTCAGGAAGTGATAAATCCTTTTGTCAACTTGTCTGTCTGTCTTGTCTGTCTCCTGTCTTCTCTTTTTGTCACGCTGCATTACTTGTGTAAGATTTTTTTGTTCATTCACTCTCTTTGTTTCACCCTGCCTTTTCTTTCTTTTCAACTAAGCGTGGTAACCTGTGGGAAGTCAGAATGAGCAGCAGGGGAGAGGGGAGCATGGATGATGAGAGAGCCCCCCCCCCCCCCCACTCACCCTTTCCAAGTTCAAATGTATGGTAATGCACCAAGTATGACTATGAAGGGCTCAAGTTCAGAAAACTGACAACCTGTTTGGAAGAATGACCTGGCTACGGACAATCTAAAGTCAAAGCACTTGTTCAGACAGGAAAAGAATTGGCTGCTGTCTGATGACCTCTTCAAGCAGTAAAAGAGCACAGCTAAGGCATCCCCCAAAGCCTGTGAAGGCTGGCACTGGATGACCAGCCTTAAGTGACCAAAAGCTTCCACCTCGACTAACTTGGGCAGAACCCCTTCATGATGGTACCCCATCTGATGAAGACACACCTCTGTTTTATACTGTCCAGCAATTGTATGGCTACTACAGCCATAGGACCATCAACTATAGCAGCTTCACATCCATGGTTTGCCTCAGGTCAGAGAGCACATCAGGTTTACTGTGATGACATTAACCATAGCTTGCAGTCAGTGCAAACTGAGGAGGTGGATCAAATAAGCTGAGATGCCAATCTAGAGTAACAAGAAAACAAAAAGATACACCCTAAGGTGTAGATGGGACCCAGAGAAGTACTGTCTTCACCTGCCCAACAAACCAGCTGGTCCATTCACCCAAAGGTGTAGATGGGACCCAGAGAAGTACTGTCTTCACCTGCCCAACAAACTGGCTGGTCCAGAGTAACAGAGATCATCCCTCTGACATCAAGACTGACAACGTTTGATTTCTACAGCAGCAACAGAGATGTGACCTGACCCACTCCACTGTACCCAGAAAGATCATGAAGTTGAAAACCAGTCCACACCCATCCTTCACATACTGAGGTGGAAGATCCTGACGGACAATATAGGCCTACACCATTACTCGAAGACTGAGAAGGAAGATCAGGCGAGATCTCAATCTGACCGCACCTCCGACAGATAAACAGCTCTGAACACCTGCACTGATACTTTGCATGCCATTCATATTCAATTCATCTACTACATATTTTCACTTTAGACAAAGAGGTGGGGTGCACCACTAGAATGATTTATCCAGATAACCTTCAAGAACTGATGCCATCTGATACAAATACCACAAAACAGCTGACAGCAGTTAAAGAATAAAATCATGTGGTGCTTTATTCATAAAATGTCTGTCAAACAATTTTTTTTTTTGAAAGATGCATTCGCATAGCAACCACAGCTTATAAATATTAAAGCAGAAAAAAAAAAGATAGGGAGGAGAGAGAGGAGGAAGAAGAGAGGATACAGGGAAAAAAGAGACAGGACAGTGGGAAAGACAGGCAGACAGAGAATCCAACCTGCTCACAGGGATAGGAGGAAAGACAGGCAGACAGAGAATCCAACCTGCTCACAGGGATAGGAGGAAAGACAGGCAGACAGAGAATCCAATCTGCTCACAGGGATAGAGGAAAGACAGGCAGACAGAGAATCCAACCTGCTCACAGGGATAGAGGAAAGACAGGCAGACAGAGAATCCAACCTGCTCACAGGGACAGTAGGAAAGACAGGCAGACAGAGAATCCAACCTGCTCACAGGGATAGGAGGAGAGCCAGGCAGACAGAGAATCCAACCTGCTCACAGGGATAGGAGGAGAGCCAGGCAGACAGAGAATCCAACCTGCTCACAGGGATAGTAGGAGAGCCAGGCAGACAGAGAATCCAACCTGCTCACAGGGATAGGAGGAGAGCCAGGCAGACAGAGAATCCAACCTGCTCAGAGGGATAGTAGGAGAGCCAGGCAGACAGAGAATCCAACCTGCTCAGAGGGATAGTAGGAGAGCCAGGCAGACAGAGAATCCAACCTGCTCAGAGGGATAGTAGGAGAGCCAGACAGACAGAGAATCCAACCTGCTCACAGGGATAGGAGGACAGCCAGGCAGACAGAGAATCCAACCTGCTCACAGGGATAGGAGGAAAGACAGGCAGACAGAGAATCCAACCTGCTCACAGGGATAGGAGGAAAGACAGGCAGACAGAGAATCCAACCTGCTCAGAGGGATAGTAGGAGAGCCAGGCAGACAGAGAATCCAACCTGCTCACAGGGATAGTAGGAAAGACAGGCAGACAGAGAATCCAACCTGCTCAGAGGGATAGTAGCAAAGACAGGCAGACAGAGAATCCAACCTGCTCACAGGGATAGGAGGACAGCCAGGCAGACAGAGAATCCAACCTGCTCACAGGGATAGTAGGAAAGACAGGCAGACAGAGAATCCAACCTGCTCACAGGGATAGTAGGAGAGCCAGGCAGACAGAGAATCCAACCTGCTCAGAGGGATAGTAGGAGAGCCAGGCAGACAGAGAATCCAACCTGCTCAGAGGGATAGTAGGAGAGCCAGGCAGACAGAGAATCCAACCTGCTCACAGGGATAGGAGAGCCTGACAGACAGAGAATCCAACCTGCTCACAGGGATAGTAGGAGAGCCAGACAGACAGAGAATCCAACCTGCTCAGAGGGATAGTAGGAGAGCCAGACAGACAGAGAATCCAACCTGCTCACAGGGATAGGAGGACAGCCAGGCAGACAGAGAATCCAACCTGCTCACAGGGATAGTAGGAGAGCCAGACAGACAGAGAATCCAACCTGCTCACAGGGATAGTAGGAGAGCCAGGCAGACAGAGAATCCAACCTGCTCACAGGGATAGTAGGGGAGCCAGGCAGACAGAGAATCCAACCTGCTCAGAGGGATAGTAGGAGAGCCAGACAGACAGAGAATCCAACCTGCTCACAGGGATAGTAGGAGAGCCAGGCAGACAGAGAATCCAACCTGCTCACAGGGATAGTAGGAGAGCCAGGCAGACAGAGAATCCAACCTGCTCACAGGGATAGTAGGAGAGCCAGGCAGACAGAGAATCCAACCTGCTCAGAGGGATAGTAGGAGAGCCAGGCAGACAGAGAATCCAACCTGCTCACAGGGATAGGAGGACAGCCAGACAGACAGAGAATCCAACCTGCTCACAGGGATAGGACAGCCAGGCAGACAGAGAATCCAACCTGCTCAGAGGGATAGGAGGAGAGCCAGGCAGACAGAGAATCCAACCTGCTCACAGGGATAGTAGGAGAGCCAGACAGACAGAGAATCCAACCTGCTCAGAGGGATAGTAGGAGAGCCAGGCAGACAGAGAATCCAACCTGCTCAGAGGGATAGGAGGAGAGCCAGGCAGACAGAGAATCCAACCTGCTCAGAGGGATAGGAGGAGAGCCAAACAGACAGAGGTTCAGACCTGTTCGGCGATGTAGAAAGTGCGGCTGCCAGTGTCAGGGTGATGCCAGCAGCAGCGGAAGACCTCTCCTATCACTGGGTTGTAGGGCTTCTTCAGACCCTGTACACATAGACCACCTTGTATTTATGCCCTGCACACATTGATCACCACGTCATTATGCCCTGCACACACAGACCACCATGTCATTATACCCTGCACACACAGACCACCATGTCATTATACCCTGCACACATAGACCACCTTGTAATTATGCCCGGCACACATAGACCACCATGTCATTATGCCCTGCACACAAAGACCACCATGTCATTATACCCTGCACACACAGACCACCATGTCATTATACCCTGCACACATAGACCACCATGTCATTATACCCTGCACACAAAGACCACCATGTCATTATACCCTGCACACATAGACCACCATGTCATTATGCCCTGCACACACAGACCACCTTGTAATTATGCCTGACACACATAGACCACCTTGTAATTATGCCCTGCACACACAGACCACCTTGTAATTATGCCTGACACACATAGACCACCTTGTAATTATGCCTGGACACAATAGACCACCTTGTAATTATGCCTGACACACATAGACCACCTTGTAATTATGCCTGCACACACAGACCACCTTGTAATTATGCCTGCACACATAGACCACCTTGTAATTATGCCTGACACACATAGACCACCACTGTAATTATGCCCTGCACACACAGACCACCATGTCATTATACCCTGCACACATAGACCACCATGTCATTATGCCCTGCACACACTAGACCACCATGTCATTATGCCCTGCACACATAGACCAACCATGTCATTATGCCCTGCACACAAAGACCACCATGTCATTATACCCTGCACACACAGACCACCATGTACATTATACCTGCACACATAGACCACCATGTCATTATACCCTGCACACACAGACCACCATGTAATTATGCCTGACACACATAGACCACCTTGTAATTATGCCTGACACACATAGACCACACGTAATTATGCCCTGCACACATAGACCACCATGTAATTATGCCCTGCACACACAGACCACCACATAATTATGCCCTGCACACATTGACCATAGCATAATTATGCCTGCACACACAGACCACCATATAATTATGCCCTGCACACACAGATCACCATATGATCATGCCCTGACACATACACCACCACATAATCATACCCTGCACACATTGACCATAGTATAATTATTATGCCCTGCACACATACACAACCACATAATTATGCCCTGCACACATTAACCATCATATCATTATGCCCTGCACATGTAGACCACCATATAATTTATTCCTGCGCACACATACCACGACATTATTATATCCTGGTACAAAACATCACATTGTCATATGGCTTCTTCACGACTTCTTTACATATAGAAACAGACTCATCCTCTCCGCCCCCCCCCCCCCCCCCCCCCCCCCCCCTTTTACATGCACACAAACGCATACTTGAGATCCTGTACACTACATCACAATACTACAGGGTCTCTTCAGATTGCATTCACACATCCCCCGGGGCCTCTCTCCTACACACCCCTTAAACAAATGACATAATTGATACAAGACTCCAAAAGCTTAGGATGATCCAAAATTTCAAACTGCTGCATCAAACAGTACAGCTGTGTCAGTAAAATATTGTACACCACTCTGGACAGATTAACATGATAAAGAGTGCCCACACAAGCGTACATGGGGAGATCAGCAAGCATGCTACAATATTCTTCCTATCAACATGTGCTGTCAGAAAGTTGCATGTCGTCAACATATTGTGGCCCTTTGCACGCTGACTGCCCATGCTGATTACAGCACACTTGATTTATTCATCAGAGAGCAGAAACAACAGTGTATCCCAAGAGAGCTCAGACTGAAAGCGCAACCCCCCCCCCCCCCCCCACCCCCTACCCACCATCCACCCGTCGACCAATGACATGTTAGTCTCATCCACACACTGATATATGTCAATAATTTTGTGCACCAAGGTCTCCCTTCAAATGCCACGGTTATGTACTCCTTTTATGCTTGCCTGATTTATTAAGTTTAGGTCAGGCCTCACTCTCACTTGAATCTCCTACTCAACTGCTGCTATGGTAAATGAATAAATAAATATTGGCAAGAAGATATCGCAGGATTCTGTCTTAAAAAAGACACATGGAAACACCTCATGGCTGTGTTTCTTTATCTGCTTATAGTGCCTACCTTGGGCTTCTTGTAGAAGCCAGAGAGGTACCATCTGACCACAGACTTCATGCGACTGTAGGGACTTTCTTCCAGCACCGCCCTGTAACATGCATAGGACACACTGGGTCAATACCACCAGTACACATTTTATACGACTGTCTCCCAACAGCACATTATCATTTCAAGAAATTCATTTGATTTGTTGAATTAGAAAAAGAAAGAAAGAAAATCCTGGTACATTCAACATTTTAAACAGTGTCTTCAAATGCCCTCTTGTTATAACATAGAGACGCAATTGTTTGTAAGTACCTGTGATGCCATACAGTATCTATGAGCTTGGAACTGGATTAACTCCAAACATGTAATACACAATGTTCCAAAAATCCTTTCTCCTCTATTTGCTCAATTCCTCATCTTGCAGGTTAATATCATGGAAAGGAATAGGTTTAATGCATATTCACACAAAACCTACAAGTTTTTAAAGTCTGCATAGACGAGAACCTCTTCTAGCAATTGTTATGACACTGTTAATATGTCTAGAGAAATAAGTGCCCTGGGCATTTACAATCAACGATCCACACAACGAACTACATAAATGATAAACAAGAACAGACAGAAATACACATAATGCATGCTGCAATAAAATCATCATACCACATCCAATCAAAACTGGCTTGATAGTAGATCCTACAGGCTTGCCTGATATGGGCCTGCATTTCACCTTGGCTGTGGCTACGTTCCTTTTAGAAGCTACGGTGTAAAGTGGATGTCTAAGAGGGTGGATGGCTGAGATAAAGGACTGGACTTGTTACAATTCTATGCTGCTGCACATGACTGAGAACAGACTGATACTGGGATTTTGACTATCAGGCTACAGTTGTGACTCTCCAAACAGTGTTCAGCCACATAATACCGACAACACACTTCCTCACAGCCGCAATGTCTGACTGACAGACACCCCACTCTGCTCTCCCCACGATGTAGGTACAAGCTTTGTCCACGAAATTCTCTTCCCAAATCTTTTCCTTTTCTATCTGTTCATTTAATTAGCTGTAACCCAAACATGCTAAGGCCTCACAGCTTAGCACATGTGGTGCAACAAACAGGGACTGGCATACACAGTGATGCCTCCTTGATAAAACTGCATCAGAAACGTGCAGGCACCCACTGACTGAGCGCTTCCTCACCCTGACAGAATGTCGGCGTGGTAGTAGTAGTCTGACAGCTTGTCCAGGAAGGACCGCGGCTCCAGGATGAAGGTGGGCAGCACCACTTTGGACAGGTCCATACCTGGTCGCACCTGCAACAACAGCAAGTCTGTGGGTTGGTGACAGACCGGTTTGCTATTACGTAAGGGAAGAACCCTCAATGTATCATATTCTGTGCAATAGTGTAACAGATCTATTTGCTGCAACCTGAAACTGAAAGAACATTAGTTGGTCATGTTTAATGCCATTGCTTTTATTAATTTGAAAAACTTGGACTTTCTTGGACCTTTATCTCTCAAGTGCTACTGTTGTAGGTCTACCAAGAAAATAAATTTTCTGTTTTAGTCAAACTGAAACTGCTGTAATTTTTGCACAACTGGTAACGTTTTTGATCAAGTCACTGTTCATTATGAAGCGTCATGTGCGAGTAGCAACATCAGTTTGGGTCACCAACTGTGTAGATCAACTTGTCTATGATCTTTCAACAGGCAAAACAGTACACTGTGTCTATATCACTTTTGACAGGGCTGTCTGTATGACCAAGAACAAGCAGTGGACACATTTCCAGGTGTTTAACCTTTTGACTATTGGTCTGCCCATCAGCCATACTCTTCTTACCTATCGATCCATCCTATTCTGCCCCTAACCGGTGACCCTACATTCCATTCCCGTAAGGGGTTTTCGGCAGATTGGTGTATTACAAGGTCTTTGAGGAAAGTGGTGTTTGCAGAAATAGTAGCAATGGTGAAAATGCTGAGATGCACTTCTAAAAAGCATTTCAAAATATATTCTAGCTTGTGTCAAGTGCAAACTGTGTAGACAACACTGGTGCTCTTGAGCTCACTTAAAACTTCAGTGGGAATGTATGAGAGGACTAATTCGCTTCGTGATTGCAGACAGATTCTGCCTTTTCCAAAAAGGGGCAAGTGATCACAATGATCTGTTATAAACAAGACCGACACAAAAACTGATACATTCAGAGCAAACTACATCCAATACTAGATTCATACAAAATTTTATATAACTAGATATACAAGTATTCTTTTTAAGTGATTTCATTAAAAGACAAAAAGTATCCAACCTTTGAACTCTGGCACTTTCAGACATAAACTTATTAGCTGCAGAAATGTTAACAAGAAAAGAACACCCCAAAAGCAAAACTTTCCCAGGAAATCATTCAATAAAAGAAAATCTTTCTATCAGCAGGCAATGTCAGGGTTTGCATCCCTCACTGGGGCATGGTCCCTATTACCAACGATTTCCATTCTCATACATTACAAACTAATGATAAGGACAGAAAAAACTGTGTACCTGTTTGACCAACATCCATATCAGACCCTTGTTTTCATCATTCACCTCCTCTGTCTGGCAGCTGTCCCCTCTCTGCAACAGTACAACCACAGCATCATCATGGGCCACATCTGGCTCCCTCAGCACAACAGCTTACAAAGCAAATTTCAAGGGTACATATGTAACTTATGACTCATTCAACCACAATCCTTGAATCAAAGAAAATTGACACAGGCTGGCTTTACTCTGAAACAAAGATTTCACTCACAAAGATTTTTTGGAGTGGACACACACACACACCACACACACACACACACACACACACACACACACACACACACACACTCTTGTCTTGACTTGTCGCTTACAGGAGGCCCATAACTCTCAAATACTTGGATTATTTTCTGATGCAAAATCACAACCTTAATTATTAACAGAACTGCTGAGGGAGGGAGACTAGGGGAGTGCGGGATGGGAGTGGAGACAGAAAAAAATTACGGACTGACAACATTGCCAAACATAGAGGCCAAAGCCTACAGACACTTACACCTTGACACAGAACCAACAGAACTGGAGGAGCAAGACAGACTGTTCTTCAGTACAGCGCCCTGAAGAGTAAGGAAGGAGGAGAAGGAGAAATGTGTAACTGGCTATACTCACTGAAAGAATAAAGGGAATGAGGGTGGGGAAGGGTCAGGGAAGCTGAAGGGACAAATCACTCCAAAATGCACCAGCTGCACTCGAAGTGTTGTCAAAGACAAACGCCTGCTGGAGTTGTCTTTCCCCTCCCTAGTAATGCATGGTACAAAAAAACGGATAAACTAGCTGTGATCGGTTCAGATTACATCCCACAGTGCTTAGGTGTCAACAGAAAAACAAGTCTGATGTGAAGCACACAGGCTTAGGGCTCAAGGTGTTGAAGCGGGCTGAGACAGGTGGACCTCTCATGCCACTCTACCTGTCCAGCCTGCTCCCAGCAGAGCAGCTCACCTGACCCAGTTCCTCTGCCTTGTTGGCCACATAGCTCGTCTCATCAGGGGGATCCAGAGCCCGATGCCCCGGCCTGACATCCTCCTCAAAGTCTGACGGTGAGGTCTCTGTGTCCTCCTGCTCTGATTTGTCCTCATCCAGACCTGTACAGTCAGAAGCGTACCAGAAACCAAATCATCATCACCAGTATCAATGTGTTCTTTTTTGAGCATTGGAAAATTGTATGTTAAGCTCACATCTTCTTTTCTTTCCCCCCCTCCCAGTGTGACAATGTTGCATGACCTGTCGGAGACATGTCAATCATATTGTAGATAATGTCAACATCTTTCTTTTTTCTTTTCCCCCCTCTTCCCAGTGTGGAACAAATCTTGCCATGACTCATGTCGGAGACCAGTGCAGATCATTATTGTAGATGTTAATGCTCAACTCTTTCTTTTTTCTTTTCCCCCCTCTTCCCAGTGTGGAACAAATCTTGCCATGACTCATGTCGGAGACCAGTGGCAGACCATCAAAGTTCTGGACACAATGTGAGGGACCAGACTGATCCTTACCTTATTCCCCCTTATTACATAATTATTATCATCATCATCATTATTATCATTCAGAGACCAAGCTCTTAAGTTCATCACCTCTACCCTGTTGCACTTAATTATAATTATCTTCATCATTACTATTACTTCAAAGACCAAGTTCTTCAGTGCTTTATACTCCATGCTCTTGTTTACACAACTGACTGCCTACCTGGGTTGAGCTGACTAAAGAGCTGCCTGCTGGGCTTCATTCAGTTATTTCCCATGTCATGGAGTCAATATCAGTCACTCAGTTTTCTGCCTTCGGTCTTTTGATTGTTTCATGCACAATGCATGCTATACATGTATCATGTCATCCATACCAATGGCCAAACTGGCCTCTTGATAACATCGGTGATAGAGTTTTACGTGTGTGCAAGACGTTCTCACACGTGTGAAATGGTTCAAACAGGAAGGCTTGGTTTATAGTCTCATTTGAAGGACTTTTGTAGGAATGGATTCAGAACCAATGTTAACTGGGAGGTGAGGGGAGGGGGTAGGGGGTGGGATTCCCCCCAAAGAGCTGAAGAGACCCCTGACTGCCCACCTGCCTGTCACACCATCCCTATCCCCATGCCTAGTGAGCAATGGTGACAGTGAAACAGGTTGTTGTACCCAATGTCTGATAATACGTACATCTTTTAATTTACTTATGTACTATACACACAACACACATGTATACTAAACTACTATATAGAGTCCAAATGTTGTAAAATATACATCATACTAGTATATCCACTAGTTTACACATAATGACCTCATTTTAAGAAAACATCTAAACATATACAATTACAGCAAACATTCACTTTACAAGTAAAATAATAATCATTAATTTTTTCAAAAACTCTTACATTACATTTTTTTTTAATTGTGCGTATGAAATGTCTTATGCTACAGCAAACATTTCACCCACAACCGCTGGGTCAAACTGATACATCACAAAACAACTGTTACACAATGTACAATCTAATCACATTAATCAATTATGGTTTATTATTATAATTACCATTATTCTCACATAAAAAAGCTAAAGTCTTAATATGAAATGAAAAGTAATACATACAGATACATACAAGCATGTATATAATGAAAAGAAATGGATGAACATCCACAATTTCTTTCAATGAACACAAAACCCTTGTAATCAAACACTGCAGAAATTAAACAAAATTCAGAGAAAAAAAAAAAGAAGTTAAGGTGTGCAGTAATGTCAACAACAACAACAACAACAAAAGCAACCATGCAGACAGGAATAACTGAATTTCTTATGCTAAAGCAAGTAAACCATTAAACAGAAGTGTGATGGATCTTCAGTGTATCATGTAAAATGATCTAACAGACAATAAGCAAAGAAAGAAAGAAGTAAACCACAAACTGGAATGGAAATTTGAAACCATGCACAAATACAGAATAAATATAAACAGACATACAGAAGCCATAAAGGTGGAAAACAGAAACTTTGACACTTAACACACTTAAAAAAGTTAATAATAAACAGAGAGAGAGAAGAGAGAGAGAGAGAGAGAGAGAGAGAGAGAGAGGAGAGAGAGAGACGAGGGGAAGGAACAGAAAGACAGACAGAGAAAGAGAGAGAGACAGCGGGAGACAGAAAGACAGAGAGAGAAAGAGAGAGAGACAGCAGGAGACAAAGATTGAGAGAGACAGAGAGAGACAGCAGGAGACAGAGAGGGAGGGAGAGGGAGAAAAGAGAGAGAGAGAGAGAGAGAGAAGAGAGACATAGAGAGAGAGAGAGAGAGAGAGAGAGAGAATGAGAGAGACAGTGGGAGACAGAAAGATTGAGACAGAAAGAGAGAGACACAGCAGTAGACAGAAAGATTAAGAGAGAGAGAGAGAGAGAGAGAGAGAGAGGAGAGAGAGAGAGAGAGAGAGAGAGAGATACAGATAGACAGACAGACAGAGAAAGAGAGACTGAGACAGAGACAGACACAGAGGAAGTCTACAAAGAAAGAAAGAGAGAGAGAGAGAGAGAAAGAGAGAGAGAGAGAAAGAGAGAAGAGAAAGAGAGAGAGAGAGGGACAGAGAGAGAGAAAGAGAGAGAGAGAGAGAGAGAAGAGAGGAGAGAGAGAGAGAGAGGGACAGAGAGAGAGAGAGAGAGAGAGAGAGAGAGAGAGAGAGAGAGAGAGAGAGAGAAGCATCTGAAAAAAAAAGAACAGCACACAGAGAGAGATATATATATATAGGGAGGGAGGGACAGACTTACAGATGGAGAGAGAGAGAGAGAAAAGAGAGAGAGAGAGAGAGAAGAGACGAGAGAGAGAGAGAGAGGAGAATGACTCACAGCTCAAAGAGAGACAGACAGAGAACAAGAAAGAGAGAGAGCAAGAGCGAGAGAGAGAGAGAGAGAGAGAGAGAGAGAGAGAGAGACAGACAGACAGACAGACAGACAGACCAACCGACAGACAGAGAACATACGCATGTGTACTGTTCCATCCATAAGTCTTCTCTCAATGTGGCAATTTGCCCCTTACTGACTCACTCGAACTATCCCAGCATTCCACCAATCCATCGACTCATCATTTAATCAATCATACCAGATGGTGCAAAAGTTCATAACATCGATAGCAAACACCATGTTTTTATTGTTCATATATTTGCTCCACTGTAAATACTCATTAATTTCAAAAAATACATTTTGATGCTTTTTGTTCATTGAAAAAAAAATTAGTAAGGGCACAGTTTCTGGGCACATGAGTATATGGATAAAAATCTTAAGTAAATGTGCTGCTTTTTGCTACAGGCTCCTCATTTGCCATCTGCTGACTATTTGGAAACTTTTCCAGAGAATCTGCTTTTTTCCCCAAAAAAAAACATTATGCTCTGCTTCCTTTTTCACTTTCCTATCAGAATCAAAACAGAATTTCACTTCAGTGGTGTCAACCATATGTTGCAGTTAACATTATCTTTCTCATTTCTGTGTGACACGAAAAAACAAACACCCTTGTTTCCCTTCTTTTTGTCCTGCACTCTATGAATGAATTCACTACAGAAAAAATGAGATACGAAAAGCTAGGCCTTAGAAGTATGGACTTCAAAATCCATATATCACTTCTATCAAACTGCCATTTATTTTTTTTGTACAAGTTCTCCAGTGCCTCTTCATGATAAAGAGTAAGCAGGGCATCATTTTTCTACAGCAGCAGATCACATATACTGAGATATGGGCAGGTATGAACGCTTACAATGTTCTTGATTGGATTCAGTCAGCACTGAAACATCCAGGCCTCTGCCACCTCTTCAAATGACCAGAGAGTATGCACAAGCAGATGTCTCAAGGTGCTGATGTCCATCACAGATGCCATGGAAGCATGGAGTTTCAGAGGAACTAGGATTAAGTGGAGGTTGAGGAAGGCAGGGAGAAGGACTGAGGCAGGGAGGTCGGGCTGGTGGGGAATGGGGCAGAAAGAGACAATACTATACCCTTCCAGAGCTCCAAAAGTTTAACATCTTTTGTATCATTCTCCCCACTGTGCTCAGATTGGTTTCAAGGAAAGGCGCTGGTCATCTGCTCAACTTGAAGGCCAGAATGCTCCATGACCGCCTCTTCACTGCTCCATTATTCTCCTTCCTTGGTTCCACACTGCCTCTTCTCTGCTTGCCAACCTGTGTTTTGTCACCTCTCCTGTGGTTCCTGTTCCTTGTCTCTTCACTCTGTTGATGGTTGCCTTTTCCATCCGCAGCAAACCTGGCATGGCTCTTGATCAACATGTCACAGTCTTCTGTTGCACAGTGTGAAACAGTCGGAGAACACCATTCCTTCTGCTCCAATGCAAAACATGCATTACTTGCAATGTTGCCCATCTCTTCTCTTTGCTGCCTCTGTTCGTTCTTCAAACACCCATCCTGAACATGTGTCCTGAGGTCAGTCTCACACACCAGGTCTCTATCAAGCTCAGAGAGTGCATAGTCCTCCTCATCGGAGTCAGACCACCAAGGCGTAGCGCCGATCTGCTCGCAGGGTAAAGGAAGCTGGTGACAGAGTCTTGCCGGTTCTGGGACTTGTTGTTATGTGGAATGCACGTTCCGCCTGCCAGACAGGCTCCCACACAGGCGTGGGAGCAGGGGGTGAAAGGCGTGTCTGCAGTGTCCTGCAGCAGCAGTCTCTGCCACTTGCCCTGGCCAAACTCCTGGTTCAGGTGCTCCTGCTTGACCAGGATGTCCATGCGCAGGTTCTCCTTCTCCAGCTCCAGCTTCTGTCGCTCTGTGCTCAGCTTCTTCAGCTTGAGGCTGGCCATGGTGTACTGCAGCTGACCCAGGCTGGGCCTCATTGACTGGGCTGACGCATGCACACACACATACACACACACACACATACACACAAATGCACGCACACTTACACACACACATACAACACACTTGTATGCCACACACACACACACACAAATACACACACACATAAACATACAAAGATTTCAAAGATTTTAATCCTGCGACCCCTTTTGGGGCATGGAGGACTTGAAACAAATCAAACAAATAGAAATGAAACAAATCAAACATCAACATTTTCCCTATAATTAACGTACTGAATGTAATGTTACACAACTTTACTAAGTTTAAAAAACTTCGCAAGTTAAATTTTTCTCATAGTTAAATAATTTATTGTAATTTCTAAATGTAATCGTTATATTTGTTATATTTCATTACAAAATGAAATTCATCACCAAGGTCATTTTGGTCACAGTCCCGACAGAATCGTTCATCGTGAGGTATTCCAAATCGTCTGCCAATCTCTATCATGAGTTTATGATTGCCACAGCGAAACCGAATCAGTGGGTATATATAAACATCAGGTAACATCTTAATATATTTTTCACGGCGAAACTCTGTTTTAAAATTTCTGTAAAATAAACACTTATTACTAGATTCTAAAGCATCATTCCATGCACGTTTGTAAATGTCTTCTAATGAATTACGAACATTTCTACAGAGACTGTGAACAGACGAAAACTTTTGTGTCTCCCACACACAGTCGAATCCTGTTTCTATTAGGATATCCCGTATACACATCAACCACCTGGATGTAAAACCCTGATTTCTGTATAAATCATATAATACCTGATACAATCTAGATGAATATTTGTTTGTTTGTGGAGAAAGTAAGGATGACCAGAATTTTATCATTCGTGCATGTACTTGAACTGACACAGGATACATTCCTAGTTCTCCATATATCAATTCTTTTTTGGTAGAACGATTTAAATGAAAAAGATGCTTAAAGAATTTAAGCTGAAAACTTTCCATTAGCTTTAAATCACTATATCCCCAAATTTCACAGCCATATAAAAGCACAGGCAGTACCATTGACTGGTATAAGTCCAGTACAATGTTTATACACAAACACACACATGCGTGCACATACACACACACACACACACACACACACACACACCATACATACACACACTCACATACACACACACACACACATACACAAACACACACACATATACATACAGACACACACACACACACACGCACACATACACACACAGAGGATCAGGTCATCTTTCTGCTTCGTCTCAATCACAACAACAAGCAACACAGTACAGTTCGTCCCACAAACAATGAAACACACACAATCCCCATCCCTTTCCCGAAACAAACCAACCAAATCAAAAACCAATCTGTCAGTTATAGCAACTTATAATGACTACGCCTGTCTTAAACCTGTGCATACAACATGAATGAATTAACTCACCCAAGCCGCAGTGATAAATAACATCATAAATTATTTTCTTTACAAGCTAATAAAAAAAACCAACAAACTATCATTGTTTACATGCACCCCACTTTCTCCCCTTGAAATTGTTTCCAGAATCTCTAGGGTCACCCCCTCCCTCTTAACTGAAAGAGGGGGGGGGGGGGGGGGAGGGGGGATGACGGTGGAAGGCTATACCCCACCAAAACTGTTTCCTGAATTTAGTCTTTTCATTTTCGAGAAGAAATTTTTCCCAAATGGAAAATGTTTGTGAAATCGGTAATTTACAGGTGATTGGGTGGGTGGCGAGATGAATGGAGGTGGGGGCTGTTTTTCCTGTGTACAGTGTTTCCCAGCTACGCCCGTGAAAGACAAGGGAAGAAATCAAATTATCTCCTGAATCTGTCCTTTGCAGAAGGCTGGAATGGGAGAGGAGCTGGGACCAAGGGGTTTGGGGTGGAGGGGGAGGTTGTCCTTAACAGACACAGTTTTCAGAATAGGCCCAGTCTTGTACAGTTGTAGTTCATGAGAGACAACAGTAACATTTTCAGAACAGGCCTTCTTGTAGTCTGTGGGACAAAACAGGAACGTTTTCTGAACAGGCCTTCTTGTAGTCTATGAGACAGAACAGGAATATTTTCAGAACAGGCCTTCTTGTAGTCTGTGGGACAGAACAGGAACATTTTCTGAACAGGCCTTCTTGTAGTCTATGAGACAGAACAGGAATATTTTCAGAACAGGCCTTCTTGTAGTCTATGAGACAGAACAGGAATATTTTCAGAACAGGCCTTCTTGTAGTCTGTGGGACAGAACAGGAACTTTTTCAGAACAGGCCTTCTTGTAGTCTGTGGGTCAGAACAGGAACTTTTTCAGAATAGGCCTTCTTGTAGTCTATGAGACAGAACAGGAGAGTTTTCAGAATAGGCCTTCTTGTAGTCTATGAGACAGAACAGGAGAGTTTTCAGAATAGGCCTTCTTGTAGTCTAGGCCTTCTTGTAGTCTATGAGACAGAACAGGGACATTTTCAGAATAGGCCTTCTTGTAGTCTACGAGACAGAACAGGGACATTTTCAGAACAGGCCTCCTTGTAGTCTATGAGACAGAACAGGGACATTTTCAGAACAGGCCTTCTTGTAGTCTATGAGACAGAACAGGGACATCTTCAGAACAGGCCTTATTGTAGTCTATGAGACAGAACAGGGACATCTTCAGAACAGGCCTTCTTGTAGTCTATGAGACAGAACAGGGACATTTTCAGAATAGGCCTTCTTGTAGTCTATGAGACAGAACAGGAACTTTTTCAGAATAGGCCTTCTTGTAGTCTATGAGACAGAACAGGAACTTTTTCAGAATAGGCCTTCTTGTAGTCTATGAGACAGAACAGGAACTTTTTCAGAATAGGCCTTCTTGTAGTCTATGAGACAGAAAGGAATGTTTTCAGAACAGGCCTTCTTGTAGTCTATGAGACAGAACAGGAACTTTTTCAGAATAGGCCTTCTTGTAGTCTATGAGACAGAACAGGAGAGTTTTCAGAATAGGCCTTCTTGTAGTCTAGGCCTTCTTGTAGTCTATGAGACAGAACAGGGACATTTTCAGAATAGGCCTTCTTGTAGTCTATGAGACAGAACAGGGACATTTTCAGAATAGGCCTTCTTGTAGTCTACGAGACAGAACAGGGACATTTTCAGAACAGGCCTTCTTGTAGTCTATGAGACAGAACAGGGACATTTTCAGAACAGGCCTTCTTGTAGTCTATGAGACAGAACAGGGACATCTTCAGAACAGGCCTTCTTGTAGTCTATGAGACAGAACAGGGACATCTTCAGAACAGGCCTTCTTGTAGTCTATGAGACAGAACAGGGACATTTTCAGAACAGGCCTTCTTGTAGTCTATGAGACAGAACAGGGACATTCTCAGAACAGGCGCAGTCCACAGGTCCATGACAAGAAAGAAACTGTTTTCAAACATGCAGCCAGAAGGGCACTCAGAAGAGTGCAGATCTCTGTAAAGAACCTATGGCTCCAAAAACACACAAAAACTTAATAAAAAATTCTTTCACCAGGGGAAGTAATAGTAGGTACAACTTTTTTCTTTTTAAATTTATGGACAATATGACATGTCAATGCTGATATTGATACAAAGTTGTGATATTTGATGACAATTACAGGTGAACAGTGACTTCACAGCGTTCATGTTCAGTGGAAAATATAAACCTTATGTAATGGATCCTGGATCCATTCTTTGATTTAGGTCCATACCAAAATCCAACAGTTCAACTTTGACCCATATTCCATTCCACCAGGTTTTGTTATGACCCATTCAGTGGTTTGAGGGCCATCTTTCTGAATTCAGTCAAACCGACAACCAAACCAACCCACACAGAGAAAAATATTAGCTTCTTGGCCCTGGTCATGGGCTTATCCATGGGTGACCATCTTGCTGACTACTGTTAACTAGTGGTAGCATATAATTTGGATGGACAAACCACTCATCTCTGGGTTTGAAGAGAGGGGAAAAGTTCTGAACATGCCAGAAAACAAAAAGACTATCACCACCAGCGTTAGTGATCTCTTCTTCTTTTGCGGATGCAGGCCGATACTCTTGTGGACACTCCCTGTGTAGACAGGCAAGGATTAATCCTATCTACCCAACAAAGGGAGTGGAGTTTTGTGTGTATGACAGTTTTTATCCTGCCATAAGGCAGCCATACTCCAACTTTGGGGAAAGCATTAGTAATAAAATAGAATGTTTGAAAGTGTGACAGCCGATCAGCAGCATCAGCCTGAGAACTCCTCTGATTCTTCCAGTGTGACATGCATATGATCCTTATAACCCATAATAGCTTCATTTAATTCTTAAGCAAATCACCAGCTGCCTTGGTGAAGTGATTAGCATGGTGGACTCCAGGCTGGATGATCATGGGTTTGATTCCCATCACAGCCATCTGTTTGTGGGATTTTTCTGCCCAATCCATCTCCTCCCTAGAGTTGAGTTTGCTATGGGCTCAATGGGGAACCACATAGTCAAATTCCATGCACTTAATTCATTCGCCTTTGAGAGTGTTACTCAAATAACCTCACCAACTCTGCAGGTGTCTGTATTTCTTAGGGACTGACTGATGGTGAGGTACATTATGAAAGCAAATGTAGAGTATAGCCCTGTCATGCAGTCTAAGACCAGACTGGAAATCCCAAGCATCATCCTCATCTTTACTGATTAGCATGATAAAGTCTCAGATTCTGTGGCCCTTCATGCCCTGCTCTCATAGTGATCTCAGTTTTAATTTCTTGTCCTTATCCATGCCCTTGGAGAGGATCTGCCTAGGCCACTGGCATCGCCAAATTCATGGGGAACGTCACTGGAGAGACATTGTGGCGCCCTCACGAGTGTGAACTCATCCATGCTGGCTCCATGACTAAGCAATTATCGTTATCGGTAGGGCTTACTAGATGAATTCAGTATAAGAGCAGACGCCACTGTATACCACCAAAAATGACTTGGCAGAAGAGCAGTGTCTCCTCTAGTTGGATGCCTCATGACAATTAAACACTGACTGTGGCAGGACAAGCCAGACTGTGGCTGTAGACAGGGAGCTAGAATAAAAGGCATGGATCATTGCCTTTTTTTTCTTTTTCGCTTTTCGTTTGTTTTTCTTTGGAAATGTCAAAACAACTGGTAAGTCATTTGATAGCACAGTCAACTGTCCAGAAAGTCTTAATAGACCACTTACTCATCATATTTTATCTTTCTGAATTGTGTTATCAAAAACTTTTTTTTTTGCACAAAGTCCACAGTTAACAAGAAGTTGATAAGTGAAATATTTGTGAATACTGTTGTTTAGTCTCTTGGGCAAATCTATGAAACTATCTTCAGACATCAGTGATGTAGTTTGATATAACTGACAAACTTGACAACCACTAGTTGTGGCAACAACATAAACACACACACATAAGAGAGAACAGAAGAGAGAGAGAGAGAGAGAGAGAGAGAGAGAGAGAAGAGGAAAGAGAGAGAGAGAGAGAGAGAGAGAGAAGAGAGAGAAAGAGAGAGAGAGAGAGAATACACATGAAGAGAAAAAGTTAAACATCTGAAAATGCACAAAAAAACCCATTTTGCATCTAGAACATGATCTTCAGCAAACAGGCACCAGCACTACTTACCAGCACTTGGGACACCTGCACAAAATTCCTCATGACCCCTTGATGCTTCTGGACCTCCCTCCCCATGAGTAGGCAAAGGGCCGTGCACATATTTCTCCTCTTCCACAGGGACAATTTTGTACTTCTGGGACACAAACAGTGGCGGTGATGCGGCAGCACCAGGCTCCTCCTGCCCAAACAGCTCGCCGTCCAGGCCCTGCTTCTTCAACACCGCCACACACTTGGGACACAGCTGGGACACTTCAGGACCGCTCCTGGTCTCCTCTCTCTCCCTGTCCTCTGGTCGCTCCCTTTTCCAGGAATCTTTCTTCTGAAGGAAAAACGGCATTTCAAACACAAGGTCTTCATTTTCACTGGTGGACGTTATTCGTTCCATGCGCTCATGTGTGGCCGATGCCACAGATGCCGGGCTTGTCGTTGATGCTGACGTCCCTATCTGAGCCACCATCTGCTGACTGCTCTCCTTGCTGCTGCTGGGGGTAACTGAGACTCCCCTTCCGCTGGCGCCAGCTTCTTCCTTCTCTCCCCTCACTGCTGCAGCTGCTGAGGGATGTTCTTCATGTTCAGAGGGGACAGCTCTAACTCCTTCCACAGAAGGCTTTGTTACCTGGGATACCTCTGAGGAGGCAGATGCTCCTGAAGGCATGCCTGTTGTAGCTGACGACTCAGAAGTGAGTGGCTCTGGCAGGCTGGTGGCAGAGGTGACATCAGTGCTGACACTGATTGGTACTGGCTGTGTAGTGGTCTGTTCACCTCCTTCAGCTGGTGCCTTTCCTTCTTCCTCAGCACCTGATTCCTCTCCTTTCTTCTCTTTCTTCTTCTTCTCCCCCCCATCACCTTCGGAAGGTTTCTCAACACTTTTTTCTTCATCATGCTTCTTCTTCTTTTTGCCCCCTTCCTCTGCTGAATCCATGGCCTCTGCTGTCTTTTCTTCTTCGCCTTCTTTGGCCTTTTCTTTTGCTTCTCCTCCTTCTGCGCCAGGTTCTGGTGTCTCTCCTTGGTCTTTCTCCTTCTTTTCCTCTCCCTCATCACCATGTTTTTCACCTTCACTTTCTCCTTCCTTTTTCTTCTTTTTCTTTTTCTTCTTCTTCTTTTTTCCGTGTTCTCCTTCGGCTTCTCCAGCTCCAGTCTCTTCCCCCTCCGCCACTCCCCCTTCTTTGTGTTTCTTCTTCTTCTTTTTCTTCTTCTTTTTGTGTCCTTCTCCGCCAGATTCCTCTGCCTGTGGCTTGTCCCCTTCAGCGTCTGCCTTCTTTTCCTCCTCTCCAGATGCGTCTGGTGCCTTTTCTTCACCTTCTTCACCATGATGCTTCTTCTTTTTCTTCTTTTTCTTCTTTTTGTGTCCTTCACCCCCATCACCTCCTTCTGCGTCTGCCTTCTTTTCCTCCTCTCCAGCTGCGTCTGGTGCCTTTACTTCACCTTCTTCACCATGCTTCTTCTTTTTCTTCTTTTTCTTCTTTTTGTGTCCTTCACCCTCATCACCTCCTTCTGCGTCTGCCTTCTTTTCCTCCTCTCCAGCTGCGTCTGGTGCCTTTACTTCACCTTCTTCACCATGCTTCTTCTTTTTCTTCTTTTTGTGTCCTTCACCCTCATCACCTCCTTCTGCGTCTGCCTTCTTTTCCTCCTCTCCAGATGCGTCTGGTGCCTTTTCTTCACCTTCTTCACCATGCTTCTTCTTCTTTTTCTTCTTTTTCTTCTTCTTGTGTCCTTCACCCTCATCACCTCCTTCTGCGTCTGCCTTCTTTTCCTCCTCTCCAGATGCGTCTGGTGCCTTTTCTTCACCTTCTTCACCATGCTTCTTCTTCTTTTTCTTCTTTTTCTTCTTTTCCCCTCCCTTCTCTCCCTCTGCAGGTGGAGCCTCTCCTTCATCCCCTTCTTTATGTTTCTTCTTCTTCTTCTTCTTTTTTTCCCCTTCGCCATCCGACTCTTCTGGAGTTTCTCCTTCCGCTCCTTTGTGCTTCTTCTTCTTCTTTTTCTTCTTGCCGCCCTCGTCTCCAGATTCATGTGGTGTCTCTCCTTCCGCTCCTTCTTTGTGTTTCTTCTTTTCCCCTCCTTCTTCTCCAGACTCGCCACCTTCTGCCTTCTCTCCTTCAGCTCCTTTTTTCTTCTTCTTTTTCTTTTTACCTCCCTCATCTCCAGATGCATCTGTCTCTCCTTCCCCCCTTCTTTCTTTTTCTTCTTCTTTTTCTTTTTGCCCCCTTCTTCAGCCTCATCTTTTCCACCCTCTTTCCCTGATTCTTCTCCTGATTTGCCCTTCTTCTTTTTCTTCTTTTTCTTTTCCCCTTCTTTGTCTGTGGCACTCTCTGACTTGCCTTCTTTTTCCTTGCCGGATTTTCCAGATTTACTTTTCTTCCGTTTCTTTGAGTCTGACTTTTTGTCCTTCCTGTGCAAAGTCCCTGATATGCTAAGTTTTTTGCCCTTTGCCCGGGACTGTTCTTTTCGGTATCTTCGGCTGCTGTATGGGGTGCTGTTGTTTCTGGAAAATACGGTTTGTGCTTGAGTTCTGTTTCTGATGTAAGTTCTTGATGGACTGGCACTGGATACGCTCCAGCTGTCTCTTGCCGAGTCATTGTGATCCACACTGGTGGCCGACTCGTTGGTGTCCAACTCCACAGAACTGGTCCTCTCAGAAACCGTGCTAGGATGCGACACGTTGACCGACACACTGTTTGTTGTGTCTGAGGCAGATTCCTGGCTGGACAAGGCTTTCTTTCTCCCTTTCCTCCTTGTGTGGTCAGAGGACTGGGACTGGGTGTCGCTCCCCTCACTCTCACTGCTGCTGCTGTCCCTAGAGACACTGGATTTGGAATCGAAGGATATCCTACCTTTTGACACAGGGTTCTCACCTCTGCTTGATCTTGAGCTACTCCTTGCGTTGGCCCAGTCGGATGCTGAATGGCTGGTTTGAGACTCTGTGTCTGTGTAGCTTAAAGCTGTGTACTCAGACTGAGAGTCTGTGTCCAAAAACATGTCCTGCAAAATGGGGGCAGGGAATGTAGGAGACTCTACCAGCTTTGGCACCTCTGATATCTGCACGAAGGGTGATATCTGCACAGAGTCTGATTTCTTAGGATGGACAGTTGAGGGCAGGTGCTGAAGGTGGCTGTTCTGATGCCTTTTTGGCTCACTGGTTTGGGTGCTCTGATCAGACTTTAATACATAGGTGACAGGCATATGACCATGGCCCTTTGCGTGACAGCAATGAACAGGAGTGCAATGCTGACATGCAGGCAACTGAGGTCTGCTAACTGTCTGGTTGTGTGCTTCCCTTTCGGTGATCTCCTGGTCATGTGTTTCCCTTTCTTTAGCTCGCTCCTCTTGCAGGCTGTACACTCCCGCTGCGCTACTTCCGGTGATGTGTGCGCAAAAAACATCTGCTTGATAACACCCCCTTTCAGGGAACATCCAGTGCTGTTTCTTGCCCCTGACAGTTCTACTACACCACACTGAGGGAGGACGCCTGCTGATCACAGGGTCTGCTGAGCTGATGAGCTCCCCTTTCTGGCTGGGGTGTTGTTGGCCTGAAACACCTGAAACAAGACTGTCCTGTGACCCAGCACCATGGGTCTCAGACTTGGCTGCACTGCCACCCACCGCAAACTCCTCTGAATGAAGGGACAGATGGGCAGACTCTGTATTTGTCTCTCTCAGCCCATGACATTGGGGCTCTCCAGGTTCCACTTTTTTCAGCTCCTGATGCAGATTCTCAAGCACTCTTTCAAAGCAAGCTCTATCTTTGGGTCTCTTACCTGTAGCCAAACTGACCTTTTTGCTTTCAGTTTTGGTGTAATCTTTGATGCTGATAGAGCTTCTTAGTCTGGAGGACCTGCCATGCCCAACAGAAATCTGGGGTGGTTCACCTGACTTATGGGGCTGATGCACATCCACAGCCAACACTACAGGCAAGGAGGTGGCATCCATACAACTGGCTTTGGTGTCCTCCCCCACAGTGGTCGACGTGTCCTGGTTGTTTTCTTGCTGGGGGACAGGCTGGCTGTCCTGCCTCTCCTGTATTTCCTCACTGATGAAGCCTGACTCTGGACCTTGCCTCACCACCGGCTCACACCCCGGCTGAGGAGCAAACGTCACACCTGCTTTGGTATGAGAGGCTCCAAAGTTGACTGAGGCACTTCTTGTCTTGCCGTCCAGGTTTCTGCTGGCTAATGGCTGATTTGATTTGGGTCTCTGATGACTCGGGGAATGACCTGCTGTGATTCTCTGTGGAATGATGCTCTTGGTAACAGTCTTATCTTGACCAACTGGACCTTTCTGGCCAATCTTCTTTTGGCTCATTGAATTTTTCCAAGAGGGTCTGTTGCTGGTAACAGGCTTTTTCTGGCCCGCTCTTTCTGACATACCTGTTTGTTGATGACTGCTGACACCGGAGCTTCTGCCATGAAACTGGTCAGTAAAGGTAGGACCTTTCACACTGCCGCTGCGATAAGTTGAAGTCCTTTGAAGATCACTTTTCCATGTGTTTGGACTCTTCTGGCCACTACTGTCACTGATTCTGTTTGGCTTTTCACCCGCACTGCTGTTGGCAATCACTGTTTCTCTGCTAGCTGCACTGCTGCCGGCCTGCCACTTGCAGGCTGATCTATCACTGGCAGAAGAGGACCTCATGGCAGAGCGGAGGACACCAACTGGACTTGGACTGCTGCTGGTGTGACCATATGGAGGGCTTGTCCCACCACTGGTGTAGCTGTGAAGGGCTGAACTCTGCTGCCTCCCCTGCTGATCCCTAAGCGATTGTGCTGAGGCTTCAGACACTGCATCAACCTCTGTTGTTGGCGCTATGGAACACAAACACATCAGGGAGCATGGAAGACTGATAAATGCTGGCATTTTGTGACAGCACCACGCAGCATGAACATATTGAATGAATTGCTCATAGATCACTGGTAACAATGCAAACATCTGTCAAAAGAATCAAAACACACACACACCTGGTGGATCATCTGTTGGTGTATCTGTGACAGGAATTGACTCTAACCAGCTATGGATCTTTTAAATCTGACAGATCAGTGTTACAGTTTGCAAGTAACAGCATAAACATCAATTACAGGCACCAATACAGAATGGATCACGAGATACACTGCAGGAATCTGTTACAGGAACCATGGAACACAAACACACCTTTGGACTACTAGTTATCTGCTTGATCACTGATAACAATGTCAACTGTTATTACTGGAACTACTACTAGTTATCTGCTTGATCACTGATAACAACGTCAACTGTTATTACTGGAACTAACCACCAATACACATGACAAATCACTAATACATGACAGACTATTGATATAAGTGTGGACAAAGGATCACCACATGCACACTTGATGGATCAATAGTGAACAACTGAGGACATCTGTTAAATGAACCCACACAATCACATCTGATGGATCAATAGTGAACAACTGAGGACATCTGTTAAACGAACCCACACAATCACATCTGATGGATCAATAGAAAGAATGTAGACATTTGTGAACAAAGCAAACATAATCACATCTGATGGATCAATAGAAAGAATGTAGACATTTGTGAACAGAGCAAACATAATCACATCTGATGGATCAATAGAAAAAATGTAGACATTTGTGAACAGAGCAAACATAATCACACCTGATGGATCAATAGAAAAAATGTAGACATTTGTGAACAGAGCAAACATAATCACACCTGACGGATCAATAGAAAAATAATATGGACAGCTGTTAAAAGAACCAACAGAAATACACAATATGTTTATAATGATATGAAGATAGAACCATGTCTCACCCCCCCCCCCCCCCACACACACACACACCTACCCACCCACCCACCCACCCCCACCCCCACCCACACATATACCCATAGATTACTATCTGACAGGTTACTTGCAACAATGTTGACTGATTGATAGGTTTTATTCCCAAAGGTAACAATCTTCAATCAATCTTCAAAATTGTAGGTCAGCCGTCATTGTTGACTATTATTGACCTGTGTGCACAGAGGCGTAGGATAAAATAAACAAAGATCTAACAGGGACAACGAAAAGATAGCTAAAGAGATGCAAAATCGCCTTAGTACCCCGACTGCATACCCCTGAGTTCAGCTCCGGGCAGCGTGTTGCGGCAGGCACAAAAAAAAAATGATACCAAGGAGGGAGCCTCTGCTGCTGTTGCAGGCAGAGAGTTCCAGGCTGGGATGGTTGATGGGAAGAAGCTGTACTTGTATGGGTCAGAGGAAGTGCCCAGATGAGCAAATTTGTGGTTGTGGTTTGATCTGGTTTTGGCAGATCCTTTCTTGAGGAATTTGTCAGGGGGTATGTCCACAGTGCCATTGACGATCTTGTACATGAAGGTTAGCCTCTGCCTGTTTCTTCGTGCTTCAAGGGGTTCCCATTCAGATCTTGCAGCATGGCTGTTACGCTGCTGGTCCAGTCATATTTGTTGCATACATATCGGGCTGCTCTTCTTTGCACCATTTCAATCTTTTCCTTCTGGCCTGCTTTGTACGGACTCCACACTGATGAGCAATACTCCAGGTGAGGGCGTACCAGTGTTAGGTAAGCATTAACAGATACGCAAGAAGATGCCTTTTCTTCATCTGGCCCTTGTCCCTTCAGGGACACATTAACACTTTTACACAATATAAAAGTGATGATAAGGAAACAAAACAGTGATGACTTATGCTATCATAAGAGAAAACATCCACACACACTAAAACTGTATGTCACACACAAACACACACACCACACACACACACACACACACACACACACACACACACACATTACAGAAAAAAACCATGTAAGATGCATCAATCACCATAGTAGTTCTCTCTCTACACACACACACACACACACACACACACACACACACACACACACACAACAACACACACACACACACACACACTCCTTGCGGAAAGAGAGTATAAAAAGCATCAGTCACCATAGTACTATCATCAGCATGACCTGAGGAGATATAAACTGGGATTCATAAGGTAGTCATGTTCAAGTACACAAGCACATATTCAAATTCAACACTCTTGTTCATGCAAGACTGTTTTTTTCAAGCCAGTGAGAAACAGGGAATAATGTTGTTGTTGAGGGCAGACAGAAAGAGAGAGAGAGAGAGAGAGAGAGAGAGAGAGAGAGAGAGAGAGAGAGAGAGAGACAGAGAGAGTGTCCAACATTCATCAAAGTCATGTGGGGAAAACAAAACAAGAAAGAAGAAGTAAAAAATAGACAGCCAATATAACAAAATGAGGAAAGAAAGATTTTAAAAAGTGGAAAAAAAGAAAGAAAGAAAAAAGAAAAGTAACACCATTATCCATAACATCCACCCCCCCATTCCCACCCAAAAAAGTACATCTGATTATATGAGCACTACTCCAGCTTGAATACATACACTGCATGAGTACATGATATCTTTCACATACTGACATTTGCATGCACTGACACAGCGTGTCAAAACAGTAGTAGTTCATTTTGACACAGTAACACTTGTGAACAGCAACAATCACTTTGGGAGGGTAAGTAAAATGTATACTGACAGATCTGTTACAGGTACCAACACAAACACTTCTATGGATCGTTAGTAACAATGTGGGCATCTGTCTGCACAGGAACGTGGAACACAAATAGATCTGACAAATCACTGGTACATCCACATCTGTTTCAAGAACCATGAGCCACAAACATATAAATGATAATGAATAAATAAATGAATATTGAAGACCAATTGTTAGCAGGCACAAGGCATGATAATTCAAATGTCCGCCCCTTTCACCATTACAATGAACCAATTCCTACTGGAAAACATGTTGAGATATCTGGTTGCCAAATGAAAACAACTAACATTAAAGTTCTGAATCTCTAACTATTGGTCTTTTTTTTTTGTAGAAGTACAACGAAAAACAAACAAACAACAAAAAATTTAAAGGGGAGAAAACCACAAGTATGTAAACAAGTCCTCTGTCACTGAGCAAATAACAAGGATTTCAAAAGGAAGGGACAGAAGGGGAGAGATTGGATTGATGTAAAAGCGTAAACCTTAAATCCTTCACTGACAGCATAAGAGAAGCTTTGAATTCTGTATGTGAACATAACCCTTTTGTTGACGCTCGTGCATCGTCAACTTGTGTCTACTGGGTAAGACTCCCATTAGATCTAAGCTGTTGGAGTGGCAGTCCACCTACGGTATCTAATACAGATCACCACCTATAATTCTGCTGTACTGTCAACACAATGGGGAGAATATCACAATCCAACAGACTCCCAAAAGACACCAGCAAAGAGCAGAAAAGGGAAAGGAGGAAACTGATACAAAGAAACGAGATACTGTACTTTTTAATCTAAGAGAATTTAGCTTGAAGATGTGTGTGCATGCAGGTGTGTGCATGTGTGCGTGTGTGTGTGTGTGTGTGTGTGTGTGTGTGTGTGTGTGTGTGTGTGTGTGTGTGTGTGTGTGTGTGTGTGCATGTGTCAGAAAGAGAGAGAGAGAGAAAGAGAACGTGCAAGTACCCTATTCATCCTGCTTCAATTACGTCGATTTGTGCTCTGCATTTTATGATATACTTTCTTATTTGTTTTCTTTTAATCATTTTCATTTTTTACCTACCTTATTTGTTCATTTACGTTTAATCCTCTTATTTTGTTTGTTTTTGTTTCTTTTTTATATCCAAAAAATCCATCTGACTAGTGACACTGTAAACAGTATTTCTTAATGACAAAAAAAAATGTTGTATAAAAAAAAGAAAGAACTTTCTTCCAACCTGACTACCTGGAGTGGGAAGTGAACCCTGGACCTAGAACAGGAGTCTGATGCCCTACCCCAAGGCCAACCCCCCCCCCCCCCCTCCCCAATATGGTGACAATGCAAGAACACTATGTGCACTGACTGTTTTTTCTGCAGGTATAGGAAGGCACTACAGCAGCACACTTTTTGTTGACTGCCTTCAAGCTGCAAGCATGTGCATGCAAGAACCAATGACACAATACTGAACTTGTTCCTTTTAACCTTAGGGTTGTCACGCCCCTCGCTTACAAACATACACACAAACATATCAATACACAAATATATGTATGCATGGACACACATACATTAAAAAATACACTCTCATGGACACACATACATAAAAAAAAATACACTCTCATGGACACACTTACATTAAAAAAAATACATTCTTTTTTTTCCAGGCAGCTTTCAGACCAAGTTAGCACAGAACCAATCTAAGCCGTGCTGTCAAGGAAGGACGGACTCACCCTGAAGAGCAAAGTGCCTTTCCAGGTCGCTGTCGTTCATGCTGCCTTCCTGGGTCCTCATGGAGTTGTAGTTGTCAGAGAAGGCATCGCCGTGATCGTTGCTGGAGCCATTGTGCAGGTCCTGGTCCTCCTCCCCGGGGCATGAGGTGTTTGGCCATGGAGTACTGTCCTGAGCAGAGTCACAGAGATGCCAATCCCTCTGAATCATGTTTTCAGGAACAATTTGGAAATACTGCAGGATCATTTTTCTTTTCTTTTTAATGAATACTTACACCGTCGCATGCATACAATATTCGCTTACATGGCATACTCTGAATTACATTTTCAGGTACAATTTGGAAATACTACAAGACATTTTTTTTAATTGAATACTTAAACCATCAGATGCATACAACATTTACTTAGATGGCATACATACGGCGTTCACCTGAAACAAAGTCCAACTGTTCCACTGGTACATGTGGGCCAGTTCTGTAGGATGGACAGCATCACGCATGGGTACTTTTCAATAAAACTTGGCCAAAATGTCTGCTCCCACTGCTTCTTTCTAAAAGCTGCAGTTAAATCCACAGCACTAGTTCACTTAAACAGACCGAACCTTTTACTCTGCAGTCCATGGCAAGTGATGCAGACACCAATGAAGACAAAGAATAGAATCACATCTTGCACTGCTCGCGAAAACGTCTGACTGGTTTATCCAATGTGGATTCAGTTCTGTAAACTGGGTTTAGCTCACTTTAATGACCTGATGACTGACGCATTGGAGGAACATCAATCAGTAAGCATTGGTGGTAGGATAGTAACAAACCTACGCTTTGCCCATCACATCGACGGACCAGCAGGAGAGGAGCAGGAACTACCCAGCCTAGCAGAGAGTCTTGACAAATCTTTTGCAGCATTCGGCATGGAGATCAGCACCGAAAAGACAAAAACTTCTGACCAACAATACCAATGGCATCAGCGCTAACATCGCTCTGGCTGGGGAACAGGTGATCCCAAAAATCTCTGAAAAAAAGGCTGGGGTCCAGGGGCTGCCTAGGCCCCGGTGGGGTCCAGGGGCAATGCCCCTGGTTGGGGGGCCCAGGGGGGTGAAGCCCCCCGGCTGAAATTGAATTTGAGCATTTTTGAAGAGCCTTTCGAGGCCTCTCGTGATAGGCAAATTACCATGTGGCATGCAAAGAAACCAAACTAAAAACATCTTATTTACCATGCAGCATGCAGAGGAATCATACCCCCCAAAAAAAAACTTACTTTTCTCCATTTTCATGATGTACTGTAGTGCCTTGCTTCAAAAGTTTACTAATTCAGTCTTCAAGAACTGAGTCCCAGTAATGTTCAGTGTATGTATCTACTAAATGATGCATCACCCAGATTTATTCAAAGTCAAATACTGGCATCAGTCTAATATTGTATACAGTCAACACTCACTCCACTTTCTTGTATGTGTACTGCAGTGCCTTGTTCAACTGTTCAGTTTTCACAAACTGAGCCCCATAAACAGGTAGTTCCTCTACTAATGATGCATCACCCTCAAACTTTTTCAAAGTCAAATTAATGGAAACAGTTTATACTTATCATAGTCAACACTCACTGCCTCTTCACACAGCACGGTAAGACAAAAGAGGACAACAGGGGACAAAGAAGGTTGCTAATTGATCCTTCGTCAAACGTCTCGCCATGATTTACGATACATGATACGCATGACATTTTGCCGATTGTAGACTATCTGCAGCGTTAACCTCTTGTGAAACATGCAGAAAATGGCTGTGAAAATCATGTTCACAAACTGATGCACCCACCTCGGCATTAGTTTCATAAAGCACGCAGAAATAACCTCACAACCGCGGGCGGCACAGCCTTGAAAATAGCATGATGAAAACCTGGACTGGAAATACTGGATACGGAACGGTAATGGACTTGGAGTGATCAAGTCCTTCACAACTTTTTTTCCTCGGCGGGATTTCCTTTTTCTCGGACCCGTTTTCTTTTTCTTGGAAGTCACTTTGAAAAATCTTGGGGATCCTCGGATCCGAGGAGAGTTCCCCAGCCTGATCGCTATCAAGGAGGGAAAACTAGAGGCAGTCCAGAGCTTCAGATTTCAGGGTCTGTAGTCCTTGCTGTCGTCCCTACATACCGGCATGTTGTAAAGGTAGGTACAGCCAGACTTGCTTTTGTGCATGACAGTTAGCAACAGTTGTTGCAGTTTGGTCAAATTATCACATTGAGACTACACCATGGTTACATTCATGAAGTGTGATTAACACTCAAAAACCTTGTGTCTAGATAAAAAAATGTTTTTCCTATCTTTTCTAGTTTATCATATTCATTGTGTTTAAAAAAACAAAAAAAAGCATGCATACAAAAATGGTGAAATCATTTGGCTAAACAGGTCTACATAATGCGTGCATCTAAAACTCCTGTAAATGTACCGTCATTCATTTAAATAATGTCCTAAGGGTGTGAAGTTGCTGTGGTCATCTTTTAAAACAAAGGTGAAAATTCAACTAAACACTGAACACTGGTACAGTGGTGGCAGCATGTGACTGACCTGCACCTGTGGTGACCTGGGGTCATAGTCAATGGTGGTGTCGGAAGCGCTGTCCAGGCGAGTCATGGACCTCTTCAGCAGACTGGTGCACTTCAGGGCCAGCTCCAAAGCATCCATCCAGCACTTCCCTGACATCATGTTGACATGTACACACATATATTAACACCATATAAAACTTTGTTCTCTCTCTCTATACACTCACTTCACATGAGTCAGAGAGATGGCTGACAACAGCCAAAGGAAAAATAGAAAACATTCAATCACAAGACAAACTATGAATATACACACAAAACAGAGTACAAAGTCATGTTCATTTAATACACAATACAAAACAGGCATGTGAATTTCTGACAAACATGTCTTCTTCAGACAAACACCAGACACAAAAATACACAAAACAACAAACCGCAGATCGCAACCAACATGAGAACGACATTTATTCACTTATTCATTCAGCAAACATGCAGCAAACCATGCATTTTTCTTTTTTTTTTCCAGAGAGTAGAAACTAGCAGGCTTGGTTGTGCCTAATGCTGTTCTAAGCCCCCAGACCAACAATGGAGACTGAAGAGCATTGCGTTTGTCAGCAACTCCATTTACAGCAGCACTTCTCAGATAAGTCAGTCTCTCTTTTCCTGTTTACTCCTTTTTGAAGTCTCCTTTGAAAATCAGAGCCCCCAAATTCCAAATACAGTACAACAGAAACATCATTAGGTCAATGCTGGCTGCCTTTATGATAATGAAGAAAATTAAGAAGCAGTCATCAGTCAATTAGTCGTCAAGGCAGTCACTCCATCACCTGCTGATTCTGAGGGCGCCCTGAAGATGCAGTAAGAGTAGGGCAGAGGCTGTACAAAGGCACCTATTGTCTCTCCTTTAGGACCCTGCAAAGCAACCAACAGGGCATCAAGAAACCTACTAAACATTTCCATGTTCATAGCAGTCCATCATTCTCAGAAACTCCCGCCCCTTACTTTTCATATCTATTTCACTATTTGAACTAAAAACTACAGTTCATTTGATCAACATGATTTTAATAATTAAGAGGTAGAAAATGGCTTATACAGGCCACACTCTTGCTCACAGACAGCGTGTGATGGAAATTTTGCCAAAGTGGCCTTGGATTTGTGTGACCTGTACAGGTGTGTCTTCTGCTGGGTACTTTGAGGTGCTGTACTCCAGTTTTCACTTTTATGAGGGAAGTGTCACTGATTGCAGACTGTTTCATCAAGATGGGAACCTTAAATGAGGCAGAGAACAGTACACAGTAAATGACGAACAAGTAAACAAGTAGGGTAACTCTTGCTCCCCCATGATGAAATAAATAGATGCCCATAATGCCAAACACATGCTGCTTACAACACCAAATCGCCTAGTAGAAATGACAACACAGAGCACACAGAGTAGACAAGGGGATGTCTCCTTGTTTGTTAAGCATGTTCTGTGTTGTCATCTCTGCTAGGCAATTCTGTGTGCTCTGTGTTGTCATTTCTGCTGAGCAATTCGGTGTTGTAAGCAGCTTTCATTTGGCATTACGGGCGTCCATTTATTTCATCATGGGGGAGCAAGAGTTACCCTACCTCTTCGTTATTTCATACAGACCACACCACATCTGCTAAGCCATTGGACCAGCTAGATGACTGAACAAATGAATCACTGAAAAGGAAAAAAATTAGAAGAGGGTCTCATGGACAAGACTTCCTTAGGCGTTACGTAGCAAGAAAATAAAAACAAATCATACACTTTTTCAACTGGTCTTTCACATAATGCATACTATTCTTTCACACAAGTCTTGGGAGGGGCTTGCAGCCCATTGCTCAAGGTGGAGAGGTATCCTAAACCAATGTTTCAAGACATGGGAAGAGAATTCGTAAAGTGCAGCAGAAGACGAGCATGTACATAAAAAGGAGCACAACAACTCCAACAGAACAGGCACTCCATACAGTGTGATCTTTGAGCTAATCACTGCCTCTCCTGTATTGGTCAGCAAGCCCACCAGAAACACTGCTCAAGCCAAGCAGTCAGTCAGGATGATTAGGAAGCATCCTCCACAGTCAACTTGATGGAAAGAAGCTTTATGTCTACACTTCAACAATTTTGTTTTTCAAACATGCTTTTGTCTTTCAATGCATTTATATGTGTGCCTGACGGAGTGCTAGCGGTGTGGGGTTGGAGTAGAGTGGAAAAGGATTCCAAACTTTTGGATCATATTAAAACTTGACACTATAACGTTCCCCTCACATGTGTCCTGACACATAAATTATACCTGCTTACATATCAACTGTCTAAAGGTCAATGAATGAATATTTGAATTCATTTTTTTCTTCTTCGTGGAAACTTTTATACAAATACACATTAGAATGTTATCATTACATCAGTACCTTTGTGGCCCATATGGACTGGTCCAAGGGGTGGAAGAGTTTGAAGCAGAAGCCGTCTTTCTTGGAGGGTCTTTCCAGCAGCTGGCAGGTGTTCAGCAGGATGGTGCCCACCCACTGACTTCCCTGTCCACCATCACACACATCATCATCATCATCCTTCAATCAGGTGCCCACCCACTGACTTCCCTGTTCACGACCACACATCATCATCATCATCATCATCATCCTTCAATCAGGTGCCCATCCACTGACTTCCCTGTCCATTGTCACACACATCATCATCATCATCCTTCAGTCGTGCATGCATACATGTATGCACACACAAAGACACATACATGCATACAGTTAGTTCTGTCACACATGCACAAACATGTATACATACATACACAAAGTCACATCCTCATCACCCCATCCCCTTCCCATTACCACACACCACACACACCACACACACACACACACACACACACAAACCCTTCTTAAGACTTGAAGCTGGAAGTGGAACACAAGTGCCTATCAAGTATCACTGCTTTCCGATTCCATGAGCTCTTGACTTAATCATTTTCTGCCATAGAACGTTCAGCAATTACTGTCTTCTGAAAAGCCTTTAACTTTTATTTAATGCTGCAAAGTATTCAGTTCTTTCTTGTGCTGCAAACTTCTCAGCTCTTATTATGTGCTGCAAAGTATTTAGCTCTTCCTTTACGCTGTAAAGTGTTCAGCTCTAATTTTCTACCCGAACGCATTTAGCTCTTCTTTTGTGCAGCAAAACATTCAGCATTTATTTTGTGTAGCTCTAATGTAATGCTATTATGCATTCAGTTCTTTGTACTGCAAAGCATGTATGTTGTATCAGGGAAGGCCCTTGACCAAGCCGAAACCCTGAGCCAAGTCTGACAGACTCAAAGGCAGACTAGCTTGTGATGCTGGGTGAATGACTTCCCCTCAGAAAAAGTCCATCTTAGGCTGACTTGAAGGATTTCTCCAAAGGGGTGGGATGGGGGGGGGGGGGGGTGATGGGGGAGGGGGGCTATCAGGGGTTTCCCTAGGCACTGACTAGAATGGGAAAAGAAAGGATCCTGCTGCCTTGCAGACCTCTAGTGCCAGGACTGGAAGGATCGCCAGTCTGAATAAGCCTGTTGCTGCTGTGAGGCATGTTGACCCTGCAGGGAAGTGAAGGGCCCATGAGGTGAAACATGGGTGAGACCTTGTAACAGCTATGTCCCACCCATTGCAGGAGGCATGATGGTGACTACAGCAGTGACACCAGTTGCCAGTTGCTCATGACCATGTAGGACCAGGGAGAAAAGTATCTGACCTACTGTAAAGCCCTCCTCTGAGGACATGGCGCAGCAGATGTTATCCAGATGAGGGGCTTTAATGGACAGTCCCCCAATGTACTGTCCCCTAGCAGAGGAAGAGATGCCCAACTCTTAATTCATAGTGTAAAATATTCAGCACTTACTTTGTGCTTCAAAGTACAGCAGTGTATTACGCTCTTACTTCATGCTGGAAAGTATTCACTCTAATTTCATGCTGTGCTGCATGCTATTCAGCTCTTACATCATGCTGCAAATCATTTACCTCAGGATGCAAAGACATTCAGTTGTTATCTTTGCTGCAAAGCTTCTTACTTTGTGCTACAAATTACATCTCTTTTTACTGCAAAACTTTCAATTTCTACTATTTATCGCAAAGTTATTATTTTTCTCTATCTGATAGCAAACGATTAAACCTTTACTTCCCAACATATAAAGCATGGGTCATCAACCACAAAGAACCACCACCACCACTACACCCCAAACCACCACCACCAGCTACAGAATGTTAACTTCTGCTGTGGGCCCACCTTCTGTTTCTCACTCTTGTAGAGGATGAGGAGCCCTGGCTTGAGGACGCACCACAGCCTGGTCCAGGACTTGAGGGTGCCGCGCACCTTCAACCAGTCCCCAAGCAACACCACGGCTGGGTCTGTGATGGTGCTGAGCAGCTCTTTGGCCGCCTCCTTCTTCTGGCTGCGATAGGTCCGCTTCTGGGCCTGCAGGGCAGGGAGAGAGAGGACGTCTGACACATGCTTTGTCATATGCCATCAGTCAAACTTAATATCAGACAGGTAAAAATAAAAAGAAATGGGGCATTATGTTTGAACAATACATTCCTTCCACTTCGGTATCCACTTACAAGTTGAAAATTGTGGGAAAGGCAGAAAAGAAGTAGAGATAAACACAATAACCTGAGCTGGAAGAACTGAACTAACCTGTGGTTGACGCTGGGCAGTGCCTGGGATTTTGTCCAGCAAGAAGATGATTATAAAGCCTGAACAGTTTTAAAATGTACTGGATGTGATGTGTTTCATGTGATCAAGTAATATTCATCATAATGAAATATTAGGCCTTCTGGGAGAACTCTGCTAAACTGTTTCTAACTTGAAAATAGTAAAACACTAACGATGTTCTCAAAATAACTTTATCTTCCGAATCTTGAAAAATTGTATTCCACTTATTACTCCAACACATAATTTCCTGCAATAAAACTTATTGTGTTTTAGATGTGAGCCAGAAAAGAGAGAAACACATAGGACAGAGACTGAATGAGAACCTAACGAAATAACAGATATACATATAATCAAACAGCAGATGCATAAATAAACATAGTGGAGAGAGAGAGAGGGAGAGGGAGAGAGAGAGAGAGAGAGAGAGAGAGAGAGAGAGAGTGAGAGAGAGACAGAGAGAGAGACACACACAGACACAGATACAAAGACACAGAAAGAGGGAGAGACACGAGAGAGAGAGAGAGAGAGAGAGAGAGAGAGAAAGAGAGAGAGAAAGAGAGAGAGAGAGAGAGAGAGAGAGAGAGAGAGAGAGAGAAAGAGAGAGAGAGAAAGGGAGGGACAGGAAGAGGACGAACGGTATGAACAGCAGATAAAGAGGGGAGGAAGAGCACATTTAAAAAAAAGAACAAAAAATTGCGAGGTAAACCTTATAAGCATCTCGTTTGGAATGTTTGTCAGAAGAGGCAGACATGGACGGCTCTGGAGTGTCTCCTCTGGAAATGCCTTTGTCCGGGGTGGTCTGAAAGAACACACCCATCTCACAACAACACAACCTACTGTGACATGCCTTTATCCAGGGTGGTCTGAAAGAACACACCCATCTCACAACAACACAACATACTGTGGTCCCAGTCATAAACAACCAAAGGAAAAAAACTGACTTGTAAATAGATAATGAAATAAATTGATACATCTTTACATAAACACACAGCTGTCCCATTCATGAACAACTAAAGAAAAAACAACAACAGACATACAAATAAATAATTAGATACACTGATACATCTTCATGTAAACACAATAAATAACAAATAAAAGGTAAAGAGAATGGATAAAACAATATTTAAAAAAATAACCAGGTACATGCCTCAAGTACTTTCCATTTTACATTCAAGAGATCTTTGATGAGACCATTTTTCATTTACACACACACACACACAACATAAACACACACTCTCTCTCTTTTTCTCTCTCTCACATGCACACACACAAACACACACACACACACACACACATACACTCTCTCTCTCTCTTTCTCCCTCCCCTCACACACACATTCACACACATATGCACATGCACACAGACACACAGAGAAACACACACATTCCCAGAAACATGAAAATGTACACTGATAGGGAGGACAAAAAGATGAGGAATGTGGAGACAGAGAGAGAGAGAGAGAGAGAGAGAGAGAGAGAGAGAGAGAGAGAAAGAGAGAGAGAGAAATTATCAAGTTGCTTTCATCTCGCTAATTTTGACAGCAGATGAGAAAAACAAAATGCAGACTATAGCAGTGAGAGAGATCTTCATTGTGAGATGAACACATGTTTTATGAATGAAGACCCAACAATCAATACAGGCCCCACTCCAACTTCATACTCCTTCCTTATCCTTCAAACTGATGTAGCAGCAATGAAGACCTGGCCTTACTACCTCTGAACAACACTGACGATGGGCCATTCTACACTCCTATCAGCAGTCCCATTTCACTTCTACAGCGCAAGTCCACTCTAATAAGTTTCAAACCGGGCACAGAACTTGCAATATGCCAAGCATCCATGTACTCCCTCCAGTGAATCAGCACCAGCTGATGTCCTTTCATTGATCCAGAGTCTCAACCAATAGTGAGGTATGCACAGACTGGGAACATGTGGGTGGGAAAAACATAGAACAATGAGAAGAATGTTTCGCTTGTCTGAATTCCTTTCTTGTGCATGTGAAAGGCCTTCATTGCAGACTCCTCTCTTTCTTCTCCTCTCCCAAACAGCTGTATAAATTGCATTCATACGGTTGTGCTGTGCTAATCTATACGATAAACCTTTCAATAAAATGTTGTGCTATTGTGAAAACAGAACAGAACGTCCGTCTTGACTGTGATCATCTATCTCTTCAACTGTTTTAAGCAAAATCAAATTCTTTTATTCTTTTGCTGCATAAAAACACAGTCTTCTAGTCTTTTTGTTCAATGACAACTCTTCATGACAGCAACTTGATAAGATCTGTTGCAACACCTTGACAAGAATTGAAAGAAAATCTATTTCTGTTGTTTCTTTGATATCTGGTCAACCTTATGCCTGTTTTCATCAGCATCTTCTTGTCACAACAGAATACCACAAGGATAAGACACAGCCGGGTTTCCCATGTTTAAAAAGCGCATCTTGAGAATGGGCTAAGGGCTGGAGGGTCTACGCCAAATTGTCATTTTCCTGAGCAACATGTATTGTTAATCGTAAAAATGCACTTTGCCTAAAAAATATAGGAAATAAGAAGTGTGTTGGTCTTCTCTGATTGACTGAATGAATGCATAATGAATGCATCATTCCTAACAAACAAAAACTAACCATGTTAAAGGAAAAGCTTTAATACTGGTTGCCAAAATAAAGTCCAAACATTATATTGTAATTTGTTGCATTGTACTGTGTTGTATTGTGCTGTGTTGTGTTGTACTGTTTTGAATAATTTCATAATCATAACTGATTTCTCAATGTGACACTCAGGACACGCTGCATGGGCAGAATATGCCACCACACTACTGCATCCACAGTACAGCTTCACCCGAGTTCCTTTCTCTTATTTAGTGGTGAAGAATTCTCTTGTGGAACAGCTTTTTTCTTGCATTCGATTTATTCCCTGTGTGCAGGGTGCATGCTGCACATACAATCCTTGACACACTCTGTCAATTTTCATTTTTCTTGTGACATGCCTACTCTCCTTGATCTAAAATAATAATCATTGGTAACTGTAGTCAGATCCCTTGGTATGAATTCACACGCTTTTGTAACTTTTGATTATTTTTCTGTACACATATTACTTTTTTGTATACATTGACACCTTTTCACAGTTCTCAAGGCCAGGCAAATTTAGTCATCCAGACCCCCTAGACAAGTGCAAATACAGGTGGGATGGTGAGATTTCAAAACCGAACAGCTCGTCAGGCAACTTGAAAATTTGCCGTCTGCACCAATAATTACAAAACAAAACAAACAAAAAAAACAACAACCAAACAAACAAAAAAATTAAAACTTAGTGCTGTATTTGTAATCTTAATGGTCACCAACTTCGTCATTTTCTTTCACTGTACACAAGGCTTACACAGTTAGACTAATCCCATTAGCTCCAGAGACAGTAATTTCAAATTGTGTTAGAGCCTCTAGCAGATGTCATACAGTCTACTCTTCTTTGCCTGTGAGCTCAGATACTATGTCATGGCCAAATTTTTCACTTTGCCTCTGAAGTCTTAAATCTACTTTATACTGAGTGAAGATTTTAGTGACAATGGAAACCTTGAAAAATTACCACTGTCACTACAATCTTCACTCCAGTACATTAACATCAAAGTGACTCAAAAATCTTTAAAAATGGTTTGAAAACAATCGACAACAGTAGGGGGCGGTTGAAGATGAAGAAAATGGGAACATAAAATTAAGAAAATATATTTCAAATATGAAAACTCTTCACTAGCTGCATGAGGGAACCATTGTAATCCCTCTCAAAGGCAGATCTATTTGTATTGCCTGCTCCTAGGCCTTTTGTCCGCTGGATCGGACTCATCAGGGAGACATGGCTGGTTGTGTCTGTGCTCCTGGTGTCAAATAGAGACACACCACAGTCCATAATACTGTGGTGTTCTCACCACCAAGGGTTCAAAAAAGAATCCAACAGCACCCCCAAAGCAGCCAGGGAAGGGTAGAAAATGAAACAAAATGAAAGTGTGGGGAGGAAAAAGGTTTCTGAAAAACCAAAGACATTATGCAAACAGTATGAAATGTAGAGGACAATCTTTGAGCCTACGCTTGTGGATCCACCCAAGGATGCAAGGGAGATCAAAAGACAAACACAAAGATGGACAGAGACAAATACAAGTAATCTTGATTTAAATGAAATGAAACTGAACATGAAATGAGGCTGGGAACAGTAAACAATAAACAAGCAGGGTAACTCTTGCTCCCATAAGAAAACCTAACTCAGAGATTTCATACCTAAACCCATCACATGAATGTTACCAAGCTCTTCATTTCTACAGCATGCAATGCACCCTGTGGTCTGCTGGACTGTAATGAATCAGAAACTACACTGAGCTCTTTCATTCATGATGCTTATCATGTAAACTTGACATTTGTAGCAACCCAAGAAAGTACAAGTTAATACAAACACTTTAATCAAATCCAGATATAATTACACACAGATGAGAAAACAACAACAACAACAACAAAAGGAGAGAGAGGGGAGAAGATAATTCATCTAAAAAGACAGACACGAATGGACCTGAGGGACTTACAAACGAGGCGACAACAGAAAGAAAATAAAAAGTAAAAGCAGAAGAAAACAGACAGTAACAATACAGAGAAAATTTCTAGCACCAAATCTAGAGGTCTAGCTTACTGTTCATACATCTGATACAGTTTTAAGTATGCTTCTGTGGAACGGAAGAACCCAAACTTCAAACACGAAGGAACAGAAAGCATGACACAGCTGATCACAGCGATGACACACTTACTGGCAGTCCTGTGGGAGAGGCGCGGCCTTGCTTCATGCTCACGTCTGCTGTGGGACCTGTCAACAGTTATGACAAAGATGTCTGCAGTGTCACATCCACATGAATGACGAAACACGAAGAAAGACAGTCCCAGCCAGACAGAAATTTGTACATGCATATGTACAAGCATAAATTTTATGCAAAATACAAACACAAGCATTTGCACACGCACACATAACACAGACAGACCCTGAGAGAGAGAGAGAGAGAGAGAGAGAGTGAGAGAGAGAGAGAGAGAGAGAGAGAAGGACAGACACAGACAAAGAGAGAGAGAGAGAGAGATTCATTGACTGATTAATTCACAAATGTAACAGATAATCAATACGGCTTTATATGAGAATACAAGCAGATATCCTTTGCATGGATATTTATCACAGGGCCTCTGATGATGCACACTTTGCGCATATTTAACGCACTGGAGCTCAAACTCACTCCTTCCATTACTAATTTACACTCCAGTATCACCCTTTATAATACTGTATAGTGCGTTTGATCATTATTTCTAAGTGTGGCAAGGGCGGTAAGTCTACTAAAACAAAAATAAGCGGCAAGGTTGGAAGCTTGATCTGTCTTTAAATACAGAGGAAACTATGTGCTTCATATAGACATTGCTGCCGGAAATTTGTGGCCCTTTGGATTTCGAACAGCCTGTATTATCGAGAGTAAGCTCAATGTGTTTTCAAGGAAGCTGAACCCCAGTGATTTCAGGGATGGACGCCAAATGAAAAAACAAAAAAAGTTTGTCATTTTATCCTCTTCTTATCAACCTCATATACACACTGATATATGCTGGTAACTGTGTGTACCTGGTCTTCCTTTAAAGTAACACAATCAAGCAGTTCTTTACTCTTTGTCCCTCCTGTCCTCCCCCTCCTCCCTTTTCTTCCCTTCTCTCATTATCATTATTATTGTTGATATCATTTCTACTACTATTATTATTGTTACTATTATACTTTTATCATCATCATATCATCATTGTCATCATCACCATCGCCATTATTATTGTTGCCACTACAACCATGCTGTTTTACTATCCTCCGACCCCTCTCCTTTCTCCCCTTCTGTCCAAATAGCCACAACTAACAGTACAACTATTTTCATCATATTGTTACTAAAAGTGGTACTAATCCTTTCTGTATTATTATTTTCATGTATTTTTTTTTAATCACCATCCTTACTACAGTTATTACCATTTTTACTATCACACAATCATTATGATTATTACCATCATCATTTGCATTCATTTGCATTGTCTCCTTCCCAGAAGCCTCGTTTTCATGCCACATCTACTTTGCTCCCAATGTGAGGAGATATATGTGATTATTCGTTCTTCATTTTCATTATCTTCAATGTTGTTTGTCTTGCCTGAAGGAGACCAAAGAGGTCAAAACGAGTCATACTTTGTCTTGTAATTTGTTTGTCTCTTTCGTTCAGTGGTACAGTAATTTTTCTGTCAAGTTAAGTTCTTTACTGTTTGCATTTTCTTTTTCATGTGAAGTTCAGAGACCCTTTCACCTGAATCTCACACTATACTGTCTCTCCAGTGAATGCAAAAAAAATGATATTCCAACATGGTGGGACTTTGAAAACAGACACGCAAAAATACCTCTGCAAGACAACCGAAAATGAGACAGCAGTAATGACCCTGTCATGCTTATGTTTCTTTTCTCTGCTTATGATAGTATCCGTTTTGTCTTGTGTCCAACCACACTTAGTGTACAGGGTTTTCTGACTTACTTGGATCACTGGGGTTGTGTCGGTGTCGCTGACCGGATGAAATCAGACTCCCTTCCATCCTCTCCTGTCTGGCGAAGTCCTGGCCGTCTTAGAAATCAGCGAGATCCCCAGCGACCTGCATTCACCAGACCATTTCACTGAGATCATTCTTATCAGCCTGCGTACGCAAAAAGAAAGAAATACCGATAATTTAAGTCCAAAATAATAAATGCTTGACATATACATTACATAAAAAGTGGATACAAAACATATGCTTCATATAGGACTAATTCATCCTGTTTAAGGATGGAGCTGGGTATTAGTATGTGCAACAAATGCCAACCAGGCTTCATTAAAAACACTTGTCCCACACAATCAGGCCCCAGAAGTTAAGCATAACTATACTTACACATGCCCAAAGCAGCTGATGTCACTGTAAAGTCATTTGTGTGCACGCCATGTAGTCAAATCACCCGTCCATTCCACATTATGGTCATGGATTAGACAGGATCGGACCCAACAAACTGAGTCCAACTGGAATCATAGAGCTGAGTTTCTCTACTTAATGGACACATCTGAGAATATTGCTAAAATTTTCCACCAGCACTGTTTGTGTCTGCATTCTCAAGCCTGGGTGACAGCTGGATACATTATAAAAGCAAGCATAGAATCCAGTTATGTCTCTCTAACAAAGGCTTAGCCATGAGGCTATTTCCACTAACCGGCAACAGTCCTGTCATACAGTCCTTGAACAGAATGCAACTCCATAGCATCATCTTCCTCACCTTCATTGATCAATACACATGAAAAAAAGTCTCTAATACTTGATTACTGTTACAGCTATGGTTTTGGGTCTTTATCTATTCCTGCAAAATACTGTTATTGAGGTGGAAAAAGACTCCATGATAAAGTCCTTTTAAGTCTATTCTGTGGATCTGGATGAATAAATGCTGCGGTAATCATTACACACTCTCTGTCTTATAGAAATGGTGGTGGAAAGAGAATGGGGAATGGGAGCAGAGAAATTCTGGTGGCTGTTAGGTCTGTCTACAGCTAATTAGCTTGTTCTGAGCGACATTTGGGTCAGCCACTCTAGTTATTCTTGTTTCTACTCCACTCAATTCTGATGGGAGTTATTTTAAACTGTTCTGATCCAGCAGCTGAAACAGTTCTAGTCATGCATTAATAGCCAACCTCTCAGCAATGTTATGTGCCACAAATTTTGGGTTTTATGTAATGATGATTTTATCACTGGGGAAATAAGTAGCAGCGATCCAAGAGTATTGTTGGAACAAACATTTCAATGAAAGAAAGGCAAGAGATCAATCACCCTAACATCTCTCCTTGAGACTTTGGAGTTCCAGTTTCTTCAGTATGGCAGTGACACAGCCCTCTTCTCTTTCATTCCCAGTTGTATGTGGGCAGTACAGCATATAATTTGCAGTGTTTTCTTTATTGATACTGAGAAGTCTACACTTGATGAGTCAGATTATCAGCGGAGTCAGGGTAAGTAAGTAGGAACAGAGTGCCTAATTAGTGTACATAATCATAAAGACCGATGTTCTGTAAATGCAAATAGACCCAGGTCTTAGACCTAAATTTCGAGATGGTGTAAGAGGCATTGTTAGCTTACAGTTAATAGCGGTAATGTTTCATATAGGAACTGTGCTGAGGCAAAAGTTAACAAGTAATCCAACCTTGGTGGTAGAAAACTACACATGAGACAATCACACCATATCCTCTGTTGAGGAAAAAAACAGAGGATGGAAGATCTTCATATTATTGGCTGGGCTTCTGAGAAGCCTTCAAGCTGAAAATGGGGTAGTATAAGACACAAGAATAATGCTCTCTCCATTAGAGAAAATATACCATGCTGTCATAAAAAGTTACTTCTTCACTTTAATGTCTCAAATACTATTTTCTCTTTTTCCAATATGGAAGTCATTACAGTAATTTCATAATGATGGGAGATGACGACTGGAACCCTTGACACTCTCATGTCAAGGGTCCCACTAAACTAAAAAACTAAGAAATTGTTAGTTAGTGTAGGTAGGATTAGGTCGCCACCCCATCCCATTCTTTCCCTAGTAAAATTGTGATTTTTAAAGTTATTTTTGGGCCTGTTTCACTATTAGGGCGACCAGGATCAGCTAGTCTGGAACTCGTTTCCAGATGAAGAGCGAAAATTACAATAGTCTGCTGATAAAACCCACATAGAGTAGGACTCCCCCAGTTTTTATGTTTCTCCACTGTCGTAGGTCTTTATCTTCCTACATTGGCTTTCCATCTCAGCACAACCTCCACAGTACGGCATGGTGATCAACCAGTTGATTGGGGCCGTCCAAATGGATGATGATGATGATGATGATGGGTCCTTCCATGCTGTCATTAAAAGTTACTTCTTCACTTTAGCGTCTTAAATACTATTTTCTCTTTTTCCAATATGGAAGTCATTACAGTAATTTCATAATGATGGGAGATGATGGGTCCTTTTACTGCATTTCCCTTGTCCAACTTACAGACAGACTTTCTACTTATCTTTCAATTCTTCAATGCACAAATGGTAGTTAAGAAGATTTGGGTCCTAACTACAGATAAAATCTGCTTTAGTTTGAAAGTGGAGCAACTGCAGGTGGAAACTGAAAGAAGAGCATACTCAGAATAACTGCTCTCAGAATAACTGCTCCACCAAATAAAAGAATTAACCACTACAAAACAGGATTAAAAAATTTGTTGATTCTTTCATTTGGTAATGCAATAATTTTGTCTTTACTCTTTTCAGTCTATTTGAATATGACCCTTGCTGATCAGTTCCAATCTTCTACAAGTGTTTTCATTACGCTGATGTTGAGAAATACCTAAAGACGGAAGAAAAGGCAAAGTGACAAAGTTCAAAGTGACAAGTTCGAAGTGACAATGTTCAAAGTGACAAAGCAAACATACTGACTAAATAACTACAGCTGCCTCACAATCGTCAATAGTTGGGGAGCACAGCCTTTCCAATGAGGATAAATCTTCAGACTCTATTGGGAATGCATTAAATGGGGTAACTTGTAATATCAAAACTCTTGGCTTAAGTATTAAAACTGACCAAAACCAGCGTAATTATCGGAACCAGACTGAAACTGACAGATAAAATTACTCAGAAACCAAATGATATTGTTACATCATGTAATTACTACCTGTTCACACACAAATCTACCCAACATGATTGGCGAGAGTTATGTTTGGTCACTTAATATACCAAGTAAGATCAACAGAACTAACATACATTTCTTTTCTAACTCTCAGTTACCATAGATTCTGAAATATTCTTTCAGCACAAATCAAGCTTGCAAAGAATCTAGACCAGTATGAAAACCTGGTCAATCAACAAAAATGTATTCAAATTTAAAAAAGAATTATTAGTAAGTCCGCCAAACAACAGGGACAAACAAATTACAAGACAAAACATGACAGGTTTCAACCTCTTAGGTCTTCTTCAGGTAAGATAAACAACATTCAGGACATTAAAAACGTAGAACGAGCAATCACTTATCTTCTCAAATTTGGCGCAAGATGGGAGTTGAATGAAACATCTTATGCCACATCTGAGAAGATAAGTCATTGCTTGTTCTTTGTTTTTCTTGTCCTGAATGTTATTTATTTTGCCTGAAGAAGACCTAGGAGATCAAAACACATCATGTTTTGTTCTTGTGACAACAGATGCTTTCAGCGTGGGGTGAAGGAGGCTATCCATATTGCAGCCAACAACCCCACACTCAACCAGGACCGGGGCAGACACACCTTGCCATCAGTGTAAAACACTCTCTTTGTTCAGTCACATGACCAGGGTTCGACCCGTGGTCATGTGCACTGAATTCCAGTTCACTCAGTAGCAACACCACCGCTGATGAAGACGGATGGAGGTCTGTCGAAAGCTACTAGTAAGTGCTTATTTCCCAGCTGAGTGACCTGTTTTGTCTTGTAATTTGTTTGTCCCTTTATTTGGTGGACTAATTATTTTTTAAAAATTTGTTTCAATTTCCACCTGCAGTCACCTCACTTCGAAAGTAAAACTGTATTCATTGGCAGTAACAATTGGTATGTCTTTCATGACTATACAGTTGCTAAGAAACTGTCTCTGCCATGGTAATCAGTTCAATGTTAAAATATCATGCAAAAGGCCTACTTGTCAGAAAATCATGTTAATGACCCTTGATATAAACCATTATAAAACCAATTTGAAATTCAACCCATGCAGTGAGTGAATGTGAAGTCTGAGCTAATCAGAAAGTTTAGCTGACAATGAGAGACTTGCCATGGCCTTAAACGTGTCTCCTGTTGACCTAGGAATGACCTTAAAGGACAAAGGCCAGATGAAAAAAAAGGAATTAAATCTTTCTGTGTGAATTTGTCCCTGATCACGTGTCCAAGTATGGACTCATCTTGCACCGAAGAAAGAGACTGACAGTTCATCCTTCGTTTTCATTGTCTCGAATATTGTTCGTCTTGCCTGAAGAAGACCAAATAGGTCGAAACGCGAAGTGTTTGTTTTGTAAATTGTTTGTTTGGTTTTTTTTTTCGTTTGGCGGTACAATAATTTCTCTTAATTTTGTTTCATTTTCCACCTGCAGTCACAATATTTGAAACCATGGTATTAACTCAACTGGTCGGTTTCAACACTGAGGCGGTTTTGGTTCGATTTCAATATTTCAGTCGGCTGCAATATTACAAACACTACATTCGAAGACCGTCAAGATATACAGCTGACCTCAAGCTTGCGGCCGAATATTAACGTTCAAGATGACTCAGTTCGGTACGACTACCCTACTCGTCTGTTGCACGACAGTCGCCAGTTGTCCGAGTGACCAGTTGAAAATTATATTGACGGCATCACTGTTCAGCGATTCACTCACAACCAGCGAAAATTGGAAAAGAAAAACATTTCATCCATCAACATGATAAAAAAAAAAAATGGCATACAAACCTGCCGCTGACCTATTACACAAAATTCAGGTTGTCCGAGATGCTAGACATGACCCAGTCTGATGTTTTGATCGAATTTAGCAGACGAGAGGTTGGGAATCAGCGTTAGAATCGCCCGGAAGTCAGTTTTCCAGCATCATCTGCGCATCGGGGGCCCTGAATAGGATTCATTTCCAATTTGAGGTTCTAATAGGGAGGGAAATATTCCATTTTGTTCGTTCTCATTCTCCTTTATTTGTGTCGCCAGAGTTACCAGCGATGGAAAACTTCTTCTTTTTTTTTTTTTTTTTTTTTTTTTTTTTAATCCACTGCAAGCGGCAATGATGGCATTTTGTCTCCGATGTGGTGTGAATGATTTTTTAAGCGGCACGAAGATAGATGTATGTCCTTGACTGAAGTCGTTACTTACGGCCGCGCTGGTAACATATTTTGCATTGTCCAGTTATAGATCGCACAGAGCTGTTTGGGATTTGCCTGTCATTGTGTTACACCTGGGACTATTGCAGTCACAACTATTCGTCATAATTATTAATGTTATTGTCTGTTTTATACCTGCTAATTGTTGTCCAACATAGAATCTTTTTATATGCCCCCACCCCCACCCCACTCCTCTTTTTCCTCCTTTGTTGTTGTTGTTGTTGTTGTTGTTGTTGTGTTTTTGTTGTACTCTGTCTTTTCTCTTTTCTTTTCATTTGATATTCCGTTATGATTGCATAGCGGATTTTTATTTGTTTATTCATTTTTTGTTCATACATTATTCCATTTCACAATATATTGTAGACCCTACCCAGGGCGATGACTAGATGTAAAAAAAAAGTGCGTCAGTGCTGTCAAAGACATTGAGCCCTACGGAATCTGGAGTGACGTCCCTGGAGAGAGAGAGAGAGAACCAACGGCTGCCGAGAAGTCAAAGTGAAAAACTTTCATGGACTCGATCTCTACAATATATTACTGATACTCCCACACGTGTAAGAAATGCTTACCTATTGTCCTCGTATATAAGGAATTTAAATCTCTCTCTCTCTCTCTGTGTAATAGTGTTAATGTGTTAGTATCCTGAGCCCCTTAAGGGACAAAGTTCAGTTCAGTTCACTTGGGACTTTAGATAGCCTCACAGCTTTTAGTGTCCCAATCATCTTATTTATATAATAAACAGTGGTTGCATAATGCATGCATATGCTCAGGATATATTTTACTCTATTCTGTCAATCAAATTGGAATTTTAACATATTTAACTTTGCGTTAGTATCCAGAAGGTTTTTAAAAGTATTCAAATCTTTTGCTTTCTTAATGTGTGCAGGTAGTTTGTTCCAGTATGGTGCCACTCTGTTACTAAAGGAAAATTTTCTAATATTAGTGCGACAATATTTAATTTGGATTTTGTTATCAGAATTTCTTGTAATTTGATTAGAGGTTAGTTGAAAAATCTGTTAAAATTTGTACTGTTAAGTCCCTTAAATAGCTTGTAAGTCTCAAGCAAGTCTCCCCTTATTCGTCGGAACTTTAACGATGGTAAATCTAACCTTCGCAATCTATCTGCATAGCTTATATGATTAAACTCCTTAATTAACAAGGTAGCTCTCTTTTGCACTTTCTCAATACTTGCTGATTGCCTTTTTAAGTAAGGGCACCATATCACATTTCCATACTCCAGGTGGGGTCTAACTAATGCCTTATATAGTATTATAAAAACTTCAGTATCCAAATATGAAAAAGACCGTCTAATTATACCGAGCATTTTGTTAGCTTTCATCATTGCACTGTTTATGTGCTTATCAAATTTCAGACTGCTATCAAACGTTACACCCAGATCTTTTTCTTCTAAAACGGAATCAATATTTGAGACAACATCATTGTATTTCATAGTATATGTATATTCCGGATTATTTTTTCCATAATGTATAACCTTGCATTTACCTGGATTAAAATATAAATTCCATGTTTCACTCCATTTAATTAGATTATCAATATCATCTTGTAACTTAAGATGGTTACTTACAGAATCATATATTTTCGTGTCATCTGCAAATATTTTACATATACTAATTACACATTCTGGCAGATCGTTTATAAAAACTGTGAACAGAATAGGTCCAAGAATACTTCCCTGCGGAATACTACTTAAAACATCTATACTTGAAGAATAATTATTTCCAACTCTCACCCTTTGTACTCGATTAGAAAGAAAGCTCTTAATCCAATTGTATACATTCCCATGTATACCACAACCTTCTAATTTTTTTAACAATCGGTAGTGGGGCACAGAGTCAAAGGCTTTTCTAAAATCCAAGTAAATTACGTCAAAAGCAAGCCCATCATCGATCATGTTTGTAAAATCTTCCATTACTTCTAAAAGTTGTGTCATACAAGATTTACCCTGTCGAAACCCATGTTGGCAATCTGAATATAAGAAAAAAATCATTCATATGTTTTACTATTGCATCTCTCACAAATGACTCAAGCACTTTGCAAAGGATACAAGTCAAACTTACGGGGTGATAATTTCCTGGGTCAGACTTGGTGCCTTTTTAAATATAGCAGCTTCAGTTGCAAACCTCCAATCACTGGGTACCACTCCTTCACTTATTGGTTTATTAAATAACAAGTTCACAAGGAAATGGCTTGGTGTCCCACCCTGTCTGACTGACATAGCGCTGTACTGTCGCCAAGCAAAGCTGAAACTACCCCTGAAATCCATCCTGGAGGAATACAAAGCAGGGAAGATCAGACTTCAAAGCATGCTGGAGGACTCAGGAGACAAGGTGATAGAAGCAATTAAGCCCCAGCTGAAGACAGGCAGAAAATGGAAAGTTCAAGAGGCGATGGATTCTGCAAAAGAAAGTCTCAAGATCAGAGAAATAACAGGACACACACAGACCAACAGACAGGGACTGGGGTGACCAAAACTGAATGGTGGTCAAAGGCCAAAGGAAAAGCCAAAAGAGACATGATGATTCAGGAGATGAGAAAAGAAGAAGACCAAAAAAGACTCCAAAAAGCAGTCCAGCAGAGCCAGCAAGGGCAATGGACAACGTGGGAGAATGCACTCCAAAGAAGTCTCACTTGGAATGACATTTGGCACATGGCCCCTCTCAGGATCAGCTTCATTCTCAGATCTGCATATGACCTTCTGCCCTCAAATGCAAACCTGGTGAAGTGGGGGAAAACAGACGATCCTGCATGCCCCCTCTGCCATGAAAAACAAACAGTGGAGCATGTCCTAAGCTCATGTAAAGTAGCCCTGGCTCAAGGAAGGTACACATGGAGGCACAACCAAGTGCTCAAAGAAATTGTACAAGTAGTCTGGGCTAGTACCAACACCACAAAAGGGAAAATCAGGACTCCAAAAGCACCCGCAACATTCTTCACGGCAGGAGGCAGCAAATCATGGCCAAGAACAACAGTGCCACTCGAAACATGCAGGCAGAGTCTGCTGGACGGGGCAGATGACTGGGAGTGCACTGCAGACCTCCCAGAATGGAAGAGTCACCCAGAGATCATCAGCAAGAGTGGCATGAGACCAGACATAGTAGTCCACTCTAAGTCAACCAAGCAGCTGATCATGATCGAGCTCACGGTGCCATATGAGAACAGAATGGAGGCAGCTCAAATCTACAAGACTGAAAAGTATGCTGATCTGGCAAACAGCCTGAGGAGAGAAGGCTATCAGGTCCAAGTCCTCACTGCAGAAATTGGAGCTAGGGGGTTTGTAGGAACGTCTGCATACAGCCTCATGAAACAGCTCTCAGTTGCAGGGAAGGAAAAAACCAGAGCCCTGAAAGCAATGGCAGAAGCGGCAGAGAGGTGTTCAAGCTGGATCTGGTCAAGGAGGAACAAAAGTGAACTTCATAAGGCTTAATTTCCCTACAAATATCAGGTGTCCCTGTGGCTCAGTGGTTAAAGCGCGAGTCATTAAGTGGAAAATGAGCATGTCCAGAGGGTCATGGGTTCGAATCCCAGCCATGGCTCGTCCCAAGATGGGAAAAAAAGGGGCAGCAGAGGGACATCCGGAGTCATGAACCGGGTGTGGCCCAACCCCCCTAGAGTGTCAGGAGATAAGGGCCGAAACACTTGCTTGAAGGGGGCTTCTCTTCTGAGGACTCTCTGCTGCCACGCTCTCCACGAGTTTCTTTCTACCACACACAAAGGTACTGCTAGTTCTTCACATAACTCCTTTAATACTCTAGCTAGTAAACCAACAACATTGCAAAGAACAGATACATCTGCTTGCTTATCTATTACCCTTGGGAATGAAAATTATCAATAAGACTCCCTCTCTCTCTCTCTCTCTCTCTCTCTCTCTCTCTCTGTGAATTTATGTATGTGCATTCAGTTTCAGTTTCATCAAGTAGGCGTCACTGTGTACGGACTAGTCCATATACGCTACACCACATCCGCTAAGTTTTGAGACCACACTACGCATGATTTGAAGCTGATGGATAAATGAATTAACAACTAAGATGAGGTAATAGAAGAAGAGGGTCTCGTGGCTACGACTCAGCGGATGTCTGACCTACGCATTAGCCCAACGCGCTGGTCAGACCTTGAGTGCCTACCTACCATGTTTGTGTGTGTGTGTGTGTGTGTGTGTGTGTGTGTGTGTGTGTGTGTGTGTGTGTGTGTGTAGTGAATGTAGCCTACGCGTGTGTGTATGATGTGTCGGCATGGGCCCATGTGTGTGCGTGGGCGTGTGTGTGTGTGTGTGTGTGTGTGTGTGTGTGTGTGTGTGTGTGTGTGTGTGTGTGTGTGCGCGCGTGCGTGTATGTGTGTGTGTGCGCAGGCGTGTGTGCGCATTTGTGTGTGTGTGTGTGTGTGTGTGTGTGTGCGCGCATGTGTGTGTGTGTGTGTGTGTGTGTGTGTGTGTGTGTGTGTGTGTGTGTGTGTGTGTGTGCATTCGAGTGTAGCAATCTTTTGTAGGAATGTAAGTGAATCTTGATGTGTATTCCCTCCTTCCCTCTTCTCTGTCTCGTCCCTCTTCATCCTTTTCTCCTTTCCACGTTTCATTGACGTCCTTCCCGTCTCATGGTTTTTGTGTGTGTTCTATTTGCAAAGTTTGTATAATTTTATTTTTTCTTCTGATGAGTCGTTGGCGTCGTTTTTGGATCGCGATTTGTATTGTAATTTAGCAGTCCTTACTTCGTTCAGATCGTTCGTTCACGTTTGAAGTCGCTTATTTCATTTCATTTCATTTCTATATGAGGGCAAGACGAAAAACAGCCTGTATTGCGTTTACTCTTTTCCCTCATTAAAAAAAAAAAATCGTTTATTCGTTCATGCTCTCTCTCTCTCTCTCTCTCTCTCTCTCTCTGTCTCTGTCTCTCTCTCGCTCGCTCTCTCTCTCTCTCTCTCTCTCTCTCTCTCCCTCCCCTCTCTCTCTCGCTTCACAGCTTAAAAGCATTAAACTTCGTTCGTTCGTTCTCTCTCTCTCTCTCTCTCTCTCTCTCTCTCTCTCTCTCCACACACACACACACACACACACACACACACACACACACACACACACACACAATTATCAGCATTTTCAATCCAGATCTCAGTATATTTATCACTATCAGTTTACTTTTCACGAAAATCATTATCATTATTATTGTAATGGTTGGTGGTGGTGGTAGTAGTGGCGGTAGTGGTGGTGGTGGTATTACTATTTTTTTCATTATTGTTGTTGTTATTGTTTATATTATTGTTATTATGATTATGAATAATAATAAGAAGCTGCTGCTGCTGATGATGGTAATGATGTTGATGTTGATGATTACTGTTCTTATTGTTGTTGTTGATGATATTATTGATGTTGTTGATCAGTAATAACGATGTCATATTCTGAACAGCCATTCCCCATAAATAATCACACACACACACACACACACACACACACACACACACACACACACACACACACACACACTCAAAACACACACACACACACACACACACACACACACACACACACATGCTTGTATGCCGACATACACACTTATATGTACACGCATGCGTGCATGCAGAACCATGCTCACACAAGTCCGCAAAAGACAAATGCACACACACACACACACATGCTTGTATGCTGACATATGCACTTATATGTACACGCATGCGTGCATACAGAACCATGCTCACAGAAGTCCGCAGATCACACACACACACACACACACACACACACACACACACACACACACACACCACGTACACTTGCACATAGGCATTGGCCCTTCCACTCACTCACACACACACACACACACACACACACACACACACACACACACACACACATACACACACACACACACACACACACACGCACACACACACACACACACACAGAGGCACACACAGAGGCACACACACACACACACACACACACACACACAACTATAAAAATGGCGCAGACGATGTTAGGTAGGTAATCAAGGTCTGACCAACGAATGCGCAGGTCAGACATCTGCTACATCGTAGCCATGAGACCCACGTCTCATATCCTGTCATCTTGGTTATTAATTAATTCATCCATCAGCTGTAGCCTATATCCTGCGTACCGTGGTCTCATAGCTGAGTAGATCTGGTGTAGCGTATATGGACTAGTCCGCACGCAACGTTACCTCTTTGATGATAGTTAAATTGGTGTGTGTGTGTGTGCGTGTGTGTGTGTGTGTGTGTGTGTGTAAGAGAGAGAGAGAGAGAGAGAGAGAGAGAGAGAGAGAGAGAGAGAGAGGCTGCGCACCAGTGTGATCACCTGATGGGTGCCAGTGTAAGTGTCACAGTGCCCACACACTCGTGTGCCCAGTGTGTCTGTCTGCGTGCGCGCGCACGTGTGTGTGTGTGTGTGTGTGTGTGTGTGTGTGTGTGTGTGTGTGTGTGTGTGTGTGTGTGTGTGAGAGAGAGAGAGAGAGAGAGAGAGTAAACAAAAAAAAAATCCCGTGAATTCATTGTGTTACTGACTGAAACAATAAATACACGAAATCCCAAACAAGGCTGGGAACTTCATGGTAGCCCTTGCTACACTTTCACAGTAACGTGAATAAGAAAACATAATTGTACGTCAAACGTTTATGATAATCCGCCCCTTCTCTCCCCTTGGTATCTCTTTTTCCTCCTGACCTGCGCTCCTACTACCCCATCCTTGTTCTTCAATGTATACATCTTCCCGTTCATTTAAATGTTCTTTTCGTAATCATAACAGGCCGGTAGCAATCTACACTTTTGCAACAGTCAAATCGGATTCAAAAAAAAAAAAAAAAAAAGGCAAAACCATGAAATCATATTGTTTTTACTTAATTCAGTATACTGTATGCCTATGAGATTGTAACACTAACACACCAAGAATTCAAACGAGAGAGAGAGAGAGAGAGAGAGAGAGAGAGAGAGAGAGAGAGAGAGAGAGAGAGACAGACAGACAGACAGACAGACAGACAGACAGGCACAGGCGTGGGTTCGGAAAGGTGGAAAAATGGAAGGAAAGGAGGAGGAGGAGGGAGGGGGACGGGGGGGGGGGGGGGGGGGGGGGTGCACAATCGTCAAACCAACATGAAACCGGAAAACTGTTAAACATACTTTATTATAATTCTGTTCTGTATGAATATGCTACAACACATGTCATTGACACTGAAACAATACTCAATTCACACAATGAACACGTCAATTCACCAAAAGAGAGAGGGATAAAACATCGTCAGAGATCATTATTCACAGTGTTTGTTTTGGAGGTAGTTGATCAAAAAACATAGACAAAGCACAGAGTAAATAACAGAAGTTTACATAGAAAATATTCACAATAAACGACAAGATGACAAACTATCTTAGTTTGGAATAGATATTCAGTATTTCTTTCATTACTGTCAAATGGGATCTACCATATCAAAGGGTACGATGCAAAATTCAACATTACTTTCATTATTGTCAAATGGAACCTACCTTATCAAAGCGTACGATGCAAAATTCAATATTCCTTTCAATAGGCCTATTGTCAAATGGAATCTACCATATGAAAGCGCACGACACAAAATTTAATATTTCTTTCATCATTGCCAAATGGAATCTACCATATCAAAGGGAACGATGCAAAATTCAATATTTCTTTCATTGTCGTCAAATGGAATCTACCATATTAAAGAATACGACGCGAATGGGTGCGTGTGTGAAGAAGTTGATTAAAGTACGTTTTGAGAACAGAAGTGGGGCCATTAGACCGTGTAATTATAGCGCGCCGCTTACAGGTGCGCATTCCACAATCAATAAGCGCGCGTTAAGACTGTTACTAAGCATGTACCTACACTAAGAGACAGAAGAAGAAGAAATTGAAAGTCGAATCAACCTACTGATTGATTTAGCTTCTTTCTCTTTACAATCAAGGTCCCGCTTCGATACAAAAATCAAACAAACAAGCAGAACAAAACGTTTTCAGCAATGTCATGGGTTATACTGAATAACGAGCAAGTGGGATAACTCTTTCTTCCATGATGAAAGCGATTACACGCACATAACTCCAGATGAACCCTGCTTACGAAACCAAATCGCCTCCAGCAAAAATGCCAACACGCAGCTCTCAGAATAAGCAAGGAGACATCCCCCTAAATCGGAAGTACTAAGCTTTACCTAATACCATGTACCTGACAGCTGCATACAGGAACGACAACTGGAGAAATGAATAAACACAAATTAACAATTATTCAAGACTGGCACAGCTTTTCTGATCTTGAATATAGTCAAACACGGGAACGAACAGTAAAAAATACAAGGAACTTCGGTTTGATTAGTCTGAAAAGAAATCTTCAATGAGGCAGAGAACAAAAACGAACAAGTAGGATAACTCTTTACCCCCATGTTGAAGTACATAGTTACACGCCCATAACTCACAACGAATGCTGCTGATGACACCAAATCACCTAGCAGGAATGCCAACACAGAGCACACAGAACAAAGAAAGAGACATTCCCCCCAAAAGGATGTTCCAAGCTTGCCCATATACCCTGTACCTGACGCATATACATAGCATCAACAACTGGAGCGATGAACAAACACAAACTCACGTTTATTCAAGACTGGCACAGCCTTTTTGATCTTGAATAGAGTCAAACACTGGGAAGAAAAGGAACACAAGCAGGTAAGCTCGGTTTGATGTAGGCTATATGGGCAAGTTTGGAACATTCTTATTTTTAGCGATGGCTCCTCGTTTGTTCTGTGTGCTCTGTGTTGGCCTTTCTGCGAGAACGAAAGTGTGCTGGTCCCAGCTGCTTAGCAAGAGTGTATTTTGGGATGGAGGATTCAATTCGTGAGAGATTCCGTCTGTTCTGTGTATCCTTTCGAACACATTAAGTGGTAAAATAAAACAAAATATGTACATATACAACGCAAACTGTACACAGACCTAGAGAAGTCCATCTTTGTTCATGCACGATTGCATTTTCAAGGGAGCATTCTTACAATTATATAAAAAGAGGATTTTTTCTTTTCGTTTCGGCAAAGTTGTTATGACTAACCCAGCCACGAACCTTTAAACATTAAGGGAGCCAGTTGCAAACAGTGACCTTGATAAAATAATTTTCTCCCAATTTCAGTCGAATATGCTTTGTGGTTAAGCTTTCACAAGCCTAGAACTGCAGATGAAACATCATTTGTCAAGTGGAACTGCATCCAGCCAGTAATGAAAAGTGACAAGCTCAAAAGCACAATATTCAGAACACATATAGTATCAAACACATTCAATACTTGAATATAACAACAACAAAAAAACAACAACATAACTATGCTTGAACATCACAAAGCAATGTCATATATGTCAGATGAACAACCAACAAAACAAAGAAATAGAGTTAAACCCCAATATTCAGAAACTGAGTCCAAACCGGTGTAAAGATACTTTAAGTCCGTCTGAAATCCAGAAAAATAGGAACAAAATTCTGAATATTTTCACATCTGGGACGGAATGATTTGGAGACACAAGACTGCCGTTTGGTAAGTAATGTCGGAAAATTCTGAATATCATACATCTTGGACGGAATGAATAGGGTTTCTTAAGGCGATGGTTCCGTGCGTAACGGTAGACTTTAGGTATGCATGGATAGAACGAAGGATCTGGAAAATGTCTGGCCTGGGAGAACCGTATCTTCATTTTGTTCAGATCTCTTTTGCAGAAGACTTTGCCTTGCACAAACAAATCTTATATCTAAGGGAGATGGGGGAAAGAGGTTGGGCTGTCGGGTAGGGGTGGGGTCGGGGTGGGGGATGGGGTGGGTGGAATGGGCTAGCGAAAATAGAATTCAATTGACACGATAACTCAATTTTTAGATAAATTCAAAATTTTCAACGAAAATCAACTGTGAACGTGAATATAGAAAAAGCAATTTCACATTTTTAATTGCCTTCATTTTGTCCTTATTTCAGTCATTGTTCTCTTCCTTGACCAGTTTCTTCCTGGACTTTGGTGTTTGGGAGAACTACATGCTACCGGCAGATGTATCTTGCAATGCACATTTTGAATTTGGGTTTATAACCAACAGGATATCATTGCTCGGGAATTTTCGAAAACGTTTCCAAAATCTCCAGAACAGACCCATCCAAAAGGTGTGCCAAAGACGCACGACCAATTCGTAAACCGACGTTCATATGCAAACACAGTGGAAAGGAATCATGCTGACTGTACAAGGTTTGTGACAGCATCACTAATGTATGGGAAATCTGAAGGAATTTCGGGAGTATTAGGCCTACAGTGTGTGTGTATGTGTGTGTGTGTGTGTGTGTGTGTGTGTGTGTGTGTGTGTGTGTGTGTGTTTGTGTGTGTGGTGAGAGAGAGAGAGAGAGAGAGAGAGAGAGAGAGAGAGATTGTGTGTGTGTGTATGGTTGTGTGTGTGTGTGTGTGTGTGTGTGTGTGTGTGTGTGTGTGTGTGTAAGTGAGAGCTCTCTCTCCCCCTCTCTCTCCCTCCCTCCGCCTCTCTCTCTCTCTCTCTCTCTCTCTCTCTCTCTCTGTTTTCCCTAGAACCGTCGGACATGGGCTACATCCTTGTCTCTTCTTCTGGGCCAAACGAGAGAAATAGTTTTATTGCACAGACGGAGCCAGCACGTGATAAAAAAGAGGTAGTCAGGAGTGCTTGGCAAAGCTTCTCAACAACGCTGATCCCCGTTTTAGACAGCGTACACAAATAAGACTACAACAACAGACACAGTTGGGGGGGGGGGGGGGGGGGGGGGGAGGGGGGGCTGGGGGAGGGAGGTAGAGACGCCGTGCAGAGATGGTCGGGGATAAGGGGAGGTAACTTGTGGCAGAACGATGGTTGTGTATGTGGGGTGGAGGTGGGTGAGTAGGGGATGCAGAAGGGGGAATGTTGTGGTGTGTGTTGGGGAATGGGTGGGGGGGCGGGGCTGTGGGGGGGCGGGGGGGGGGAGGGATTCAGAGAAATCTGGCAGAGATGGTTGAGGAAAAGGGCGGCTGGCTAATGGCAGCACAGTGGGTCTTGTCCTTTAGGGGATGCAGAAGGGGGAATGTTGTGGTGTGTGTTGGGAATTTGGGGGGAGGGGGGGGGGGGCGGGGGCTGGGGGGGGGGGATTCAGAGAAATCTGGCAGAGATGGTTGAGGAGAAGGGCGGCTGGCTAATGGCAGCACAGTGGGTCTTGTCCTTTAGGGGATGCAGAAGGGGGAATGTTGTGGTGTGTGTTGGGGAATGGGTGAATGGGGAATGGGAGGGGGGGGCTGTGGGGGTGGGGTGGGGGGAGGGATTCAGAGAAATCTGGCAGAGATGGTTGAGGAGAAGGGCGGCTGGCTAATGGCAGCACAGTGGGTCTTGTCCTTTAGGGGATGCAGAAGGGGGAATGTTGTGGTGTGTGTTGGGGAATGGGTGGGGGGCGGGGGCTGTGGGGGGGGGGGGGGAGGGGGGAGGGATTCAGAGAAATCTGGCAGAGATGGTTGAGGAGAAGGGCGGCTGGCTAATGGCAGCACAGTGGGTCTTGTCCTTTAGGGGATGCAGAAGGGGGAATGTTGTGGTGTGTGTTGGGAAGGGAGAGAGGAGGGTGGGGGGGGGGGGGGGGGAAATGGGGGGCTGGATGGAAGAGGGTGGTAGAAAGGCCTGTCAGGGGTGGTAGGGGAGAAGGGCGGCTGATGCAGCACGGTGCTCTTGTCCTTCAGGGGATGCAGGCGGGGGGAAAATTGTGGTGCGTGTTGGGGAGGCTGGGGGAGGGGGTGGGGTGTTGGGGGGGGGGGGGGCGCTGGGGGAGGGAAGGTAGAGACGCCGTGCAGAGATGGTTGGGGATAAGGGGAGGTAACTTGTGGCAGAAGTGGTTGGGAAGAAAGGGGGAGTGGGGGGGGGGGGGGGATTCTGGCAGTAGTGACTGGAGAGAAGGGGAGGTAAGTTCTGGCAGGAGTGGTTGGGGAGAAAGGGGGAGGAGGGGGAGGGGGTGGATTCTGGCAGTAGTGGCTGGAGAGAAAGGGAGGTAAGTTCTGGCAGGAGTGGTTGGGGAGAAAGGGGGAGGAGGGGAGGGGGGTGGATTCTGGCAGTAGTGGCTGGAGAGAAGGGGAGGTAAGTTCTGGCAGGAGTGGTTGGGGAGAAAGGGGGTTGGGGGGGGGGGGGATTCTGGCAGTAGTGACTGGAGAGAAGGGGAGGTAAGTTCTGGCAGGAGTGGTTGGGGAGAAAGGGGGGGGGGGGGGGAGGATTCTGGCAGTAGTGGCTGGAGAGAAGGGGAGGTAAGTTCTGGCACGAGTGGCTGGGGAGAAAGGGAGAGTGGGGAGGGTGGTGGATTCTGGCAGTAGTGGCTGGAGAGAAGGGGAGATAAGTTCTGGCAGGAGTGGTTGGGGAGAAGGGGAGTGGGGCGGGGGGGGGGGGGGGGGATTCTGGCAGTAGTGGCTGGAGAGAAGGGAGGTAAGTTCTGGCAGGAGTGGTTGGGGAGAAAGGGGGAGTGGGGCGGGCGGTGGGGATTCTGGCAGTAGTGACTGGAGAGAAGGGGAGGTAAGTTCTGGCAGGAGTGGTTGGGGAGAAAGGGGAGTGGGGCGGGCGGGGGGGATTCTGGCAGTAGTGGCTGGAGAGAAGGGAGGTAAGTTCTGGCAGGAGTGGTTGGGGAGAAAGGGGGAGTGGGGCGGGCGGGGGGGATTCTGGCAGTAGTGGCTGGAGAGAAGGGGAGGTAAGTTCTGGCAGGAGTGGTTGGGGAGAAAGAGGGAGGGGGGATTCTGGCAGTAGTGGCTGGAGAGAAGGGGAGGTAAGTTCTGGCACGAGTGGTTGGGGAGAAAGGGGGAGTGGGGAAGGTGCTGGATTCTGGCAGTAGTGGCTAGAGAGAAGGGGAGGTAAGTTCTGGCAGGAGTGGTTGGGGAGAAAGGGGGAGTGGTGGGGGGATTCTGGCAGTAGTGGCTGGAGAGAAGGGGAGGTAAGTTCTGGCAGGAGTGGTTGGGGAGAAAGGGGGAGCGGGTGGGTGGGTGGGATTCTGGCAGTAGTGGCTGGAGAGAAGGGGAGGTAATTTGTGGCAGAAGTGGTTGGGGAGAAAGGGGAAGTGTGTGTGTGTGTGTGTGGGGGGGGGGGGGGGGGATTCTGGCAGTAGTGGCTGGAGAGAAGGGGAGGTAAGTTCTGGCAGGAGTGGTTGGGGAGAAAGGTGGGAGGGGGGGGGGGGATTCTGGCAGTAGTGGCTGGAGAGAAGGGGAGGTAACTTGTGGCAGGAGTGGTTGGGGAGAAAGGGGAGAGGGGGGGGATTCTGGCAGTAGTGGCTGGAGAGAAGGGGAGGTAAGTTCTGGCAGGAGTGGTTGGGGAGAAAGGGGGAGGAGGGGGGGGTTCTGGCAGTAGTGGCTAGAGAGAAGGGGAGGTAAGTTCTGGCAGGAGTGGTTGGGGAGAAAGGGGGAGGTGGGGGGGGGGGATTCTGGCAGTAGTGGCTGGAGAGAAGGGGAGGTAACTTGCAGCAGAAGTGGTTGGGGAGAAAGGGGGAGTAGGGGGAGGGGGATGGGGATTCTGGCAGTAGTGGCTGGAGTGAAGGGGAGGTAACTTCAGGCAGAAGTGGTTGGTGAGAAAGGGGAAGTGGGTGGGGGTGGGGGGGGGGTGGGGGCAGGAGTGGTTGGGGAGAATGAGCGGCTAGTGCAGCACTGTTGTCTCATCCACCATCTTCAGCTTGGGCGGTTTGGAGCTGAACTGGCGCAGGATGTTGAGGCCGCTGCTCTCCCGCTCGTACAGCTCTGGCACCTCCGTGCCCCCGTCCCCGTCTCCCTCCCCGCTCACCCGGATGCCAGGACGGCCGCTGCCTTCCTCCTTGGGCTGCTGGGTCACTGACGTCATCACACTCGGCGTTACGTCAGTCAGGGAAAGAAACGTTTTCGTGACGTATTTGTGTTAAGAGTTGTGTCTGAGAATGAAGCCTTCGTTAGTTTCATGTAAGTTTAATGTCCGCAGCCCGCATGAGGTGACATGGTAGAAGGTGATAATCATTCATGACAGCGGGGGAGGGTGGCCGATCTTACACCACACTATACCACCAGAATGACAACACACTATGACGGGGGCGACAAAAATGACAATTTTACTGTCGGGCGCCAGCGAGATTCGAATCGGAGCATGTCAGCATAGCATCAATTCATCGAAAAGAAACGGCAACTGAACTGAAAATAGTAGTATCGCATAAATTCCTCTGAAAATAAACAGCCGCTTAACTGAAAATATCGGTACAGTTTTACTAAGTTAATACAAATAGCCATTTCTTTTTAAAATATCGGCGTAGAGTTCCTGTCTTTAACTGAAAATAAATGACGACTGAACCAAAAACGTCAGCACAGTGTTACATGATTACATTAAACGGCCTTTAAAATTGAAAAAAAGAAAGTCAACAGAGCATTACCTCATCTAAAAAAAAAAAGCTCGTTTTCATTCAACGCCTACCTTGCGCTGGAGAGATCAAGCTAAGTGACAAACTCGTTCATTTTCATTGTCCTATTTGTTTGTGTCTTGCCTGAAGAAGACCTAAGAGGTCGAAACGCGTCGTGTTTTTGTCTTGTGACTCGTTTGTCCACGTTTCTCTTGGCGGTTCGCTTACATTTATTTAAGATTTGTTTAGATTTCAGCCTGCAGTCGTCTCACTTTGCAACTAGATCTAAAAATATGAGGCCATTGAAATGAAAACTCAGGTTCTGCATAAGTTAATTACAGCACATTGCCGTGGAACTGAAAATGTCAGCAGAGCATTAGTTTCGACAAATGAACTGAAAATATCAGCAGAGCACTAGTTTCGACAAATGAACCGAACATGTCAGCAGAGCACTAGTTTCGACAAATGAACCGAACATGTCAGCAGAGCATTAGTTTCGACAAATGAACCGAAAATGTCAGCACAGCATTAGTTTCGGCAAATGAACCGAACATGTCAGCAGAGCATTAATTTCGACAAATGAACTGAAAATATCAGCAGAGCATTAGTTTCGACAAATGAACCGAAAATAGCAGCAGAGCATTAGTTTCGACGAATAAACCGAAAATGTCAGCAGAGCATTAGTTTCGACAAATGAACCGAACATGTCAGCACAGCATTAGTTTCGACAAATGAACCGAAAATGTCAGCAGAGCATTCGTTAATCTGACAGTACATGGCCATTTAACTGAAGATGTCAACACAACATCGATTAAATCTAACAAATTAGCTTAGCAAATAAGAGAGAGAGAGAGAGAGAGAGAGATGGAGAAGAGAGAGAGAGAGAGAGAGAGAAGAAAGAGAAAGAGAGAGAGAGAGACAGACAGACAGACAGACAGAAAGAAGAAAGACCGAGGGAGACAGAGAGAGAGGGTAAGACAGACAGACAGAGAGACAGACAGAGACAGAGAGAGAGAGAGAAAGACAGACAGAGAGAGAGAGAGTGAGATAGAAGAAGAGAGAGGATGAGAGAGAGAGAGAGAGAGAGAGAGAGAGAGAGGAGAGAGAGAATATCACACAGGCAGGCAGGCAGACAGACAGGCAGACAGGCAGACGGACAGACAGACAAACACACAGACAGGAGGTGTCAGCAGTGCACCTTCTCCTCCGAAGTGCCGGCAATGGCGGGGGTGGAGGGGATGGAGGAGTGCGTGGTGGCGTGGGGGTTGAAGAACTCCTCCATGCTGAAGTTGTGCAGGTTGACCATGGAGGGGTTGCGGGTCTTGGTGTGCACGTCGATGGGACCCTCGTCCACCTCCACCTTGCCCTCCAGCCAGTAGGTCTTCATCAGGCCCTTGCCCTGCCCCAGACATGGACAGAGCGATAGGTAGATTGGTAGACAGACAGACAGACAGACAGAGGTAAATAGATAGGTAGGTAGGTAGGTACACAGACAGATAGGTATGTGATGGTGTGGAGTGGTGGTGGGGGGGGGGGTGGGGGGTGAGGGGGTGCAGGTGAAGACAGGCAGATGATGGTAGGTTGGGCCGGAATAGCTCAGTTGGTTGAGCGCCGGACTCGTAATCCAAGGGTTGCGGGTTCGAATCTCTGCCGGGCTGTTTCGGTATAGGAGGATTTTTCCCTCGGAGTTAACATTGGTTCTGACTCCATTTCCCATACAGTCCTTCGAATGAGACTATAAACCGAGGTTCCGTTTGTGAACGCACGCATAACCGACTTTCGGAAGAGAAGGCCAGTTTGGCCGTTGGTATGGATGACACGTTACACATAGAATGCACCTTCCCCGAAGATGGAGTATGGCTGCTTTAATGGCAGGATAAAGAACGGTCATACACACAAATATCCTCTCCCTTTGTTAAGCAGATGGGATTAATACCTGCCTGTCTATACAAGGAGTGTCCGCAGGAGTATCAGCCTGCGTACGCAGACGAAGAAGAAGAGAAAGAAGAAGAAGAAGAAGAAGAAGAAGAAGAAGAAGGAGGAAGGAGGAGGAGGAGGAGGAGGAGAAGAAGAAGAAGAAGAAGAAGAAGAAGAAGAAGATGGTAGGTTCAGGAACCAAGGGACAACAGCCAGCCAAAGAGAACGCAGAGGGAACGACATGAAGTTTCTTCCCTTTTCTTTCCCTTCCAAAGCCAGGAACTCCATGGCCAACAAAAGCCACGAAGCTGAAAATGTCGGCAACCAAGGATGCCAACTGCCCCTAAACCTGCGCCCTCTGCATCTACATAAACTCCACTTGGTCCCCTCTGCGTTCTCTTTGGCTGGCTGTTGACCCTTGGCTCCTGAACCGACCATCACCTGGCTGTCTTTGCCAGTACCTCCTACCGCTCCACACCATCACAGGCAGATAGACAGAGATAGACAGAGCGATAGACAGACATATAGATAGAAAGTAGACAGATGGATAGACAGAGAGAGAGACAGACAGACAGATAGATAGATAGATAGATAGATAGATAGATAGATAGATAGACAGACAGACTGACAGAAAGGAGGCAGGCAGGTAGTTAGGTAGATTAGACAGATCAAATAAGTTAGGTAGTAAGATAGATCTGACAGAGAGATAGATTAGATAGATAGATAGATCGATCGATAGATGAATTGATAGGCATAATGAAAGACAGGTAGATAGCCAGAGAGACACACAGATAGATAAACAGATAGATAGATCGGTTGGTAGGACACACACACACACACACACACACACACCACACACACACACACACACACACACACATATACACAGACGCAAAAACGCGCACGCACGCGTGCACACACACACACACACACACACACACACACACACACACACACACACACACATGATCATCGTCCCATGGGTGACGGAGTTATCGGTCGGGATTGCATGGTGCCTGACCTCTCAGCTGACACATAGGCACATACAGACACTAAGGAATACCTAAAATCACATTACATAATCTATCTATCTATTATTCTATTTTTTTTAATAACTTGCTTGAAACCCCGACATTGCTACCTTGACTGACTGAGCTATAAAGAATATGACTACACTATGAACGGATGGTGACAAACATATCTATAACATATATAACGACATCATCCAGCCCACAGAGAAGATTATGGTCATGACGAAACAGGCACTGACCTTGACCTCAATCTCCCCTCGTTCCGTCATGATGTACTGGCTTTTGTCTTCAATGGACACGTAGGTGTTGTGGCTCATCTGAATCTTCAGAGCTGCAGTGACATACAATATGTGTAAATGTATCCCTCGCAACAAAGATGTTCATGCACACCTGTGCATTATAATCGTTTTCTCTACTTATATTTACTTACTGAAACTTGACGTCTTTCAGGATGCATTGCACCCACACTTTCGAGCATTTCTCTGTGTTTGTCCTGCCTAAAAAAGAATCACTGGGTCGAAACACATTGTGCCTTTTTTTTTTTTTTTTTTTTTTTTTTTTTGGGGGGGGGGGGGGGGGGGATGTCTCCTTGTTTGTTCTGTGTACTCAGTGCTGTCATGTCTGCAAGGCGATTCGGTGTCGTAAGCAGCATTCCTTTACAGTTATGTTTTCTTGTGGGAGCAAGAGTTACCCTACTTGTTTGTTGTTTATTGTTGACTGTTCCTGCCTCATTTCATATTTACTTTCACATTGTGTCCGTGTTCTACGGCGTGTGTGACGAGTGAATTTTCAACAAAAATAGGCCTATGTTTTTCGCAGATGTTTGTCAAGCAGCAGACATACAAAAGAACATTGCAATACATCCCATTCTTCCATACTGGCTGCAGTCTAGGAAGTATTGTTTAGTACTTATTTAGGTCAGCTGTTTGCAACGTTTGAAAAAAAAACATTGTGGAAAAGAAACATCCCCCCCCCTATTATGTATGAAATATCTGTACTGTTGCCTTCAACTCCGTTCTGTGTGTGTGGTGTGTGTTGTGTGTGTGTGTGTGTGTGGTGTGTTGTGCGTGCGTGCGTGTGGTGTGTGTGCGTGCGTACATGTGTGGTTGTGTGTGTGTGGTGTGTTGTGTGTGTGTGTGTGTGTGTGTGTATGTGTGCCAGCGCGCGTGCGTGTGTGTTTGTACTTTGGCTTGTTTTTAGTAACGCTGGAGTCTGCATCCATTTCCAGCATAAGGTGTCAGTCAATCGACTGCGGGAAATGTGTAAGTCTGTACTCTGTTTGAACTGATTTCAATGCAGTTGCGCTGCGGCTGTACCTTACAGTGAATAGACATTGAATCGATGAGCAGAAGACAGGCTGACGGACACACCGACACTCACGGTGACAGACACACCAACACTCACGGTGACTGACACACCGACACTCACGCTGACAGACACACCGACACTCACGCTGACTGACACACCGACACTCACGCTGACTGACACCGATACTCACGCTGACTGACACACCGACACTCACGCTGACAGACAAACCAACACTCACGCTGACAGACACACCGACACTCACGCTGACAGACACACCAACACTCACGCTGACAGACACACAAACACTCACGCTGACAGACACACCAACACTCACGCTGACAGACACCAACACTCACGCTGACAGACACACCAACACTCACGCTGACAGACACACCACACTCACGCTGACAGACACACCGAACTCACGCTGACAGACATACCGACGCTCACACTGACAGACACACCAACACTCATGCTGACAGACACACCAACACTCACGCTGACAGACACACCAACACTCACGCTGACAGACACACCAACACTCACGCTGACAGACACCGACGCTCACATGACAGACACACCACACTCATGCTGACAGACACACCAATCTCACGCTGACAGACACACCGACACTCACGCTGACAGACACACCGACACTCACGCTGACAGACGCACCGACACTCAAGCTGACAGACGCACCGACACTCACGCTGACAGACACACCAACACTCACGCTGAAAGACACACCAACACTCACGCTGACAGACACACCGACACTCACGCTGACAGACGCACCGACACACACGCTGACAGAGACACCAATACTCACGCTGACAGACACACCAACACACACGCTGACAGTCACACCGACACTCAAGCTGACAGACACGCCGATACTCACAGACACACCAACACTCACGGTGACAGACACACCAACACTCACGCTGACAGACACACCAACACTCACGCTGACAGACACACCGACACTCACGCTGACAGACACACCAACACTCACGCTGACAGACACACCGACACTCACAGACACACCAACACTCACGTTGACTGACACACCAACACTCACGCTGACTGACACACGGACACTCACGCTGACAGACACACAACACACACGCTGACAGACACACCGACACTCACGGTCACAGACACACTGACAATCACGCTGACAGACACACCAACACTCACGCTGACAGACACACCAACACTCACACTGACAGACACACCGATACTCACGCTGACAGAAACACCGACACTCACGCTGAAAGACACACCGATACTCACAGACACACCACACTCACGCTGACAGACACACCAACACTCACGCTGACAGACACACCAACACTCACGCTGACAGACACACCAGACACTCACCACAACACACGCTGACTGACCACACCAACACTCACGCTGACAGAACACCACCACAACACCACAGCTGACAGACACACCAACACTCACCTGACAGACACACCAACACTCACGCTGACAGACACACCACACTCCCTGACGACACACCACACTCACGCTGACAGGACACACCAGCACTACCACTGACGACACACCGACACTCACGCTGACGGACACACCGACACTCACGCTGACAGACACACCGACACTCACACTGACAGACACACCGACACTCACAGATACACCAACATTCACACTGACAGACACACCGACACCCACGCTGACAGACACACCGACACTCACGGAGGCCGTGGGACTCCATCCTGGACGCCAGGTTGACGGTGTCTCCGAACAGGCAGTACCGGGGCATGATATTGCCCACCACACCCGCCACCACGGGGCCTGTGTTCAAACCTGCCCACACCAACACCAAGCACACAGACGAGTAGGGGAACATGCTAGCTTCGTGAAACTGTTGTAACCCTCTTCCCTGTTTTATTGAGGAAAACAGTTATGATCACAGATGAAAGCAGTGATAAAAAAGAATCCTAACGCCTTGGCTTAAGGCTGTGTCAGACCAATTGACGTTGGCTAGAACACCAAGGCTACATCAAAATGTTGTTATGCTCTGCATAGTTATGCGGGGATTGTCTTCAGTCGTGACAAGCTCCTAGCATAACACCATCAGTCTCCAAAATCCCTCGAAGTCGGAGTGTGGCTGCCCACGTGGCAGGGTAATCAAAAACGGTCACACACGTAATGTTCTCATCCCTAGCTGATGCATTTGTACTATAGCGTTCAAGTGCTTCGGCTGTTCGGATGATCTCTGGACTCTTTTAGCCAAACTGTTTTCCAAGAGACAGAGAGAGAGAGATAGATAGATAGATAGAGAGAGAGAGAGAGAGAGAGAGAGAGAGAGAGAGAGAGAGAGAGACAGAAGACAGACAGACAGACATACAGACAGACACAGACAGACAGAGCAGAGAGACAGAGATAGAGACAGAGATAGAGACACAAACAGAGAGAATGCACTCCATCTGTCATTAGAATAATCAAAAGAAGTACTTCCACTTCCTTTCACTGGATTTCAACTGAAAACACAATTGTTCCAATATATCCTTCCAAGAACTTGTTGATCATGTTTCTGTTTTTTCTTTCACCTTCCCTTTATTTATTGGCTTTTTACCTGAATACACGTTAGGGGGGAGAAAAGCGAAATTAATTGCAAATTGACCGTGTTGAATGCATGCACCGGATTTGTCAATTCCTTTTATGGTCTTTGCAGTGGCATAAACATCAATGATTATTTCTATAATGTTTTTGTTTTCTTTCCTGCATTGTGTTACATTTGTTTGATAAACGTAGGCATGTGTGATACAGACAGGGCCCAGCGGATCAAGCAAAGTTCTTCTGATCCAGAGGTCCTGGGTTCAATATCCCATTTCAGGCAATCAGGTTTGACGGAGATGTTCACTTCTGAGCCAACGTCTTTGCAGACTGCTACCTTCTTCTGGTCTTTAGCTTGAGACTTCAGATCTATATCCCCGAGTGTGAACGCATGCATTAAAAAATCTTCGCAAGCAATCGTGTGCCAGTGGGATAGATGGTCGAAAACCAATCAGCCAATTAAACACACACACACACACACACACACACACACACACACACACACACACACACACGCACACACAAAATACGCACACCGATGACATGTTTGGTTATTCCCGAAGACGTAGCATGGCTACCTTAATTAACGGTGATATTAAAAAAGCTGACACACCCGTACCCCAAAACCTCAATGGTGAAACGTAGAGTCCAAGCTGAGCCATGGAGAAGAAAAAGAAGATGATGAAGAGGAAGAAGTCGAGAAAGGAGAAAAAGGAAATCAGATGCACATGTTACAAGGACGTTGCACGATACCAAAGACATGTATTTCAGTCGCTGTGCGTGCTGATTTAAAAGATACTTTTTAAATTTTTTTTATTATTCTCTCTCTTCTCTTCCTTCTCCCCTACCCACTTCCTTCTCACTCTACTCCCCACCAACCGACACCTGCCCTCTCTGTCTCCCCCTGCTTTATGTTTTTCATCTGTACATTTTTTTTTCTAAGCCATCGCTGCAGCAAATTAACAAATCTTATTTACTGGTTTGTTACTGAGTCATCGCTGTCCTTGCTGTCACTCCGCTGTAATATGTGAATTCTTATTACTTTTGAAATGCCTCACATTCATTTCAATGTATGGTCTGATTGGCATTAAGAACGAACAAGATGCAAAGCATATAGACGAACTCCCAAATTATCTTGAATACGCGTGAGATATTCCATAAAGAGGAGAAACCGCTTTGGGCCGTTATAGCCGTTATTAACGGCCATTCTGGTAAACATCGGCCATCATCTGTGTGACCCATAATGAACATACCTACAAATTTTCAGAAAGATCGGCCAAGTACTTTCTGAGATATTCCATAAAGAAGAAAAACTGTTATGGGCCGTTATAACCGTTAGTAACAAATATAACGGTAAAATAAAACATCGGGCATCATCCGTGACCCATAATGAACATACCTACAAATTTTCAGAAAGATAGGCCCAGTAGTTTTGTCTGGAGCGAGTGGAACACATTTTGACCTCGGAACGGACGGACAGACAGACAGACAGACAGAGAGACACGCAGACAGCATATCTTCGTTCCATTTCTAAAGTACTCCCTGTTCTATAAGTACTGGGAGTAAAACAAACAACAACAAACAAAAAAACAAAAAAAAAAAACAGCTGACAGCTGTGTGGTCTGCACTGACCAATGCGGACTCTGAGTTGTTTGGTGGGCTGGTGAGGAATAGTGAAGTTGAGCACAGCCCTCAGTAGGGACAGCGACATGTCGGCCATGATGGTGGCGTGACGTAACCCGTTGCCCACCGGAAGTCCCGACACCACCATGTAAGCATCTCCGATCGTCTCCACCTGAAAAAAGCGAAAAGATGTGGTCGTTATGAAAAGATGGAGGAGGAGGAGGAGGAAGGAGGAGGAGCAGGGTGGAGGAAGAAGAGAAGGAAGAAGAGGAAAAGAGGAAGCCGTAAAAAAAAAGGTTAAAAAAAGTAAAGAAAGAAGAAGAAGAGAGAAGAAGAAGAAGACGAAGAAGAAGAAGAAGAAGAAGAAGAAGGAAAGAAGAAGAAGAGGAGGAGGAGGAGGAGGAGGAGGAGGAGGAGGAGACAGGAAAAAGAAGAAGAAGAATGAGAACAAGGAGGAGGAGGATGAGGAGAAGAAGAAGAAGAAAGAAGAAGAAGAAGAAGAAGAAGAAGAAGAAGAAGATGATGATGATAATGAAAGAAGTTCGAGCAAAAGTTGAAGAATGAAGAAAGCAACAATGCTAACAATGACGTTGATGCTTTTAGTGACAAAAATCACGACAGTGACCATGCCGATGTCTTTGACAATGGTACTCTCTCAATGACGTGAAGTAGGTAACAACAAAGACGTCAGTCTTCACCTTATAGACGTCAAACTGCTGGATGGTGTTGTCGTAGACGGTGTACAGGAGGTTCAGCAGTTCGATGATCTGACGACACACATGGCGTGTACAATGTCAGCAGATTTGGGAGAATTGTTGCTGTATTTCATATCACACAAATGCACGCAAAACATCACCCCTACCTGTTTTCGTTTATAAGCACGTAGATGAACGATTGAGAACCTCTCTCTTCATCACACACACAACACACACACACACACACACACACACACACACACACACACGACACAACACACACACACACACACACACACACACACACACACACACACCACACACGCACGCACGCACGAAAGCTCAGAGAGAGAGAGAGAGAGAGAGAGAGAGAGAGAATTATTCGTACTTTTAGATTTTTTTTTTACAAAGGACGTCTACCTGCATGGGCGTACTCTCACTGGCGATCTGGGTGAAGCCGACGATATCGGAGAAGTAGACAGTCACTGACGGGAACAACTCGGCTTGCACGTGCATTCCGGACTTCAGATCGTCCGCCACTTTTCTGTCAAAACGTTTCCTAACTAATGAACAAAAAGCTCTCTTCTTTCTTTCTCTTTGTACTCTAATTATTACTCTCTTTTACTTCTTGAACATTTTCTTCTGTTAAAAAAAAGATGGATTCTGTTCTGTACCCCCTCCCCCCCCCCCCCCCCCCCCCCCCCCGTCTGTATGCGTTTTGCCAATTGTTTCTTTTCAGATTCCACTTTTTTTTTTATTGAACAAGGGCTATATGCAACAAAAAATAAGAGGACGTTTTTGTTTGATTACTATGCTCAATAAAAAATGTCTTTTTTTGTTATTTCTTCCTCTTCTTGTTCTCCTCCTCCTTTTTTCTCCTTCTTTTCTCTCGTTTCCACCACCACCTCCTCCTCCCCCTTCTTCTCTTTCCTTACCTGGCTTGGCCTTATGGCCAGTGGCTTTTGTGATGGATTTGATATCTCACATTTTTTGTGCTCTACATGAATTCTCCGTATCTTGCTTATAATTACGAGCCACTGTGCTTCAACCACGCAGGCTGAAAACTGTGGCCAGGGATGTAAATCATACCAGTTTAAATTCCCAACAGTGTGGCCAGGGATGTAAATCATACCAGTTTAAATTCCCAACAGTGTGGCCAGAGGATGTAAATCATACCAGTTTAAATTCCCAACAGTGTGGCCAGGGATGTAAATCATACCAGTTTAAATTCCCAACAGTGTGGCCAGGAATGTAAATCATACCAGTTTAAATTCCCAACAGTGTGGCCAGGGATGTAAATCATACCAGTTTAAATTCCCAACAGTGTGGCCAGGAATGTAAATCATACCAGTTTAAATTCCCAACAGTGTGGCCAGGAATGTAAATCATTACCAGTTTTAAATTCCAACAGTGTGGCCAGGAATGTAAATCATACCAGTTTAAATTCCCAACAGTGTGGCCAGGAATGTAAATCATACCAGTTTAAATTCCCAACAGTGTGGCCAGGAATGTAAATCATACCAGTTATTAAATTCCACAACAGCGTGGCCAGAATGTAAATCATACCAGTTTAAATTCCCAACAGTGTGGCCAGGAATGTAAATCATACCAGTTTAAATTCCCAACAGTGTGGCCAGGAATGTAAATCATACGTTTAAATTCCCAACAGTGTGGCCAGGAATGTAAATCATACCAGTTTAAATTCCCAACAGTGTGGCCAGGAATGTAAATCATACCAGTTTAAATTCCCAACAGTGTGGCCAGGGATGTAAATCATACCAGTTTAATTCCCAACAGTGTGGCAACTGTCAGCTCATGAAATATATTCTTTTTTTTGGAAAGATCAGTACACAGTATTTCTCTGAATTCTAGTGGTAAATTTCAATGAATGAGAGAGAGAGAGACAGACAGACAGACAGATAGACAGACAGACAGGCAACTAGCCAGCCAGCGAGCCAGCCAGCCACCACACACACACACACACACGTGCGCGCGCGCGCGCGCGCCAACCACCACACACACACACAACACACACACACAGATACACGGAAAGACAAACACACAAAGACAGATAGACAGACAGACAGACGGACAAACAGACAGACAGACAGACAGACAGACAGATTCAGACAGACAGACACACAAACACTCAAACAGACAAAAACAGACAGACAGTCAGCTAGACAGACAGCCAGCCAGTCAGACAAAGCCAGCCAGACAGCCAGACAGCCAATAAGACAGAGTCAGTGCTGACTTGGGTAGCATCCTGTAGAGCAGGGTGTCGGTCTTCCTCTTCTCTTCGGCCAGCTGGGCGGTCCTCTCGGCCACGACGTCCTCCAGACGTGCCGAGTACTTCTCCATCATCTTCAGCATGTTGTCCATGATGCCTGTCGTCCTGCACAGGTCCGTTCAAGTCGGGTCAGATCAGTTCACGTTTTTCATGGCCCAGCCCCCCCCCCGCCCCCCCCCCCCCCCCCACACACACACAGAGGAGGGGCGTATCAGGATTGTCCAATCATGAAAAATCGATTCCACATACATTTGTTAACAGAAAAAATATCTCGGTGAACGCCAAAATCCCAGTGAACACGAGGATCCCGGTAAATATCAACATCCCAGTAGCAGACACCAACATCCATAGAACACCAACACCCCAGTGAAGTCCAATATCTCAGAGAAGATCAACATCTTGGTGAACACCGACATCTTTGTGAACACTGATAACCTAGTAAACACCAACAAGCAAATGAACACTAACATCCAAGCAAACACCAACATCCCACTAACACTAACATATCAGTGAACACCAACTTTCCATTAACACTAACATACCACTGGACATAACATCCCAGCGAACACCAACATCCCACTAAAACTAACGTATCAGTGAACACCAACATCCCACTAACACTAACATATCAGTGAACACCAACATCCCACTAACACTAACATATCAGTGAACACCAACTTTCCATTAACACTAACATGCCACTGAACACTAACATCCCAGCGAACACCAACATCCCACTAACACTAGCATATCAGTGAACACCAACTTTCCATTAACACTAACATGCCACTGAACATTAACATCCCAGCGAACACCAACATCCCACTAACACTAACATATCAGTGAACACCAACATCCCGCTAACACCAACATCCCAGCGAACACCAGCATCCCACTAACACTGACACCCCAGTGAATACTAGCACCCTAATGAACACCAACATCCAGGTTAACACCAACATCCCAGTCATCATCAACACACTGACGAACATCAACCTCGCTGTAAGCATCGGTAGGGTGTTGATGTTTACTGCGAGGTCGATGTTCACCAGTGTGTGAACACCAACCCATCCCAATGACCACCAGCATCCCGGTAAACACTGACGTCGCAAAGAATGCTAACACCCTGATGAACACCAACAGACCAGTAAACATCAACATCTCAATGAAAAGCATCCTGATAAACATCGACACGCTGGTGAACAGTAAACACCTATGTCCTAAGAAACACAAACAGCCAAATAAACACCGGCATCCCAAGAGATTCTGATGCCCCGAATAAACACCCCCACCCTTCTAAACGCTCAGCGAACATCAACATCCTGATGAACGTCAACACTCTAGTGAACATCTTCTTCCTTCTGTACAGTGAGCACCAAACACATGAATAAAACCAACATCCCCATGAGCAAACACAGACCCCCAGTGACAGCCGACCCCCCTCCCAACTAACCAACACACCACCCCCATCCCACCCCTCCCTTTCCCTCCAGACTGATACGGGTGTGGTCACTGACTGGAAGGGGTTGAGTCTCTTACCCCATCCCACCCCTCCCTTTCCCTCCAGACTGATACGGGTGTGGTCACTGACTGGAAGGGGTTGAGCCTCTTACCCCATCCCACCCCTCCCTTTCCCTCCAGACTGATACGGGTGTGGTCACTGACTGGAAGGGGTCGAGCCTCTTACCCCATCCCACCCCTCCCTTTCCCTGCAGACTGATACGGGTGTGGTCACTGACTGGAAGGGGTCGAGCTCTTACCCCATCCCACCCCTCCCTTTCCCTCCAGACTGATACGGGTGTGGTCACTGACTGGAAGGGGTTGAGTCTCTTACCCCATCCCACCCCTCCCTTTCCCTGCAGACTGATACGGGTGTGGTCACTGACTGGAAGGGGTTGAGTCTCTTACCCCATCCCACCCCTCCCTTTCCCTCCAGACTGATACGGGTGTGGTCACTGACTGGAAGGGGTTGAGTCCTCTTACCCCATCCCACCCCTCCCTTTCCCTGCAGACTGATACGGGTGTGGTCACTGACTGGAAGGGGTTGAGCTCTTACCCCATCCCACCCCTCCCTTTCCCTGCAGACTGATACGGGTGTGGTCACTGACTGGAAGGGGTTGAGTCTCTTACCCCATCCCACCCCTCCCTTTCCCTCCAGACTGATACGGGTGTGGTCACTGACTGGAAGGGGTTGAGTCTCTTACCCCATCCCACCCCTCCCTTTCCCTGCAGACTGATACGGGTGTGGTCACTGACTGGAAGGGGTTGAGTCTCTTACCCCATCCCACCCCTCCCTTTCCCTCAGACTGATACGGGTGTGGTCACTGACTGGAAGGGGTTGAGTCTCTTACCCCATCCCACCCCTCCCTTTCCCTGCAGACTGATACGGGTGTGGTCACTGACTGGAAGGGGTTGAGTCTCTTACCCCATCCCACCCCTCCCTTTCCCTCCAGACTGATACGGGTGTGGTCACTGACTGGAAGGGGTTGAGTCTCTTACCCCATCCCACCCCTCCCTTTCCCTGCAGACTGATACGGGTGTGGTCACTGACTGGAAGGGGTTGAGTCTCTTACCCCATCCCACCCCTCCCTTTCCCTGCAGACTGATACGGGTGTGGTCACTGACTGGAAGGGGTTGAGTCTCTTACCCCATCCCACCCCTCCCTTTCCCTGCAGACTGATACGGGTGTGGTCACTGACTGGAAGGGGTTGAGCCTCTTACCCCATCCCACCCCTCCCTTTCCCTGCAGACTGATACGGGTGTGGTCACTGACTGGAAGGGGTTGAGCCTCTTACCCCATCCCACCCCTCCCTTTCCCTGCAGACTGATACGGGTCTCTGTACCCCATCCCACCCCTCCCTTTCCCTGCAGACTGATACGGGTGTGGTCACTGACTGGAAGGGGTTGAGTCTCTTCATCAGGCGCAGCACTCGGCGGGAGGTGGGTCTGAGGGTGGGCTCCTCGGCCCAGCAGCCCTGGATGAGGCGGACGAAGCTGTTCATCACGCTCTGGTACTCGCCGGGTAGGTCGCCGATCATGGGCCGGAAGTACGACTCCCCGTCCGCCTGGGCCACCTTGAGCACGATGTCTGCCGGCAGAGAAAGGTCGTCGTCGTCATCGTCGTTGTCGTTGTCGTTCATCATCTCATCATCATCATCATCATCATCATCATCATCATCATCATCATCATCATCGTTCTCGTTGTCATCGTCGCCGTCTTTGCTGATATCATCATCATCATCATCATCATCATCATCATCATCACCACCACCACCACCACCATCGTCGTCGAAGTCGTCAAGATCATCGTCGTTGTCGTCGTCGCCAACGTTATCATTTATCATCATCTACCATCGTTATCATCATCTTTGTCATCATCGCATGTATGTGCTGTGACGGACGTTTACACTGTCATGGATTTCCATAGGGTCAGTCTTGCGCGACAGGGCAGAGGTGGTAATGATCAGTCCAGGCCTTTCACGTTATTCATCCAGAACTTTTTGTAGTTTGCCTCTGGGACGCGTCCACCCTAGACTGTACCCTGTTGAATGGCCGTGGAAAGGGAGTCATGGTGAGATACATGTCCTCCCTCTACTGTACCCTGTGAACGTTGTTTCATCTGGGAGTCATGGCAATTTACACGTCCATCCTCCACTGTATCCTGTAGAAGGGTCCTGAACTGGGCGTCACGACAAAATAATGTCCACCCCCATCTGCATCCTGTAGAATGGTCCTGAACAGAAGTCAGGCAAACACATGTCCACCTTCGCTGTACCTGTAGATGTCCTGAACAGAAGTCACGGCAGATTAAAAGTTCACTTTCATCTGCACCCTACAGAATTATCCTGGACAATGAGTCATGGGGAGAAACTTGTCCATTGTCATTGCACTCTGTAAAATGACCCTGGACAGGGAGTTAGGGCGAGACACCTGCACAATCATATTCTGTAAAATAATCCTAGACAAAGAATCATGGCAAAATAGATATCCAGTCTCCTTTGTGCCTTGTAGAATGGGCTTGGATAGGGATCTTCAGCCTCTCTGGACCTTTTAGCATGGGCCTGGGTAAAAAGTAACGGCGAGATACCCGTTGGTGCAAGACAAGCTTACGACGTGTTGTTGATTGTGAGGAGAGAAAGTATAATAGAACGATGCGCAGAGACTAAAGTTAAGCAAAATTTAATGGGCGGTAAGTTTTCTTCCAAACTGGACGGTACATAGCGTGCAGAAAATCTCTGTGTTGAGACCTAAGAGCTGGTTTGTGTTGTTGGTATGCCTGTAGGTTGTATGCCCAGGGATCCATGAAAGAAACAGCATTGTAGATTTCTCACGATTAATTTTTCACTGGAAAACAAGCACAGAGGGTCAGAGAGAAGGAGAGAGAGAGAGAGAGAGAGAGAGAGAGAGAGAGAGAGAGAGAGAGAGAGAGAGAGAGAGAAACAGACAGACAGACAGCCAGCCAGCCCAGCCAGCCAGTTAACAGTGTAGAGCGTCCCGACAGAGAACTCCCTCTCTTCACCTCTAGGCGTCATGGTGAGCATGTGGAGCTCCTCCTCGTAAGCGGAGTTCTTGCAGAGGATCTCTTTGAGGACGACGGCCAGGGAGTAGATGTCGGCAGGCTGCGTGTACTGCCGCCGTTCTCCACGTAACACCCGCCTCAGGTTCTCAGGCGCCGTCCAGAACAGTTCTGCAAGGCACACGAGATCAGGGGGCAGGTTGGTCAACAGGTCGTCCACGAACATAGGGAAGGGGGAAGGGGGATGAGAGGGCAGTGGGGGAGGGATAAGCAGGAAGAGAGTACTAGGGAAGTGGAACAGGGAAGTGGCTCAAGATCTGGGGAATTTACATCACTTTATATTCACAGCCCTAATAAAGTTATCATCACATGATACCCCTGCCATAACATATGTTATCATCATATCAGCCTCACTGCCATAATGCATATTATCATCACATTGTACTCACTGCCAAAAAGGATCATCAAATAATAAGTCGTGTTATATGTTATTATCCATAACTCACTGCCTTCATAGGTGTTGCTATCACATCATACTTTGATAATAAATGCAATGATCACATCATACCGCCGTAATGGATGGATGACATCATCACATCATACTGGCTGTCGTAACGGATATTCTCATCACATCAGAGTCACTGTCAAAATTATTACCACTCCACACTCACTGCCTTGATAATGTTATCTTGACATCATAATCTCTGCAATAATGGATGCGATCACTACACATACTCACTGCCATAATGGATGTTATCATTACCCTATAGTCTCTGCCATAGTGGGAATTTGTAAACTCATCAGAACAAGCTGCCATGCCTGACCAAAGCGCCACCAGATGTCGCCACCAGCAGACGCGTAGTACTGCACTGGACCCCGGCCCACTGCAGAGTCCTTGGAAACGAGCAGGTGACCTACCTGGACAAAAAAGCGCTGGAGGAGAACAATCCAGCAGCAGTAGCAGCAGCAGCAGCAGCTTAGGCGAAATGCAAATCATCAGTAAACTTGCAACGACAAGACTGTCCATGAGAGACGACCTCCTGTCCAGGGACGACGACCTCCTCTTGACCTTAGAGCAGCGAAGTGTCTCGGTGAGGCTCTGCACCAGGCTCAACAGACTGAACTGTCAAGTATAAAGCTGAGAGGCTGTCGCCTTCTCCAACCCGACTCTGTGGACAGGAAGAGAATGCGGAGGATGTGCTCCGTAGGTATCCTCTCCTGCAAGACGAGATGAGTGGCTTCTGGACTCTCTGTTGAAGACCGGCTGCTACCAAGAGTAGAGAAAGCCTGTATTCAACACCCAAGCTGGACTGATCATCTAGAATGTGAACGACCACGTTACTCACTGCCGTATCGGGTGTTGTCGTCCTGGTTGTCCAGGGGTGGTTCTCCCCTCAGCAGGTTGCGGAGGCCGAAGCCGGCCAGCTTGCATGTCCACCTGCTGTCCACGAGGCAGTTGGAACTGTGCAGGTTGCCGTGCACCTTCATCTCCGTGCTGTGGATGAACTGCAGACCCTGACCATCCCACACAAACACACAGAGTAGGCAGGAGTGGTACGAAAAGGGCGGGAGCGGGAAGGAGGAGGAGAAGGAGTGGTGTGGTGGTGGTGGTGGTGGTGGTGGTGGTGGCTGGAGGGGGAGGTAACAAAGCAAATAATATTTCGCTTCCCTCACTCACTCAAGAACTCCCGCGCTCACAGTTATTTCATTCGTATAGAGAGAGAGAGAGAGAGAGAGAGAGAGAGAGAGAGAGAGAGAGAGAGAGAGAGAGAGAGAGAATACAGAAAGAGAGTGATCACAGAGGAGAAGGAGGAGGAGGAGGCGGAGGACGAAGAAGAAGAAGAAGAAGAAGAAGAAGGAGAAGAACTAGAAGAAGGACAAGAAGAACAAGAACAAGAAGAACAAGAAGGATTAATTGTGTGTGTGTGTGTGTGTGTGTGTGTGTGTGTGTGTGTGTGTGTGTGTGTCCTTGCGTGTGTGCGTGCGTGCGCGTGTGGTGAGAGAGAGAGAGAGAGAGAGAGAGAGGAGAGAGAGAAGAGAGAGAGGGGCTGACAGACAGACTGACTGACAGACAGACAGAGAGAGACAGCGGAGGGGGGGGGGGGCAGCACTTACAGAAGTAATATCCATGGCCATGGAAAACTGAAACATGCTGTCCAGGCGTATGTCATTGTTCTGTATGATGTCCTGAAAGCATACAACATGGCCCACTTTGAAGTCTGTTTGGTTGTCCCGAAATGCGTTATTTTACATTGCAATCCTGTGGGGGAAGAAACAAATGTATACATGTATTTTTTTTATTCTTTGATATCCTGAACACGCAGCAAAGTATATTTCCGTCATTGTTGTCTGTTATGTTATAAAAACATACAGCATGCATTGACTGATGTCACTTGGTTCTAGCTGGTTCAAAACACAATATGCACCTACTTCATTTCATCATGCAATGTCCTGAGACCACATAGCGTCTGAGGCCGTGGTTTGTGCAATGACTATAGAGGCTTCCTCTATTAGGCCAGTTTGTAGGCATTTCTCCCAGTTTGTAGGCATTTCTCCCAGTTTTAGGCATTTCCCCAGTTTGTAGGCATTTCCCCCAGTTTGTTGGCATTTCCCCCAGTTTGTAGGCATTTCCCCCAGTTTGTTGGCATTTCTCCCAGTTTGTTGGCATTTCCCCCAGTTTGTAGGCATTTCTCCCAGTTTGTTGGCATTTCCCCCAGTTTGTTGGCATTTCCCCCAGTTTGTTGGCATTTCCCCCAGTTTGTTGGCATTTCCCCCAGTTTGTTGGCATTTCCCCCAGTTTGTAGGCATTTCCCCCAGTTTGTTGGCATTTCCCCCAGTTTGTAGGCATTTCCCCCAGTTTGATGGCATTTCTCCCAGTTTGTTGGCATTTCCCCCAGTTTGTAGGCATTTTCCCCAGTTTGTTGGCATTTCCCCCAGTTTGTTGGCATTTCCCCCAGTTTGTTGGCATTTCCCCCAGTTTGTTGGCATTTCCCCCAGTTTGTTGGCATTTCTCCCAGTTTGTTGGCATTTCTCCCAGTTTGTTGGCATTTCTTGGCATTTCTCCCAGTTTGTTGGCATTTCTCCCGGCTAACAAGCATGAAGTGAGAACCAAGCCACAAGGCCAGATGAGAGGGTGGGTTAGGGGTTTCCCCTCTTCCCCCATGGCTCGTTGCCCCCCCCCCCCTCCCCCACTCCCCACCCCTCCCCGTCCTCACCGTGAGCCTTTCAGTGTTTCCCCCTCCACTTCTCATGTAAAGGAATCCAGAGAGTGGGGGTCATTCTGCAAAAGGAGACATCTCTCTCCCCGCCTTTGAAAAAAAAAAATCGGAACAGGAAACAATCCCAGCCCCTGTCCTCTTTGTTCTTGTTTCCTCTCTCTCTCTCTCTCTCTCTCTCTCTCTCTCTCTCTCTCTCCTTTTCTTTTTCTTTTTTTTTTTTTTAAAGAAATTTATCTACTTATTCTTTATTTTTTAAAACTAAATTTCCGCCGTTTTTGGTTTGCTATGTAGTTTAATGCTTGGGTACGATTATCACCCTTCCTGTTCACTGAAATAGGCCTAATTGGTCATATTTTTAAGTACATATTCATGGGAAAAAACGGAGATTTAAAAACATAACGAAACCCGTCTACGTGTTCTCCGGAGTTGCATTTCAGGCATGATCTCTTACAATGTGCAAGCTCTGTCACAGTCAGTCGGTGGGTGAAAAACATGAAACGTACAAAGCGAGACAGCAACAAGTCAGGAAGTATTTTGACCATGGTCCGTACTTACATGTCGCCGGTAACGGGGAAGTGACCTACTACCTCGTTGTAAACTCGAAGGTCCGTTACTTGCAGATCCATATGTCGAGAGTAACCTTTAACCTCGTGGTTTGCAGTGGGTGAGGGGTGGGTAACGTACAACGAGGATAGGGCATGAGTTCGTCGTGGGTTAGATTAAAACAAAGCCACTGGACACGTTCAGTGATGACAAACTTCTCGCAAAGTTAAGATTTTGTCGTCACAACATCTTCCAGCTGACAGACACTCTCCGAGAAGACACTGACTGCACAGACTGAGACACGGAACTCGGCCCCCTGCTCTACAAGTGTGTCTGTAGCTCCCAAGTTCGTCTGCTACGATAGTTGGCTTTGGTCTTGGTGCGTGTGTGGGTAGGCTAAATCTGTCTTCGTGCCTGTGTGTGTCACTGTTCTTTTGTGTCAGTGTGTGTATGTGTGAGTGTGACTTCATCATGTTTATGGCCTTTTAATAGTTTTATCAAAATTGTTTTAGTTCAGCTGCTTTTTCAGTCTTTGTGTGTGTCTGTGTCAGCGTGTTTGTGGGCATGCGCAGAAGGTTGGGGGTTATTCAAGACATGCGCAGGAGGGAATCCCTCTTTTTATCTGACCTTCACCCTTTACTTTCTAGATACTTCGTAAGTAGAAACCGAGACAAAACCCAGAGGATATAGCTACGAAAGTAGAATGCGCTGAACCCACAGGTTTGTACCCAGGAGTTAATCTCGTTGTAGAAGTAAATTTACCGACGACATATAAGTACGGCCCCATGTCGCTACAACATGCGCCCGCTCTGGAATCTAAACATTCTTCAGATACGCATTTTACAGGGGATCTCTTTAAATGCTTTTAACTTTCTTAGTTTTGAAGGAATCATCGCGATCTTTGGTGTAAGATAAAGCCAGCTTGATGCATAGAATATGTTTTATTTTTTCTACAATAAAGGACGAAGTATTACAATACCATCAGGGGGCTGGAATAGCTCAGTTGGTAGAGTGCCGGACTCGTAATCCAAGGGTTGCGGGTTCGAATCTCCGCTGGGCCGTTTCGGTACAGGGGGATTTTTCTCTCGGAGGTAACATTAGTTCTGACTTCATTTCCCATACAGTCCTTCGAATGAGACTATAAACCGAGGTTCCGTGTGTGAACGCACGCATAACATCTTGCACACACGTAAAATCTCATCACCAACTTTCGGAAGAGAAGGCCAGTTTGGTTGTGGGTATGGATGACACGTTACACATAGCATGCACCTTCCCCGAAGATGGAGTATGGCTGCCTTAATGGCGGGATTAAAAAAAAAAACGGTCGTGCACACAAAACTCCACTCCCTTTGTAGGGTAGATGGGATTAATACTTGCCTGTCCATATATGGAGTGTCCACAGGAGTATCAGCCTGCGTACACAGAAGAAGAAGAATGCCATCACTGGAGTTGCTGCAGAAGTGCAGCCTCAAAAAGAAGTCTTTAAACGCAGGTGGGGATACAGTGTTTTTTTTTTACTTAAACTGGTTGGTGATATTTTATTTTGTGTTAGAACAGTCTTTTGGTTTCAGCGCTTGACTTGATTAAGTTTCACGCT
>CM065733.1:61300753-61310753 GCA_033310375.1 Conus canariensis | reverse complement strand
TAACACTTCCAGACAAAAGTGAAGAGTCTTTTAACATTTATTTATGAAAACAAACTATTCACAATATATAAAATTAATGACACAGGGATTTATGAATGAGTAAAACATTTAAAATCACAAAGTGAAAAATAGTCACACACACAGAGAAATCAATGTCGAAAAACAAACAGTGTCCAAAAACACGTGGAAAAGAAAAGGAAGAAGAAGAAGAAGAAGGAGAAGAAGAAGAAGAAGAAGAAGAAGGAGAAGAAGAAGAAGAAGAAGAAGAAGAAGAAGAAGAAGAGAGAGAGAGAGAGAGAGAGAGAGAGAGAGAGAACGAAAACGAAGACGAAGACGAAAACAAAAACGAAATCTTGAAAAGAACGGCAAAACATGTTTATAAACCAATCATTGTCTGCTTGCCAAGACAGAAAACGTGTTGTGCACAAAGATAAAACGAAAGTGCTTCGATGGCTGTATACAAACTCCTCCCACGAAGAAAAACATGACAAAGTTTGTAATCATATCAGTAAACAAAGCAAACAAACAATCAAAAAGGAAAAGGAGTTGGGAAGTGCTTGAAGGCGGAGAAGAGGAGTGGAGGTGGGAGGCATTCTACAATAAAGGAGATGGGAAGGATGGGTGAGAAGCAGAAATAGAGACTGAAGTGAACTTTACTACGTATTAGGGAAAGGAAATTAATCAAATTAACTGACACATGATTTCTACCGCTACTTTGACATTAAACGATTTAGACATTAAAAAAAAAACTTTCAACGATTCTGGGATTTGAATGCCATCTTTTAAGTAAATGTAGATGGAACTGAGTCAGTGCCTGCCAGTTGGAAGCGTGTCAGTATTATTGGTGCCTGTGGTGCTTTGCTATACTCACAGAGACTGTAACATGTGCCAGCTACAAGCGACAGAAAAACAGAGCGAAAAGTTACGTCAGTATCAAGGCCTGGCACATGGTAGAAAGCATGAATTGGGATGGAATGGGATTTCTGTAGGACTGCATGAGAGAAGGATGTATAGTAATGATAGAAAAAAATAGCTAACAAACGAATGAGCTATCACTGGAAAGTATTGTGAACAGTTTTAGATTTGTGGGAGAATGTCGTGAACAAGTTGAGATATGACTGGAAAGTATCAAGAACAGTTTCACAGATAGCTGGAAAATACGATGTAAAAGTTTTGATTCTTGAACAATTCCAGTTTTTATGGGAATTTAACATCAGTATTATTTTAAAAATGAGTGACATTTTAAGAGACTGTAGATAGTTATGGACGATTTTCAGTATTATGAGGTGCTGTGAAAACATTTTTACATATTGTGGAGAATTATCATGAACAATTTTATGTATTGTGGGAAGATATCCCGAAGATTTTAAGACATCTTAGGACAACATCGTGAACAATTTTAGATAGTGTTGGAATGTACCATGAACAACTTTGCATAGTGCGGCGAAGTATGATAAACAATTTTACATAGTATGCCGAAGTATCATGGACAACGTAACATAACATGGAGAAGTATCACGTACAACTTTACATACTATGTGAAAGTATCATGAACAATTTTTACATAGTGTGGGGAAATATAATGAAATTCATATAGTAACAGGGAGCATCACTAACACTTTTACAAAGGGTGGGAAAGCATCATGAAGTTTTGACATAAGATGGGGAAGTGTAATGAACAATGTTTACGTGGGATGGGGTAGTATTATGGAACATTTCACATGGTGTGGGGAAGGATTATAGACACTTACAGTATTATGAGCAACTTTACACTTTGTGGGGAAGTACCATGGACATTTTTCATGCACAAAGATTGTGTTGCTACATTTGAGACATGGACTATGAGACAATACTAATAAACAAATGAAGGAAGAGGAGGAGAAGGAGTAGAAGACAAAGTATCATCAGCAGCAGCATTAGCAACAGCAGTAGATTTAGAAAAAGCAGCAGCAGCAGCTGTAGAAGTAATGGCAATTATGGGAGGAGGACCAGGAGGAAAAAAGGCGGGGGGAGGATGGGGGTTATCAAATAGTAATAATGATAATGATGATGATGATGATGATGATAACAATGATGATAATGATAATAATGATAGGAAAAAAAGTAATGATGACAATAACAATAATGATAATGATGATGATGATGATAATGATATAACAACATTAATGATAATAATGATATTAACAATGAAAATAATTATAATGATAATAATAATAGTAATAGTGATGATGATGAATATGGTGATAATGATGATGATGATGATAACAATAGCAACACTAATGATAGTGATAATGATGATGGTGATGAGATGATGATGATGATACTACTACTACTACTACCACTGCTACTAACAACAACAAGAAATGATGATAATAATGATGATGATAATAATCATAACAACAACAATATTAATAATGATAATAATAACAACAATAACAATGATAATACTAAAAAAAACACAAAACAACACAAAACAACAACAACAACAACAACAACAACAACAATAATGACGACGACGACAACGACGACGAGGACGACGACGGCGACGACGACGACGATGATGATGATGATGATGATTGATGATTGATGATGATGATGATGATGATTTATGATGATGATGATGAACAGGAGGAGGAGGAGGAGGAGGAGGAGGAGGAGGAGGAGGAAGAGGAAGAAAAAAGACGACGACGACGACGACGACGACGACGAGAGAAGAAGAAGAAGAAGAAGAAGAAGAAGAAGAAGAAGAAGAAGAAAGAAGAAGAAGAAGAAGAGATGAAGAAGAAGAAGAAGAAAAAGAAAAAGAAGAACAAGAAGAGGAAAGCTAACAACAACACCGAGAGGAACAAAAGAAAACAAAGAACAAGAACAAGATGAACAAGAAGAGAAAGAATTAATACAAGAAGAAAAAAAAGAAGAAGAGAGAGAAAATGATGATAATGACGACAGTGACGACGACAGGCACTGACCTGGTTGAGGTCTTCCAGCGTTCTCCTGTCCAGCTTGATGGTGCGTTTGCGGATCATGCGTACAGACACGATGTTGCCCTTCAGGTAACCCGTCTTGCAGAAGTGACGCTGCGACTCGGTGTAGGAAGGGGCGCTGGACGTGTTGAACGAGGAAGAGGCGTTGATGGACATGGTGGCCGAGAATGAGAGCTCCGCTTCCTTCTCTCTCTCTTTCTCCTTGTCCCTGTCTTTGTCCTTGTCTTTAGTTTTGTCTTTGTCTTTGTCCTTGTCTTTGTCCTTGGTCGGGACTTTTTTCTTCTCCCGGAAGGCTCGGTCGAAAGAATGAAGGCTGGAATTGGAGCTGGAGTTTTGGCTTCCCGACGTTCCCTATGAGATGAACATGACAGTCATTTCGTTGTACCGAGTTGTATTATATTGTATTGTATTGCATTGGGTTGTAGCGTTTTTTTCGCATTGTATTGCTTTGTTTTGCTGTCATCTGTACAGAAACGACTGAACAACACTGCTCAGAGTTTCAAGACACTGAACTTTTTTCTTTTTTAATCAAATTAAAGAAAAAGGCTGGTATAGATCTGCACTCTAAACAAGAAGACAGACAAATCATCTTAATAATAATAATAATAATAATGAACATTTTTATGTGCACACTTCTCTGTTGAACAGAACACGCGGCCCATTACAAATTCCATATATATAAACAATTAAAGCAAAAATAGACAACGCACACACACACACACCCACACCCACACACACACGCACACACACCCGCCCTCCACACACACACACACACACACACACACACACACACACACACACACACACACACACACACACACACACACACACACACACGTGCCCATAGATTGACAGCGAAATGAACTAATTGTAAACATTCTGGAAGATGTGGGTTTTCAGAGAGCGTTTGAAGGAGTCAGCGTTATTAATTTCTCTTATTTCTGCAGGGATAGTGTTCCAGATGGAGGGGGCAGCATGCGAGAAGCATCTGTCACCTAATGTCTTTTGGCTATTGGCAGGACGATCTTGTAAAGCGGTTGCGTCAACAGATGAACGCAGTTTGTATTGATGATGATGTTGCTTTAAATTGACTAAGTCCTTCAGATAATCTGGAGCACAACCTTGGACACATTTGTAACAGATAGATGCCAATTTAAATTCAATCCGAGCAGACACTGGAAGCCAGTGAAGAGAAATCAGATGAGGAGTAATATGGTCCCTTCTAGGCACTCGCAAAACCATTCGCACTGCATTATTCTGAACACGCTGCAGACTTTCAAGAAGATAGTCATGGGAACCATACAGGATGGAATAGCAGTAGTCCAGCCGGGACAGAACAAATGCAGAGACAAGTGTGGCTGCTGCTTGGGTTGTGAGAAAACGGCGGATGGAACCAATACGGCGGAGCTCATAATTGGCAGCCCGAACAACATTTCTGACATGAACTTTCATTTCCAAATGATGGTCAAGGGTAACTTTTTTTTTTTTTTTTTTTTTTTATATGTGGCATCAGTTATCGGATCAATGGAGCACCTAAGGCGGTGACGATTTTTTTTTTTTTTTTTTTTTCCCCTAAGGCCGAAATCCACCTCTTCATTTTTTGGTGCTCAACGCTGTCCTCTTCATCTGCCAAAAAAAACAAAAAGCGAAAAAAAAAAAAAAATAAAAATTTCAACTACTTTTGTTTTTTCCTTCTCTTCTTTTTTCCTCCTTTTTTGTCTCCAACCAGTGTCTTACACACCATGCATTGTCTGTTTGTTTTCTTACAAATGGACACATTTTTGCTGATTTTAGTGTTTTAGCAGTTGATACAAAGTGTCTGGGTTTGTTAATGTTCTAATGTGTGGTGTACTGGAACTCTCACGCTTGTAATATGCTGCTTATACAACGCAAACCACTTAAATGAAGCAGAAGGCTTACTTAACTTTTTCCTTCAGTTTTTCTCAAAGACAGACTGACAGAAAAACATACCGAAAAAAAAAAAAAAAAAAGAGGATCGGCTTATAGAAGTTTTAAAATTCACATCAAACGAAGAGAGGTATGGCGACTGAGAAAAGTAGTTATGATCATAATAATACCGATCACTGTCGCTCCTGAACTTAATATTCCCGGTAATCATCCTTGAAGAAGGGCGAAAAAGAATGCAAGGACGATCCTAGGAAAGATGACAAAAGTATACAGGAGACTTAGACGAGGGTCACATATAATCTCGGAAATTGGTCTATTCCCCAGAGATGCTACCCTTATAGCGAAAAGGGGGTCTAAAAGGGAGACATGAGGAAAGCCAAGAGGAGAGATAATAAGTGTATGTGTGTGGGAGGTGGGGTGTGAGGTGGGAGGTGGGGTGGGGGTGGGAGGTGTGTGTCAGTGTATGTTCATGCATTTAGTTAGTGTGTGTGGTGTGTGGTGTGTGTGTGTGTGTGTGTGTGTGTGTGTGTGTGTGTGTGTGTGTGTGTGTGGTGTGTGTGGTGTGTGTGTGTGTGTGTGGTGAGTGTGTGTGTGCGCGTGCATGTGTGCGTGCGTGTGTGTGTGTGTGTGTGTGTGTGTGTGTGTGCGTGCGCGCGCGCGCGCGCGTGGGAAAGCGTGTTTGTGCATGCGTGAGTGGGCTTGTGCGGTGTGTATGCATATATACAGTGGTGGCAAGCCATACATAGATACAACTCTAGGAATGAACAGATATATAAGCAATGACCTGTGTAATTTGGAACAAATTTATGCATACACAGACAGGAAAAATAGGCGAAACAAACGGATAAACATTAAACCAATACCACAGCATAAACTGATGGCTACCTAGTGGTTTTTGTTATACTTCGTCTTCTTTTTTTTCTGGAAGAGATGCTACTCCAGTATCCGATGTTACACAAAAGCATGCTTCTAAACTCTGTTATTTATTAATTACGCAATAAGTAAATTGATGTAACGTTTTCTCAGTTCTATGTGTTGATCGAAGATCATTTGTAATGCTATCAATTTTTCAGTTTTACGTGCTATGCTAATGGACATTTTCCCTACTAATATAATATGGTTAATCGATTTTGTGTTCTGTTTACTTATATCATCTCTGCTGACACCAAAGAGTACGTCAGTTAAGGACAGTTTTAAGGATTTACCGATTCTCGATGAGATCAATATTTCTACATAATTCCAAAATTTGTTGACAGGAGGACAGTAGAAAAAGAAATGTTCGATAAAGTCGATTTCATCTGTACAGTTATCACACTTATTTGTTTCCGATACTTTCATTTTTTGCAAAAGAATATTAGTAGGGTAAATATTGTGGTTTATTTTCCATTGTAGTTCATTCAACCTAACCTCTTTTGTAGAAGTTCTTGGTATTAGCCATACGAGATCGTCTATTTCAAAGTTAAGTTTTCTACGCCAAAAGTCTTTGCCATTTGCAGTTATGTAAGTTGGATTCCTTTGCTCCAGTAACTTCTTTATCTCTTTTGGTTTTGTATTGAATAGATGGGCTTCGCAGTCAGCAGAGTAAACATTGTAAAGAGGAATATTGTTGTCATATATCCATTCCAGCCAAGATAATGGGAGGGCGTTTCGCAGTGCATTGTATTCAAAAATAGTATTTGCATTACGATATCCTAAAACTGTCTCTACTTCTGTAAGATTAAATAATCTATTTTCATCAATGTGCACAATGTCTCTAACTAACTGTATCCCCCTTTCATTCCATTCTTGAAAATATAATATATTGCCTTTATATTTTATCAAATTATTATAGAATAACATTTAATCTAAAAAGTTACTTGGGTTTACTTCTTCTAATTTGGTTTTCCTCTTATTATTCAGATAAATGGTGACTACATTGCTCCAAAATTCATTGTCTATTAGTTCAATTTGCTGTAGCTGTTTTGCATTACAGTTAAGCTTAAATATGCTATCATTATTTATTATTTTATTTAAGTGCCACCTCGTCAAGGGTAACTCCTAGATTGACAACAGAGGATGAGAACGGGACAGTGGCATCACCAACTGTCATCGTAGAAGGGCAATTGATTTTGTGCGACATTTGGGGAGAGGAGAGAAGCATTACTTCAGTTTTTTCATTGTTCAGCTTTAGTTTATTTGCTGTCATCCAAGATCTGACATCGGCTATACAATCCTGCATTGCCTCTAGTAGTTGGGGAACTTCAGAAGGTGCAGCTGATTTCTGCAACTGTGAATCATCAGCATATGAATGATGAAGGACTGAGTGTTTGTCAATGACATTTGCCAATGGAGAGGTGTAGAGAACAAACAGGACTGGTCCGAGAACCGAGCCCTGTGGGACTCCAAAACATATAGGAGCTGCAGAAGAAACCCGGCCAACAATGACAGACTGAGTCCGATGTGACAAATAGGATGAGAACCATTGCAGTGCTGTACCACCTATGCCAAAATCATGGTGCAAACGACTGAGGAGAACAGAGTGATCTATGGTGTCAAACGCAGCTGACAGGTCTAACAGAGCCAGAATCGAGACTTTGCGATCATTCAAAGAAAGGAGTAGATCATTTACTATCCTTAAAAGAGCTGTCTCAGTGTTGTGTCCTGGTCTGTAGGCAGACTGAAATGGATTGAAGAGGTTATTGGAAATCAGGTACTCGGATAGTTGGATGAGGACAATCTTTTCAATTATTTTAGAGATAAAGGACAAGTTAGATACTGGACGGTAATTCTTAAGTTCATTTTGATCAAGAGTGACCTTTTTGAGAAGAGGTGTCACCAGAGCAGCTTTACAAGCATCCGGAAAGGTGCCAGAGGTGAGAGAAGAGTTGATAAGGGCTGTGAGAGATGGTAATAGACTGTCAAGACATTCAATCAGAAGAGGGTAGGAATAGGATCGAGATTACAAGTTTTGGGAGAGGAATTGATAATGACGTTACGAACAGCATCTGATGTTACAGGTTGAAAGGACGAGAGAGAAGTTTTGGTGAAAAGCTCACCTGGCAGAGGAGGGTTGGCTACAACCATTGCGTCTAAATCACGTCTGAGAGTGGCTATTTTGTTATGGAAGAAATCTGAGAAAAGACCTGGAAGCTCACATGTTGGATAAATAGTAGGCAGCTGACTATTTGCCTTTCTACACAACAGATTGTCAGTAATTTTGTAAAGTTCCTTTGTGCTTGAGGCACACTCAATCTTGTTATTGTAGAATTTTGCTTTTGCTTTTTCAACAAGTCGAGAGACAACATGCTTGGCTTTGTTGTACAAATCTTTGAAAATAATTATTGGATTGGATCTCCATCGCCTCTCTTCTCGCCGACGTGCCCGTTTTGCCTCCAACAGCTCCTCACTGACCAGCGAAAACCAAGGGGCCGATGGTCTCTCTCTGATCTTACGCATTGATGCAGGTGCATGTTTATCAAGGATGGAACGGAGAGAGGCAAAGTACTGATCGGCATTATCAGCAGAGGGAGATGAAGATGCAGCAATCACCAATGTCCTTCCACTGCACACAAACTAAGAAAATTGGCAGCCTCCGCTACTTGGCTAAAGGCTTTGATAGAACGCAGACCTTTTGAAAGCATGCTAAGAACATCGTTTTCAAATACAAAAGGAGCCTTGTCCCCCATACAAAAACATTGGCAACTAATAAGACCTTGAACAACTCCACATCTGCCTGCAGTAACAAGCAGAGAGAGAGAGAGAGAGAGAGAGAGAGAGAGAGAGAGAGAGAGAGAGAAGAGAGAGAGAGATACATGCATACATACATACATGCCTACAAACATACACTCATATATACATACATACATGCATGCATACATAATATACATACATACATACATTCATAGATACTCATACATAGATACATAGATAGATAGGCGTAGATAGATAGATAGACAGACAACAAACCCAGACACCTTTGTATCAAACGCAAAAACATTCAGATCAGCAAGAGAATGCCCACTGGTAAATGAACACACAGATTGTGCATGGTATGTGAGAGTTTATTGGGAAAAAGATGCACAAGAGAGAAAGTGGAAAAAAAATAGGAGGATTGAGGCCCCCGCTTGTTCTAAAGAAGAGAAGAAGTTGGGAAAAAAAAGAAAAAAAAGTGGGAAAACTGGAGGTTGGAGGCCCACAAAAAAGACAGACAGACAGATGGCCAGATGGCCAGATGGCCAGATGCAGGAGGAAAGTCAGACAGAGGAAGAACCCCAGTTCCGAACCTGTGACCGGGGCACACCAGGATTGACGAAAGAAATGTCGGACCACTCCACCCGCCAGTGCTTGCGGTACAGCCGTTGTTCCTGTTTCCACCACCTGCGGGGTCAATCAGATGACGCCCCCAAAACACGTCACCGGATCATTCACCAGAAGTCATCACCAAAGCATCAAGCATCACATCAGCATGTTGTCCACCAAAGGCCACCCCCATTGGTGTCATGTCACCATCTCAATAACCAGAACTCACCCAGTCAAGGATTAGAGGTCACACTGTTAACATCAGATAACCATATCAATAACCAGAAGTCACGCCATTAACATCACGTCACGTAACCAGAAGCCACCCCGTTAACGTCATATCATCAAATTGTCCACCTGAGGTTACTCCATAAACATCACGTCAACACATCGCCCGCCAGAAGTCCCCCCTTCCATTCTGTGTCCATATTGTTCACCAATGCCACATCTAAACATTACGTCAGCTTATCGTTCACCAAAAGTCATCCCTTCCATCATATCACTGTATAGTTCACCGAGGTCATCCCAAAAGCATCACATCAGCATCCTCTTTACCAAAGGTCATCTCTTTCATTATATCACCATATAGTCCACCCCCAAAACATCGCATCAGCTCATTGTTCATCGGAGGTCATCTCTTTCATTATATCACCGTATAGTCCACCCCCAAAACATCGCATCAGCTCATTGTTCATCGGAGGTCATCTCTTTCATTATATCACCGTATAGTCCACCCCCAAAACATCGCATCAGCTCATTGTTCATCGAGGTCATCTCTTTCATTATATCACCGTATAGTCCACCCCAAAACATCGCATCAGCTCATTGTT
>CM065733.1:61275753-61288253 GCA_033310375.1 Conus canariensis | reverse complement strand
ATATGGCTGGCCCTCAATTCAGTCTTCTCAACGGTGATTTCCACGCCATGTGGCTGGCCCTCAGTCCGGTCGTCTCAGCGGTGATTTCCACGCCAAGTGGCTGGCCCTCAATTCAGTCTTCTCAGCGGTGATTTCCACGCCATGTAGCTGGCCCTCAGTTCGGTCTTGTCAGCGGTGATTTCCACGCCATGTGGCTGGCCCTCAATTCAGTCTTCTCAGCGGTGATTTCCACACCATGTGACTGGCCCTCAATTCAGTCTTCTCAATGGTGATTTCCACGCCATGTGGCTGGCCCTCAATTCAGTCTTGTCAGCGGTGATTTCCACGCCATGTGGCTGGCCCTCAATTCGGTCTTCTCAGCGGTGATTTCCACGCCATGTGGCTGGCCCTTAATTCGGTCTTCTCAGCGGTGATTTCCACGCCATGTGGCTGGCCCTCAATTCAGTCTTCTCAACGGTGATTTCCACGCCATGTGGCTGGCCCTCAGTCCGGTCTTCTCAGCGGTGATTTCCACGCCATATCTCTGCATGAACTCCTTACATGGGGCAGATACCGAAAAATCGAACTGTTGAATATGCACACTTGAACGTTTACTCAGCATCTGCACAGCGTTAGAAGTGTTTTCTTATTAAGTTATCTTTCACTTTTTACGAAGAAAAAAAAGATCCACGATAAACAGAAATAAATTTGAAGGGTTGTAAAGTGTCAAAGTATGGATGGAGGATATGCGGGGAGGGGGGGGGGGGGAGGGGGATAGAAGGATGGGATGGGGGAAGGGTGAAGGGGGAGAGGTGAAAGTGGTTGAACTTCAGGTTCACACAAACCCGAGTCTGGAGACAAGATGGCTTTAAAGGGCCAGAGGTCAACAGGACGTTAATCTCACCATCAGCATCACTAGTAGTTACTCAGTTCCTTACTTCGGCATAGGGCGGCATGTCATTCCTGTAGCCACTGAAGACGTCATCAGTGATGGCCGCTGTCTCCGCGTTGTTTATTTTCCAGCGTAGAATGAACGAATACGTCACCTGGACAAGAAAATGATGTCAACCCCCCCCCCCCAAAAAAAAAAAAAAACAAAAAAACTTGTATCTGGATTATTTGTAGACAAGGTTATGCAGTCAATAGGTGGAATCTACACTATGGATAGATCATTGGACTGGTTGATAAAAACAAAAGACAAAAAAGTATCTATGAACACACACACACACACACACACGCACGCACGCACGCACGCACGCACAGAGTAAATAGTCTCATCCTTAGCGGTGCATGTCTTTATCCCTACCCATCCTCTTCCCAGTCTCCCTGTCCTCCTATAATGACAGCCCTCTCTTCCCCCCCCTCCCCCTCCTCCCCTTCCACTTTCCCTATTTTTCACCTCGACTTTACGTCTCAAAAGATGCGTAGTATAGCGAAAATTGGCTAATCAGTCTGCTCTACGGTCTCCACTATTTGGATAAAGCTGAGAGAGTGAAGCGTGACTTGAACTTAGCACAGAGAGTAGTCTGAAAAAGCTGCCTGCCCGCTCACCACGATCAAGGACTTATAGGCGTTTCTGGCCTCATCGTCACGACCGTCATAGCGTTTCCAGAACTGCTGCGATCTGATCCGGTCCACTTCGTCATCGTCCGAGATGTAGGGCTGCACGTACAGGAACTGGTAGTCCCCTGACGTCATGCCCATGTCGTGCGCATGCAGCATGTACCGACGCACTTCCGTTTCCGGTATGACGAAGAAAATGACTGGAACATAAATAACTAAAATGTACTTGAGCGTTTTTAAGTCAGGGCAATGCGTCTAAGTGTTCTGTGGTGCTGCTGCTGCTACTGCTACTGTTGCTGCTGCTGCTGCTGCTGCTGCTGCTGCTGCTGTGTGTGTGTGTGTGTGTGTGTGTGTGTGTGTGTGTGTGTGTGTATGTGTGTGTGCGTGTGTGTGTGTGTGTGTGTGTGTGTGTGTGTGTGTGTGTGTGTGTGTGTGTGTGTGTGTGTGTGTGTGTATGTGTGTGAGAGTGAGAGAGACAGATTGACAGACAGAAAGACAGACAACAGACAGACAACAGACAGACAGACAACAGACAAACAGACAGACAGACAGGCAGAGAAAGAGAGAGATTGTTTGGAAACAAACAAGTTACAAAACTGACACAACGCGTTTTGACCTGTTGGGCTTCTTCATTTGATTATAGTTATAACCCAGCTGACCACAGGGACTGTCAGCACGCTGGGGAAAAGGTCCTATGTTGAACAGATCGTAAAGACACATGTGAAAAGCAAATAAAGAAAAAGGCAGCTGAACTGTTGACAGCCTTCAAGCAGATTAGATCAGGCGGTGCTGAAAGAATTGGGCATTCCCATTTATTTTTCATATTCAGCTTCAAGAAAATGTTAAAAAAAAATGTGAAAAGCCGTACAGGTAAAAAGACATGATGCTCAAAGAACTGGGCATTCCCGTTTATTTTTCATATTCAACTTTATTATGGACTGTGGTGTGTCTCTATTTGACGCCAGGGGCACAGACACAACCAGCCGTGTCTCCCTGATGAGTTCCGATCCAGCGGACGAAAGGTCTGGGAGCAGGCAAGACAAATAGATCTGTCTTCGAAAGGGATTGCGATGGTTCCCTCATGCAGCTAGTGAAGAGTTTTCATATCTATAATAATATTTTCTTAATTTCATGTTCCCATTTTCTTCATCTTCAACCCCCCCCCCCCCCCCCCTTTAAATCCAAATATTGCCAAGTCGTTACTATGATGACAGAGGAGTTGTTGGCCTGCGCTTGTTTTTTCCCCCACTATTAGATTGTTTGTCTTTGTATTTGTCTGACTTTGTTCAAGTTTAAAAGGGCTGTGCCAGTCTTGAATAAAAGTTACTCTGTGTTAGGTTTTCTTATGGGAGCAAAAGTTACCCTACTTGTGTACTGTTTATTGTTAACTTTTCCCTGCCTCATTTCATTTGTTATTTCATGAGAATGTTTTAAAAAAAAACATGAAAAAGCTATTCAGTAAAAAGACATCGCAGAATGGACAGCTGGCGTCTGTTCTGAACAGTATGTACAATTTTCATTATCAAGTCGCCAGATTAGAATAAGAGCTGGCGTATTATGAATTTTGGCCTGAAAAAAAAATGTGTAAAAGTTTCCAGAACAATGGCAGGAGAACGGCCCACAAAGGCAGAAAGACAGATGAAAAAAAAAAAAACCACGTAAAAAAAGAAAGCAGTGTCCAGGAGAGTGGCAGAAAAAGGAGAGGGAGGAGGATGAAGATCTCCACCTTTCCTGGGTCGTTCTCCGGCCATTGTTCTGGAAACTTTTACACATTTTTTTTTCAGGCCAAAATTCACAGGAGGCAGAGACCTAGTTAGATCAACAGGAAGTGGTGGGTGCTTTCATGTGCGCAAGTGGCACCCACCACTTCCTGTTGAACTGACGAGGTCTCTGCCTCCTGTTCACGGGCAGGCAGTCTGGTCACCACATTCTGCAGCTGATAGTTTCAAACTGTCAGGTTCGAAGCACACACGAGGTGGTCGGAGAGCGGGCAAAAGACTATGACCAGCCAGTGTTCAGACCACGCCGACCTCTGGACAACACCAAGGTTGCAAATATCATTACACGAGAGGGCAGCTCGACCAGATGAGCAAGTCCCTCGCAGCGCGTTGCGACTTAATGGTGCCCGGAAGTTGTCAGTGACATGCACGAGCCAACGGGACTCTTGACAAAGGCGAGTAGAAGGAAAGTGAAGCAAGATACTTATCCTCTCTCTTTCTCTGCCACTTTAGGTCAGGTAGGCGACAGAAAGAGAAAGAACAAGGAGAAGAGTGTGACCGGTGACTCACTCCTGGCCTCCTCTGTGATAAGCGACAGCCGGCGGATGATGGCAGCGTCCGTGGACTGGCGCATGACCCCGCTGAAATGCCGCACCAGGTAGAAGTCCGAATCCTCCCTCAGCAGCTCCTTGAAGAAGTCCGACACCGCCGTGGTCATGGGGCCGTTGGAGGAGATCATGGCCACACGGTTCCAGTTGAAACGGCCACACACCGCGATCAGCAAGTTACCTGGGGAGCACACATGTCATTCACGACGCTTAATGATAACAATTAGGATGAAGCTATAGGAAGAACCTGACAGCAGATCTTCAGAGAAGAATTCCCTCAGACAGGTTTTTCAGCCCTGAACTCCTTACTCTTAAAAAACAAACAAACAAGATGCACAGCATGTAAACGTACTCCCAGTTTATCTTGAATACGCGTGAGAAATTCCATAAAGAGGAAAAATCGTTTTGGGCCGTTATAGCCGTTAGTAACGGCAATTCTGGTAAACATCGGGCATCATCCATAGTGACCATAGTGAACATACCTACAAAGTTTCAGAAAGATCGGCCAAATACTTTCTCAGATATTCCATAAAGACGAAAAACCGTTATGGACCGTTATAGCCATTAGTAACGGATATAACGGTAAAATAAAACATCGGGCATCATCCGTGACCCATAATGAACATACTTGCAAAATTTTCAGAAAGATCGGCCAAGTACTTTCGGAGATATTCCATGAAGAAGAAAAACCCTTATTGGCAGTTACAGCCGTTAGTAACGGATATAACGGTAAAATGAAACATAGGGCATCATCCGTGACCCATAATGAATCTACCTACAAATTTTCAGAAAGATCGGTCAAGTACTTTCGGAGATATTCCATAAAGAAGAAAAAACGTCTGGAGCGAGTGGAACACATTTTGACTAAGGACAGACGGACGGAGGGACGGACAGACGGACAGACAGACACACAGACACACAGACAGTATTTCTTCGTTCCCATTCTAAAGTACACCCTGTTCTATAAGACCTGGGAGTACAAAACGGACCAGCCTGCAATCAGGTCATGATTCTTAAATGCCCTTCTGCGGTCAGAATGTTTTTCACCTCGCGCTGCCGAGCTTCAAACCAGCACCTAGGGATGGATGGGCGTCTCCAGGCGTTGAAATATCCAGACGGATGACTTACCCATGCTGTCATTAAACACCTGTTTCAAGTTTGGAGATTAAAGCCTCGTGAAGTTCCCTGATGTTCCTCCGAGACCAGATCCACCGGGGAGTCTTTTCAGCTGCCTCTGCCATTGCCTTTAGCATATTAAACAGTAAACAAGTGGGGTATTTTTTGCTCCCATAAGAAAACCTAACACAGAGTAACTTTTATTCAAGACTGGCACAGCCTTTTAAACTTGAATAAAGTCAGACAAATACATAGACGAACAATCTAATAGTGGGGGGAAAAACAAGCGCAGGCCAGCAACTGAACTGTCTTCATAATAATGACTTGCCACAGATTTGGACTTAAGGAGGGGGGGGGGGGGGGGGGGGGGGGGGGATTGAAGATGGAGAAACTGGGAACATGAAATTAAGAAAATATGTTACAGATATGAAAACTTTTCACTAGCTGCATAAGGGAACAATCCCTTTTGAAGGCAGATATATTTGTATTGCCTGCTCGGAGCAGGCAATACAAATATATCTGCCTTCAAAAGGGATTGTTCCCTTATGCAGCTAGTGAAGAGTTTTCATATCTGTAACATATTTTCTTAATTTCATGTTCCCAGTTTCTCCATCTTCAACCCCCCCCCCCCCTCTCCTTAAGTCCAAATCTGTGGCAAGTCATTATTATGAAGACAGTTCAGTTGCTGGCCTGCGCTTGTTTTTCCCCCCACTATTAGATTGTTCGTCTATGTATTTGTCTGACTTTATTCAAGTTTAAAAGGCTGTGCCAGTCTTGAATAAAAGTTACTCTGTGTTAGGTTTTCTTATGGGAGCAAAAAATACCCCACTTGTTTACTGTTTATCGTTTACTGTTCCCTGCCTCATTTCATTTCCGATTTAGCATATTAGTCCACTTCTTAAAAGAAACCGCGGGCAGTTTCATAAGATCAGAGGCCGGTGAGCCTGCCCTCCGCCCTTCTTTACCCCCCCCCCCTCCTCCCCCGTTGTACCCTCTATGGCGAGGGCTTGGGCCTGGAAAAATAATAACAAAAATAATAGTAACAACACTAACAATAATCACGATGATGTTGATGATGCTGATAATCGGGATGATGTTGATGTTGATGTTGATGATGATGATAATGATGATGATGATGATGATGATGATGATGATGACAACGACGACGATGACGATGATGATGATGACGATGAGGATGTGTGTTCAGCCATTTCAAGTTGGGAATGGTTTGGGTTTAGTGTGGAAAATGCATCTCTAAAACCAGTTGCAATTCAAAATTGTTTTGAACAGAGAATCAAACTGTTCATTAAAGGTCGTAAGAAAACAAGATTTCAGTTCATCATACATGCAAAATTTTATCTAGAACATATAGTCCACTCTGCACACCTTCACATAATCTACAGAATCGATCTTGCATGGAAAGGCTTCAGTAACGCCCTCTCTGGATTTCAAATTTAGAGGCACTTAATCGTATCAATGCTGTCGTGTATATACATGCATGCATGCATGTATGTATGTATGTATGTATGTATGTATGTATGTATGTATGTATGTATGTATGTATGTATGTATGTATGTATGTATGTATGTATGTATGTATGCATGCATGCATGTATGTGTGTGGGTATCTGCGTGCGTGTGTGTGTGTTAGTGTTAGTGTGTGTGTGCGTGTGTGTGTGTGTGTGTGTGTGTGTGTGTGTGCGTGCGTGCGTGCGTGCGTGCGTGCGTGCGTGCGTGCGTGCATGCGTGCGCGTGTGTGCGTGCGCCTGTGCGTACATGTTTGCGTGTGTGTGTGTGTGTGTGTGTGTGTGTGTGTGTGTGTGTGTGTGTGTGTGTGTCCACAACAAGGCCTACACCACCCACCCTGCACGATGCCTATCAAAGACTCTAGGAGAAGTGAGATTCCTTACCGAGGTCAGAGAGACTCTAGGAGAAGGGAGATGCCTTATCAAAGTCGGAGAGACTCTAGGAGAAGGGAGATGCCTCTTCGAGGTCGGAGAGACTCTAGGAGAAGGGAGATGCCTCTTCGAGGTCGGAGAGACTCTAGGAGAAGGGAGATGCCTCTTCGAGGTCGGAGAGACTCTAGGAGAAGGGAGATGCCTCTTCGAGGTCGGAGAGACTCTAGGAGAAGGGAGATGCCACTTCGAGGTCGGAGAGACTCTAGGAGAAGGGAGATGCCTTATCAAGGTCGGAGAGACTCTAGGAGAAGGGAGATTCCTTATCAAGGTCGGAGAGACTCTAGGAGGAGGGAGATGCCTTATCAAGGTCGGAGAGACTCCAGGAGGAGGGAGATGCCTTATCAAGGTCGGAGAGACTCCAGGAGGAGGGAGATGCCTTACCGAGGTCGGAGAGACTCTAGGAGGAGGGAGATGCCTTACCGAGGTCGGAGAGACTCTAGGAGAAGGGAGATGCCTTATCAAGGTCGGAGAGACTCTAGGAGGAGGGAGATGCCTTATCGAGGTCGGAGAGACTCTAGGAGGAGAGAGATGCCTTATCGAGGTCGGAGAGACTCTAGGAGGAGAGAGATGCCTTATCGAGGTCGGAGAGACTCTAGGAGGAGGGAGATGCCTTATCAAGGTCGGAGAGACTCCAGGAGGAGGGAAATGCCTTATCAAGGTCGGAGAGACTCTAGGAGGAGGGAGATGCCTTATCAAGGTCGGAGAGACTCTAGGAGGAGGGAGATGCCTTACCGAGGTCGGAGAGACTCTAGGAGAAGGGAGATGCCTTACCGAGGTCGGAGAGACTCTAGAAGGAGGGAGATTCCTTACCGAGGTCGGAGAGACTCTAGAAGGAGGGAGATTCCTTACCGAGGTCGGGGAGACTCTAGAAGGAGGGAAATGCCTATCGAGGTCAGAGAGACTCTAGGAGAAGGGAGATTCCTTACCGAGGTTGGAGAGACTCTAGGAGAACGGAGATGCCTTACCGAGGTTGGAGAGACTCTAGGAGAAGGGAGATGCCTTATCAAGGTCGGAGAGACTCTAGGAGAAGGGAGATGCCTTACCGAGGTTGGAGAGACTCTAGGAGAAGGGAGATGCCTTATCAAGGTTGGAGAGACTCTAGGAGAAGGGAGATGCCTCTTCGAGGTCCGAGAGGACTATAGGAGAAGGGAGATGCCTCTTCGAGGTCGGAGAGACTTTAGGAGAAGGGAGATGCCTCTTCAAGGTCGGAGAGACTCTAGGAGGAGGGAGATGTCTCTTCGAGGTCGGAGAAACTCTAGGAAAAGGGAGATGCCTATTGAGGTCGGAGAGACTCTAGGAGAAGGGAGATGCCTATCGAGGTCGGAGAGACTCTAGGAGAAGGGAGATGCCTCTTCGAGGTCGGAGAGACTCTAGGAGAAGGGAGATGCCTTACCGAGGTTGGAGAGACTCTAGGAGAAGGGAGATTCCTTACCGAGGTCAGAGAGACTCTAGGAGAAGGGAGATGCCTTATCAAGGACGGATAGACTCTAGGAGAAGGGAGATGCCTTACCGAGGTCGGAGAGACTCTAGGAGGAGAGAGATGCCTTAACGAGGTCGGATAGACTCTAGGAGAAGGGAGATGCCTTATCAAGGTCGGAGAGACTCTAGGAGAAGGGAGATGCCTTACCGAGGTCGGAGAGACTCTAGGAGGAGAGAGATGCCTTAACGAGGTCGGATAGACTCTAGGAGAAGGGAGATGCCTTATCAAGGTCGGAGAGACTCTAGGAGAAGGGAGATGCCTTATCGAGGTCGGAGAGACTCTAGGAGAAGGGAGATGCCTTACCGAGGTCGGAGAGGGGCGGCATGAGCCTGACCAAGGTGGAGGCCCGGGTCTTGTTGTCCAGCCGATGATCGCTGGACATCCAGCCGAAAGCAGGGATGTTGAGGTAGGAGGCCAGGTCTGCCACAGGCTGCATGGCTGACACACACACAACCACACTGTATGTGGAACATGGCTGACACACACACACACACAACCACACTGTATGTGGAACATGGCTGACACACACACACAACCACACTGTATGTGGAACAAGCACATGGTCGGTGGAAGCTGGTGCAGAAAAAAGAGAGAGACAGAGAGAGAGAGAGGAGAGAGAGAGAGAGAGAGAGAGAGAGAGAGAAGAGAAGAGAGAGAGAGAGAGAGATAGAGAGAGAAAGAGAGAGAGAGAGAGAGAGAGAGAGAGAGACAGAAAGAGAGACAGACACAGAGACAGAGAGAGACACACACACACACAGAGAAATGGAGAGAGACCTGCTCCGTCATTTACAAAATGACCTGGCAAAAATGTGCAAACTAAGAAAAAAAAAAAAAAAAAGGAGGGGGAGGGAGTGATGGAGTAGGATGGGAGAGAGAGAAATGGAGATGACAAACCGGGCGTTGACTTGTATTTATTAAACTATTCACGAGCATTATGCGGGGACCTTATCAAAGTCTGTCTGGAAAATACAGCCATAACTTTCGCCCCCTGACTGTGCCTCATCGGTGACACTCGGCTGTGTGCGCTGGTCGCCTTTCACTTTACCGGAACTGAATCACGTACCTCTTTGTTGGTGGGTGGACCCGATCGGGCTTTCAAACCGAGGAGGAAAGGTAAGGTAATGTTGCTTATAGCCCAGCCGACCGCAAAAGGCCATATCAGGGCTGTCAGCACGTTAAAATCAACACACAAGTCATTCATTTACACAACTCTTTAGAAATGCATCTTCTAAAAACCTACCCAGAATTTTGATAAAAAATCTTTCAACTATAAAATCTCAGATCCGATGAAAAATGTTAATCTCTTTCAAGAAGTCAAAGACCGCATCAGGTGGAACATCTCTGAACTAGGTTTTCATGGAATCTGCTGTAAAATGTTTGTGTCTCACATCATGCAAGTCCCAACATTCTAAAGAATATGTTTCATTGTGAGTGGCACATGACATGGAATGCACCATGGAGCTTCTTCGCTCTTTAAAAGGTATGAATGGGTAAAATACGAATGGCCGGTATGCAGCCGGCATAGAACCGTTTCTTCTTTGCGCCCACCAGACGTGGATGAGAGGAACTCCTTTAGGTTTGGACGGATCTGAAAGAGTTTGTTATCCGTGTGTGTATTCCAGTCCTCCAGCCAGAGGTCTCTGACATAATTATCAACTTTTGGTCAACCCGCCGTCGAATGGTCAGAGCGTTTGCCTGCAGAGCCGACGATCCTGAGTAAAAAAATCACATGTGAGGTCGGAAAGAGATTTGGAAGCTTTTCAACAAAAATTTCAGTTAACTTTGAGATGCAGCTGGTGTAGAGGAGAGGAGGATAAGTGCCTGTGCCAAACGATGGAACAAAAAGACTGCTTCTTTTCGCTCGGTCAGAACTTAATCCGCATCTTCCGGGGGTCTGGTTCTTTACCTTCATCTGTGACTTCGGAATCGGATGTGGAAAAGCTAGAGAGATAATAATTTAAAAAAAAAAAAGATTGTGGAGAGAGACACAAGACAAGACAGGACCAAATATTACATTTTTGAGGATAATAGATCAGAATTTTTTTCGAAATGTTAAGGGCTGGCGGAGAGAGAGAGAGAGAGAGAGAGAGAGAGAGAGAGAGAGAGAGAGAGAGAGAAGAGAGAGAGAGAGAGAGAGTTTTTTCCAAATGTTAAGTGGCATGGCAGAGAGAGAGAGAGAGAGAGAGAGAGAGAGAGAGAGAGAGAGAGAGAGAGAGAGAGAGAGAGGAGGAACCTAGAAGAAAACGGAATGGGTGCCAGCTGTTTTTTTTTTTTTTTTTTTTTTTTTTTTTTTTTTTTTTGCATCCGACCATTAAAACGGAGGGAACTAAAAAAAAAAAACCCAACAACATTAAACCAAATCTCTACTCGGATATAAACATTGCTAAATGGAGAGAGAGAGAGAGAGGAGAGAGAGAGAGAGAGAGAGAGAGAGAGAGAGAGTGGAGGAGGGGGGGGGGGAGGGGGGGCGGTCGGAACTGACCGTTGGTGCAGGGGGGCCCCAGAATGAGGTCAGGCAGGTTGGTCAAGTCCCTGACCACTGTGGCCAGCTCGCCGATGCTTGTCTTGGCGTAACAGTCCGAGTCCAGCCAGGTCACACTGCACGTGCAGCATAAAGGATCAGTCACTGGCAGACCAGTACACACACACACACACACGCACGAACACTCGCGAGCGCACATCCGCACACATGTACATACATAAACTCTCCCATCCCCCCCCCCCCCCACAAATGCATAAGTACATATTATTACGGCGTATACCAACATGTACACATGAAGTCATGGACATGTATCAATGAATTAAATTAGTTCTACGATGAACATCACACACACACACACATGTACGCTCGCAAGTACAGACAGACAGACAGGCAGACACACACACACACACACACACACACACACACACACACACACACACACACACACACACACACACACACACAAAAGATGACATTGCAACTATACTTCGCAGTGATGGAAACAGTTTTCATGTATTTTGTTTTTCTGAATCCCGGTTATCTTCTCACATATCAGATGCAGAAATGGACATGCCAGGATACCAAATAATGCGACTAGACCCCTATAAACCAAAATCCACTGGCTTACTTATATATCATGCTTCCTCATTAAAATGTAAAAGGCTAGTTAATTTTGAAAATTATGGTGTTGAATCTGTCTGGATTGAAATAAGTATGAAAAATAGTCAACCGCTTGCAATAGGCTTTGTCTATAGAAACCCATCAGAAACCACTGATTGGCAGGACAGATTTAATGCAATAATGGATGAAGTAACCATTCTAAGTTATGAGACAATTATTTTAGGAGATTTTAACATTGATCTGTTAAAAACAAAATCAAAGTGGTATCAAAACTATGTATCACGTAATTTAGAACAACTAATCGATAGACCAACACGTATAACTGAAAATTCCGCTACTGTAATAGATCATATTTACACAAATGCAAAACAATCCATTATTGAACTTTGTTCCCCTCCCTATGGCCGTAGTGATCACAACCCAATTTGCCTTACTTGGTTCAAAAACCGTGTAAAAATTCCAAAAGTAGGTCATAAAGTTATTTACTACAGGAGCTTTAGAAACTTTAAAGAAGATTTCCTTACTGACCTTTCCGAAGCACAATTTGACCTCATCTATCAAATCAGAGATCCAAATAAAGCAGCTGAATTTTGGATTGATACGTTTACTCTGTATATAATAAACACGCCCCTTTTATAAAGAAAAGGATTAAACAGGAAACAAAACCTCCATGGATAACAAAAGAAATTGACACAGAAATTAACAAAAGAAATCATTTGAGTAATTTCGGAACAAAAGAAGAATTCAGAAAACAAAGAAATAAAGTGACGTCATTAAAACGGAAATCGAAACGTACTTACTTTAGAAAAATGTTAACTTCTACCACAGATACCAGGCAAATTGGGAAAGCAATTAACATATTAACTACTAAACATGTGTCAGAAAGTCAACAAATGAACTCAGACATATCTGCAGATCAACTAAATAATCATTTTGCAACCATAGCAGATAGAATCATATTAAATGATGAATCTA
>CM065733.1:61255753-61265753 GCA_033310375.1 Conus canariensis | reverse complement strand
AGAGAGAGAGAGATTCTAACATGCATTAGTATCATGGATCAATAAGTGAAAAAAACAAACACAAAATATCAGAGGGAAGAGTAATATCATTATCCATCTCCCCACCCAACCTCAGTAAAAAGTACATAAGAGCAGTGTTTTGGCTCACACGCATACATTGCATAAATACTCTATAAATCTATGAAGTTTTTACATTTGCATGCTGTGACAGAGCGTATCCAGTCATTAACAATAGCAAGTTTGAAATAGAAGTTCATGTACACAGCGGCGATTTCTTTGGGGAAATATGTTGGTGATTGAATTATACTGCATACCTATATAACTAGTGAGAGTGTGCAAACAATGTAAACCAATTTCTTCTGTAAGATTCTGAGCTTCGATGGCATTTAAGCTCAGACGGAAGTGAGTTCCAGAGAAGACCAAAATAAAAGACTTGTTTAAGATAGGTCAGCTCTAGCTATGGGAACTCGTAGTTTTTTTTAAAAATGTGTAGACTTCATGTTAAAATTAGATTGGCTAGTTTGCAGAGCTAATCCAGACGTAATTTTTGTGCATGAACATTCCTTCATTGATAACAAACCTATCCCTTAATGGAAGAAATTCAACCTGAATATAATCCGACTCTGTGAGGCTCAACGATTTCGGGAGAACTGTTTTAGGCCACGTTTGAAGATGCTGATTAAAGAGTCCATTGAATTTTTGCTGGCTGAATCAAATAGGGTTGAACAGTAATTGATTGAAGAGAGTATATATGCATTCAGGAATGATTTTCTGGCATGAAAATAATTAAGTGCTTAATTTTGCGTGACTGATATATTTGTCTGGATATTATTTATATATCTGCATGTTTTGATATGAACAGTCTATGAAAGGTTGTTGTCAATTATCATACGTATCTACTTCAATCTTTTTATTGTTAATGAAAAGAGAAGGAAACTGTTTTGTATTCTGCCTTCTTTGACAGATTTTTATGAGCATGGCTTAAGTCTTATTGAGGTTTATTGACACACTACACCATTCACTTGAGATGTCAGCAGATTTTTACAATGATGTATACACACAACTACAGCGAGAGCTGCTTGTGTGAATCGTGTTATCATCACAAAAAAGTTCTTAAGATTCTTCAATATGAAGAGGAGATCGTTTATATAGATATACAGTTAAGATAGGACCTAACACTGAGCCCTGGGGTACTCCCTATCTTTCAGGTAATATATTTGATGTTCAAAACCAAGGCAGACAAAACTGATGTTTCCTGTTATGCCATAAAATCATATTTCCTTGCATAATAACTTGTGGCATATGACATCAAAATCCTTTGCCAAATCAAGAAACAATGACGCACATTTATTTTAATTTCTATCCATATTTCAGTGAGCTGCTAAGTATGTTAGAGCTGTATGACATGAATTATGTTTCCTGAAACCAGACTGACTATCCCATAGTAGATTATAGAACTCAAGATGATCGTAATTGTGTTTGTTTATACGCTTCTCTAAGGGCTTACATAATGCTGGCAAAGTAGATACTGGTCTGTAATTGCCTGGTTCGGAATTGTCACCAAATTTGTAGATAGGAATGACTTTCACAACTTTGGACTGTGTTAGGAAGTGACATTTTTTAATGCACAAGAGAGAGAGAGAGAGAGAGAGAGAGAGAGAGAGAGAGAGAGAGAGAGAGAGAGAGAGAGAGAGAGGAATGGAAAATGGTTTATTCAGGTTAGGCCACAGCGGAGAGAGAGAGAGAGAGAGAGAGAGAGAGAGAGAGAGAGAGAGAGAGAGAGAGAGAGAGAGAGAGAGAGAGAGAGAGAGACCAAGCTCTGCATGTAGCCCAACGCAAACCACTTTTCAGTCGCAGGCCTACCATTGTCCATACTGACCGCACCTGCTCAGGTGCTCTGGTCTGAGCGAAGACCTGTGGTCAGTCCCTATGATTCAGTCTCCCAAATCGCCCGTCCACCACGCCTCACCGTTCTGCACCCGTACCCGGCAAACTGCGTTGGTACCTCGGGGACTTGAGGCCGTCAGTTTGATTGCTGTGTACAGGTCGGTTTACATAGAATCACTGGAATAACTTGGAAACGTTGGACACAGCAAAGACTCACCCACCCTGTTTGTTCTGGGTGGATTAGTGGGTGGGTGGGTGGGTGGTGGTGGTGGTGGGGGGGGGGGTATGGAGGGGATGGGGGTGAGGGGTGGAGAGGGATGCTGCCTTGTGATCCCCCTTCCCTCCCCACCGTCCCCTTCCTCCCCTCTGCCTACCTGCCGAGTCCTTTTCTTCGCTTGGTTGATAACCCTGCGCGCAGCACGAGGAAAGCAGGAGCATGAGTTTCTTTTGAGTCATGTCTATGTATTGGTGTGTCTGCCCACAGTTAATCCCCCCTCCCCCCCCCCCTGCATCCCCCCTTCTCTCGTCCACTTCCCTTCTCTCCCCCCCCCCTCACCTTCCATAGTGGAGATGCAACGGATTCTTTCTGAACCCCTCCCACACATTAGAACATCTATGTGTAAGCCCCCGCCACCCCCCCCCCCCCCCCTTCCCCCTTTCTGGAACTCCATCTTACTAGCTTAAAAGAAAATTCTATACATTTGTCCACTAATTCTTCTCTTTATGACGGATTCATCTCTCTTTGGTCCAGCAGACTTGTTTCTGAAAACCTTGGGGATAGGACAAAGGAGAAATTGTTCTTTCTGATCTTTCATGCAAAATGACGCCGCGCAGGCACATATGTGTGCGAGCAGTGTTTATTTCGAATTTTTGTGCAGACTGTGCGCTCTTTAAATGCAGTTTGTTTGTCCAAGTGTCGTAGTTATATCCGAGCCGGAATGGGTCAGTTGGTAGAGCACCGGACTCGTGATCCTGGGGTTGCGGGTTCGAATCTCCGCCGGGCCGTTTCGGTACAAAGGGATTTTTCCCTCGGAGTTAACATTGGTTCTGACTCCATTTTCCCATACAGTCCTTCGAATGAGACTATAAACTGAGGTTCCGTGTGTGAACGCACGCATAACATCTTGCACACACGTAAAATCCCATCACCAACTTTCGGAAGAGAAGGCCAGTTTCGCCGTTGGTATGGATGACACGTTACACATAGCATGCACCCTGCGTGAGAAATGGAAAGAATGAAGGAAGTAAGGAAAATGAGTGAACGATATTGACTGGATGGCACGGGAAACGACTGAATGAAGCGCCAGCTGGCAGCTCTTCAGTCGGCACTACCCAGGTAGGCAGCCCGTTGTGTAAACGAGTGTGGATTGTAAAGCGCTTAGAGCTTGGTCTCTAGCCGAGAATAGGCGCTATATAAGTATTCATGATTATTAGTATTATTATATCAGTTTCTTAACAACAAGCTAACTTTTCTGATCTGTTGACTAAGTCAGAAGGTGGAATAAAACGCTGTCCAGAGAGGTCACAACCGGTCATTCTGTAGAGTGTATTTGCTTATGTATTGTTTTAGTTTTCCTTTTTTTTGTCAGACACCATTATGTTTTCATGAATGTCTTGCAATGTTTCAGTACCATGAGGGCAATCGGTCCGGCGGAACAGCTGCTACTCTCAGCATGGCTCGGCTTGATCTGCCTTCAAGATGTCTGCAATTCAGCTATGGTGTCATGAGTAGATTTACATAATCATGAAAGCATACGTATGTTCACTGCGTTGTTGGTGTCTCTTTTGGACACGACCTTTAAGCTGGCACAGTGAGGGATTCTGGAGGGATTCTTTCTGATACTGGGCCATTAGAACGCGGACATTGTTGGCAAGTCGACAGAAAGCTTTAGTGGACCTTGAAACAGTTTAGAGCTGTTCTAGAATGATTATCTACAAATGGTTAAATAACGATGACTCTGCGCGCAATACTGAGGCTTTTATGCTCTTACTAATTGGTTCAACAGCTGAATCACACATGTTATGTTTAAGATCTGAACGATCATGAAGCTGCCATCAATGGATCAGTGCAAACACGGCAGGTGCTAACGACGACGCTGGTTTTGTTATTCTGAATTGAAAATGCAGAAATTTTCACCCACTTAAAGGCAACCATTCAGTATAGATGCTTGAGGTCATTACATCAGATCATTTAGCATCATGGCTTAAAGTAACGGTTGACCAAATTAATACTAACACTCTGTTTTGTGTCGCCTCAAAATCGGTATTATGTACTATGAGCATTAAATGCAATAGAGACGAAATGATAGTAACGACGAGATGAAGCATCTTGGTCTTATCATGAAGAGACATGCGTTAACTTTTGCAAGCTTTACCTCTTCATGTAAAACTGGCAGATGGAAAAGCTGACTAAGGTAGAAAAAGTGCAGCTTTTCCACGGTGCTTCCAGTGTACCCGTCATGAGATGAAATGTTTTGGTTCGTTTGAAAGAAAATTGTATTCCAATCACAAAAGTAAGTCCCAGGCTGACAACTTTCGGTCCTATTTTTAGGGCCACGACATATTCAAAGTTGAATACACAGACTAAGAGTGAATGCAGGAACAGATATTCTCCCCTCCCCTCCCGTGTTATATAAAATCATGGTGGGGAAAAAAAAACGCGAAGTAAAAGATTTTTTCATTGATGAAAAGCCGATGGAAAACCTGCTCGCAAGTGGCCAACAACGGCGTCTGCGAGGTAACACATCCTTGATTTGTGCAGGGAATGGCTTCAACGTGCAGAGATTGCGTCACTATTTTGTAACGCTGTTTACATTTGTTCTGATTCAGGGGAGGCGGGAGAGAGGGGAGAGAGAGAGAGAGAGAGAGAGAGAGAGAGAGAGAGAGAAGAGAGGACGATGATGATGATGATAATAATGATGAACTCTTTGCTGCAGAGCAGGAGGCGTTGTTAAATGTTGTTTACCGACTGTCTTGGCGGCGGCGAGTTGGTTCTTCATATTGAGTGTCTTTGTTGTGGGATTAGTTTTTTGTTCTGCTGTCAGCGCTACGCGCAGATTAACTTCAGCCTGGGAACAAAATCCATCGGCGAACCACCATTCACAACCTATGGAGCTTACCAACATCACATGTCTAGGGACAGGTTCCCACTCTTACCTTCATACCCCAGTCCTTGATCATCTTTACTTTGTCTTCATCCCTGTAGCCATACTTTATGCTGTGACGGGTCACATCCACCGGTGTTCCTCGTCCTTGGTTTCCAGGCATCAACCATTAACGATATTGATGACATGCAACGCTGCAAAAATCATCTGGACCTTGAGCCAAATAGATGATCTCTCAAGGTTTCTGGCAATCGTTGCTTGGTGTGGCTGATAAAAACACTCATTTCATGAATTATGAACATGTACACGGCATGCCTCATTTACAAGTGAAAAAAATTACAAGTGAAAAGATAACCACATTATGCATACACTTACATGGTCACAGACATTTATGCATCTCTCTCTCTCTCTCTCTCTCTCTCTCTCTCTCTCTCTCTCTCTCTCTCTCTCTCTCTCTCTTCGTCTAATATCACATATGTGAACAGACGTAAAACTGAAGTGCTACTACTTCTGACAATCTTCCGCCTACAAGGATGCCTATTTGATGATAGCATCATGCGGTCACTGACTGTTTCCACTTGACAGTAAACAGTCTGGTTAATCACTCCACAAGTCCATGAGAGGTCATCACTATTTTTGACGCTAGGCAGAGAATGAAGGGATATGAAGACTGAAAGATCTTTTTTCGCCTCTGGCCTATAAAAATGTTTGCCTTGTTTGTATCAAAGATGAAGATGACTTCAAATGTAAAAGGATGAATTAGAAACCAGATTGTTTAACCTTCGCCTTTGTTTTGCTTATGTATTGCTTTGATTTATGAATCTTATATATAAATGCACTCCTTTTCGGCTGTGTTTAGAGAAGGGTTTTTCTTTTTTTTTTAAATTATTTTTGTTTGGTTTTGTTTTGTATTTGTGACAGCAAAATTACTCTTGATTGGGAAACAGTACGAAACAGACTGGTAAATCTTCGACAAACATGTTTTCTTCAGCAGTTACAAAACGACTCAAAACGAGTTAGTCACGTCTGAATAAGACATTCGAAAAATCACTCGACAGTTCTCTGCTGTGCATGAAATGAGCGTTATTTTGCAGTCGGTTTTGCTAGCCCTAAAAGACATCAAGGTCGAAACGCGTTGTCTTTTTTTTTTATTAACTTTTATTGGGTCAATGCATCTGGCGGTCTTCTAACACAGCATCTATTCTCTAGTTCTAATAATGAGTATATTAAATCGGGGAGGGGGGGGGGGGTCAAGAGCAAAGGTATACACACATTAAAAAGAATAGAATAAAGCAAAAAACAAGATGCAAAGCATATAAACGTACTCCCAGTTTATCCTGAATACGCGTGAGATATTCCACAAAGAGGAAAAACCGTCTTGGACAGGTGTAACCGTTAGTAATGGCTATTCTAGTAAACATCGGCCATCGTCTGTGACCTATAATGAACATACTTACAAATTTTCAGAAAGATCGGCCAAGAACTTTCTAAGATTTTCCATAAAGAAGAAAACCATTATGGGCCGTTTGTAATGGCTATAACGGTACACTTAAACATCAGGCATCATCCGTGACCCATAATGAACATACCTACAAATTTTCAGAAATATCGGCCACGTATTTTCTGAGATATTCCATAAAGAAGAAAAACCGTTACAGGCCGTTACAGCCGTTAGTAACGGTATAACGGTAAACTAAAACATCGGGCATCATCCGTGACCCATAATGAACATACATGCTAATTTTCACAAAGATCGGTCACGTACATTCTGAGATATTCTATAAAAAGAAAAAACATTACAGGCCGTTACAGCCGTTAGTAACAGTATAACGGTAAACTAAAACATCGGGCATCATCCGTAACCCATAGTGAACATACTTGCTAATGTTCACAAAGATCAGCCAAGTACTTTCTGAGATATTCTATAAAGAAAAAAAAATGTTACAGGCCATTACAGCCGTTAGTAATGGTTATAACGGTAAACTAAAACATCGGGCATCATCCGTGACCCATAATGAACATACCTGCTAATTGTCACAAAGATCGGCCAAGTAGTTTTTGAGATATTCCATGAAGAAAAACAACCGTTACAAGCCGTTACAGCCGTTAGTAACGGCTATAACGGTAAACTAAAACATCGGGCATTATTCGTGACCCATAATGAACATACCTGCTAATGTTAACAAAGATCAGTCAAGTACTTTCTGAGATATTCTATGAAGAAGAAAAAGCGTTACAGGCCGTTACAGCCGTTAGTAACGGTATATATGGTAAACTAAAACATCGGCTATTATTTGTGACCCATAATGAACATACCTACAAATTTTCAGAAAGATCGGCCAAGTGCTTTCTGAGATATTCATAAAAAAGAAAACCCGTTACAGCCGTTAGTAACGGCTGTAACGGGGTAAACTAAAACATCGGGCATCATCCGAGACCCATAATGAACACACCTGCTAATTTTCACAAAGATCGGCCAAGTACTTTCTGAGATATTCCATAAAGAAGAAAAAGCGTTACAGGCCGTTACAGCCGTTAGTAACGGATGTAACGGTAACTAAAACATCGGACATCATCCGTGACCCATAATGAACATACCTACAAATTTTCAGAAAGATCGGCCAAGTGCTTTCTGAGATATTCTATAAAGAAGAAAAAGCGTTACAGGCCGTTACAGCCGTTACTAACGGCTATAACGGTAAACTAAAACATCGGGCATCATCCCATAATGAACATACCTACAAATTTTCAGAAAGATCGGCCAAGTACTTTTTGAGATATTCTATAAAGAAGAAAAACCGTTACAGGCCGTTACAGCCGTTAGTAACGGCAGTAACGGTAAACTAAAACATCAGGCATCATCCCATAATGAACATACTTACAAATTTTCAGAAAGATCGGCCAAGTACTTTTTGAGATATTCCATAAAGAAGAAAAACCGTTCCAGGCTGTTATAGCCGTTAGTAACGGGCATTATCCGTGACCCATAATGAACATAACTGCTAATTTTCACAAAGATCGGCCAAGTACTTTCTGAGATATTCCATGGAGAAGAAAAACCGTTACAGGCCGTTACAGCCGTTAGTAACGGCTGTAACGGTAAACTAAAACATCGGACATCATCCTTGACCCATAGTGAACATACCTACAAATTTTCAGAAAGATCGGCCCAGCAGTTTTTTCTAGAGCGAGTGGAACACATTTTGACCACACACACACACACACACACACACACACACACACACACACACACACACACACACACACAGACACACAGACACACAGACACACAGACACACACACAGACACACAGACAGCATTTCTTCATTCCCATTCTAAAGTACTCCCTGTTCTTTAAGAACTGGGAGTACAAAAAACAACGACGGTCAAACAGTTCAATTCAATAATCTAGGAAAAAAAAGGAGAACAAAGAAGAATCACAAACGTACAACCTTTTCTCATCTACAAGGCACTCAAGGAACATATACATCCAGTATGCTTGACCATCTAGGGTACAGTGGTTAAGTAGAATGTGCACACTTTATGGACAGATTTTCTTAAGTTTCATTACTATAGTTATTACCGTCGACTACTTATTGCTCACTCTTTTTTCCCTCCTTCCCGAACTTATTCCATTAGATGCATCAACAAGTTTTCCACAGGGCTACCATTTTCTGTTAAATTGCATGTACTTCATTTCTAAACAATGCATACATTTTTCAACCCTATGTATGTTATTAAGTTCTCTCAAGAAGTGTTTGACAGTAGGTTTTATTTTGTTCACTCTACAACTGTATTCATAGTGTTTATCCCATAACATAATGTGTTCAAAAAGCTCGTCAGTTTTTGTGTGTCCATCCATCGTTTCCCAATAAATCCAGTTCCATACTAACGTTCATTCTGTAATAATGTTAATATCTGTCTTTTAATATGTTTCCCCCCACCGAAATGTTTTGCAAACTGACATTGCTACAGGCAGTGTTGAATGGAATCGGTGTCAGTTTCGCAAAATGAAAACAGATCAGTCAGAAGAATTCCCGCCCCCTTGAACATGCAGTTTACAGAATATTGTGAAAAATACTTATTTGGAACCATTTTGATTTAATTGTTTACAATTTGTTTCACTTGTTTCAATGTTTTCTCTCAGTCTGTTACACAACTTGATTTATTTTCCCATTTTGCGAAGGAGCTAATATCAAATATGATATATATTTTTTTTCTCTGAGAGTGCCGTAGAAAATTTTCTTTCCCTTTTTTTACGCTTGATATTATTTGCAGTGCTTTTGTTCTTGGAGTACAGTAACTGTTATCTTAATATTTGCATTCCTTGAATATCTTTCCGTAGTCCAGGTAATTTACCGTAATATCATGTTTTTCGGAAAACGTTTTGTGATTGAGAAAACCTCCTTCTTCATTGATGAATCATGTAACTAGGAAAATCTTCTTTGCTATCCAGTTTTTAAAGTTGTCACAATCAAAATGGAAAAAAAAATTAGGTGCTGTCTTCTCGGAATAACGGCTCTGCTAATAGCTCATGCGAATCAGTTAAAACACCTGATCTGCAAACTTAACATACGAAGTAAAAACGTCTTTCCAAAATTCATTACTTTTTTTTTTTTCTAATCGAGGAATTTTCTAGGTCCGTAAACGTCAAATGAATCTGTTTCCGGGAACACAGCACCTACTTTTTTCCATTTTGAATTTGTCATGTATATCTTTGGATCCAGGTTATTTTAGAGCTTGTACATGTTTGCTTAAACGCGATACATCTACACCACCATTTTCGTCGGATTGCACGGCGCGTTTTCTTTTGATCTTGTCCAGAAATAAAGATTTAGGATCACCTAATCAAATTTCAGTAATGCCAACACTTGGATAGCTTACCGCGGCATTTTCCTTGGAATGACATTTCAGATAAAAGTGTCACATTACGTCTTGATCTCAGAGGTATGCAGTTACTAGGATGCGGGGGGGGGGGGGGGGGGGGGGGGGGGGGGGAGAGGGAGGGA
>CM065733.1:61235753-61243253 GCA_033310375.1 Conus canariensis | reverse complement strand
TCAAATGAGAGATGGGAGTGAGCGTGTGAGTAAAGAGCATGTGGGTGAATGAGCACGTGAGTAAATGAGTGGGCCTCTGGGGTACGTGAACGTGTGAGTAAAGAGCACGTGAGTGAGTTAGTTAGCCTGTGAATGAGCGAGTGAGTGGATATGTGGGTGGGTAAGCGTGTGAATGAGTGAATGAACGGATGGGTGAACGAGTGGATCAGTGTGTGTGTGTTAGTTCTTTAGTTTTACGTCTGTTCACCCGTAAGTGATATTAGACGGGAAAGGGGAGGGGGGGGGGGGGGGGGGGGGGGGAGGAAATAGGAGAAGTAAAGGTATGAAAGAAGAGATTGTTTATGCATGCGTTGATATTGTTTAGAGAGTGTGTGGTAGTAAAGATTATGTGTTTTGCCTACATACCTACACCTACAATTCTATTTAATGATCAAGCTTTATATGGGATATGGATTGTTGAAAATGACAGAATTAGTAGAAAGGAAGTGAGGTTTACCATCTATATCAAACGTGACTTAACAATTAACAGAAGATTAGTATAACAACAATTGAATCCAACAATAAATTAACTAATCAAAGGAAAAGACCAATAGGACTAAGGTGTAAAACTTCTGAAAAACATTTAAGAAGATGGAAGTCATTTAACACTTCCTGAACAGTAAACAAGTTGGGTATTTTTTGCTCCCATAAGAAAACTAACACAGAGTAACTTTCATTCAAGACTGGCACAGCCTTTTAAACTTGAATAAAGTCAGACAAATACATAGGCGAACAATCTAATACTATTTGCATAATGTCTTTAGTCTTTCAGCAACTTTTTTCCTCCCCACACTTTCGTTTGGTTTCATTTACTACTCTTCGCTGGCTGCTTTGGGGGTGCTATTGGATTCTTTTTTGCACCCTTGGTGGTGAGAATACCACAGTATTATGGACTGTGGTGTGTCTCTATTTGACGCCAGGAGCGCAGACACAACCAGCCGTGTCTCCCTGATGAGTCCGACCCAGCGGACGAAAGGCCTCGGAGCAGGCAATACAAATATATCTGCCTTCAAAAGGAATTGCGATGGTTCCCTTATGCAGCTAGTGAAGAGTTTTCATATCTGTAACATAGTTTCTTAATTTCATGTTCCCAGTTTCTCCATCTTCAAATCCCCCCCCCCTCCCCCCAACCTCCTTAAGTCCAAATCTATGCCAAGTCATTACTATGAAGAAAGTTCAGTTGTTGGCCTGCGCTTGTTTTTTTTCCCCCACTATTAGATTGTTCGCCTATGTATTTGTCTGACTTTATTCAAGTTTAAAAGGCTGTGCCAGTCTTGAATGAAAGTTACTCTGTGTTAGTTTTCTTATGGGAGCAAAAAATACCCAACTTGTTTACTGTTTATCGTTTACTGTTCCCTGCCTCATTTCATTTCCGATTTTGTTTTCATTAAATTGAGGTTATTTGTATTTGTTTCTGTCCGTCTGTGTGTTTGTCTTTCGATCTCCCTTGCATCTTTGGGTGGATTCTCAAGCGTAGGCTCAAAGATTGTCCCCTACATTTTATACTATTTGCATAATGTCTTTAGTCTTTCAGCAACTTTTTTCCTCCCCACACTTTCGTTTGGTTTCATTTACTACTCTTCGCTGGCTGCTTTGGGGGTGCTATTGGATTCTTTTTTGCACCCTTGGTGGTGAGAATACCACAGTATTATGGACTGTGGTGTGTCTCTATTTGACGCCAGGAGCGCAGACACAACCAGCCGTGTCTCCCTGATGAGTCCGACCCAGCGGACGAAAGGCCTCGGAGCAGGCAATACAAATATATCTGCCTTCAAAAGGGATTGCGATGGTTCCCTTATGCAGCTAGTGAAGAGTTTTCATATCTGTAACATAGTTTCTTAATTTCATGTTCCCAGTTTCTCCATCTTCAAATCCCCCCCCCCCCTCCCCCCAACCTCCTTAAGTCCAAATCTTTGCCAAGTCATTACTATGAAGAAAGTTCAGTTGTTGGCCTGCGCTTGTTTTTTTCCCCCACTATTAGATTGTTCGCCTATGTATTTGTCTGACTTTATTCAAGTTTAAAAGGCTGTGCCAGTCTTGAATGAAAGTTACTCTGTGTTAGTTTTCTTATGGGAGCAAAAAATACCCAACTTGTTTACTGTTTATCGTTTACTGTTCCCTGCCTCATTTCATTTCCGATTTTGTTTTCATTAAATTGAGGTTATTTGTATTTGTTTCTGTCCGTCTGTGTGTTTGTCTTTCGATCTCCCTTGCATCTTTGGGTGGATTCTCAAGCGTAGGCTCAAAGATTGTCCCCTACATTTTATACTATTTGCATAATGTCTTTAGTCTTTCAGCAACTTTTTTCCTCCCCACACTTTCGTTTGGTTTCATTTACTACTCTTCGCTGGCTGCTTTGGGGGTGCTATTGGATTCTTTTTTGCACCCTTGGTGGTGAGAATACCACAGTATTATGGACTGTGGTGTGTCTCTATTTGACGCCAGGAGCGCAGACACAACCAGCCGTGTATCCCTGATGAGTCCGACCCAGCGGACGAAAGGCCTCGGAGCAGGCAATACAAATATATCTGCCTTCAAAAGGAATTGCGATGGTTCCCTTATGCAGCTAGTGAAGAGTTTTCATATCTGTAACATAGTTTCTTAATTTCATGTTCCCAGTTTCTCCATCTTCAAATCCCCCCCCCTCCCCCCAACCTCCTTAAGTCCAAATCTTTGCCAAGTCATTACTATGTAGAAAGTTCAGTTGTTGGCCTGCGCTTGTTTTTTTCCCCCACTATTAGATTGTTCGCCTATGTATTTGTCTGACTTTATTCAAGTTTAAAAGGCTGTGCCAGTCTTGAATGAAAGTTACTCTGTGTTAGTTTTCTTATGGGAGCAAAAAATACCCAACTTGTTTATCGTTTACTGTTCCCTGCCTCATTTCATTTCCGACTTCCTGAACAGTTAATGGTATTTGACGAGTCAGTAAATCCCCTGTAGTTTTCGTCATTAATTCTTTGATACTAGGACAGTGTAAAATCAGATGGCTAATGGAAATTTGATTTCCACATACACATTTAATATCTTTAGAAAATTTTGTTTTAAAAGCATTTAAACGAATTTTGAACATCAGAGAACTAATAAGTCTTGAACTTGTATCAGATATGTGATTTAAAATTAATTTGGAATTTATTGTGCTGACGCTTTTTATACAATTGTGTGAATATTGGCTATCTGATGTCTTCAGCATGTTATCAAACTTATCTGTCGCTAGTTTTTCAATGTGATTTTAATACTCGTGCAGATCTAGATTTATGTTAATTAGAATTGCCCCTTCAGTATTACGTCCTGCATTTTTAGCTGCTCTGTCAACCAGTTCATTGGCATATACTCCGCAATGGGAAGGAACCCAGTAAAAAGTCACACTAATGTCTTTAAGTGCCAATTGATGAATTACATGTCTGATTTCTAGTATCATTTCAAGACGTTTTTTGGCATTTTGATCTTTGATTGCTTGTAATGCCGATTTAGAATCTACACAGATTAAAATTTTACAACTATTCATAGGTAACTCCTCAATATGCTGTAAAGCCATTAAAATAGCTAACAACTCTGCAGTAAAAACTGAATAGTGATTACCTATATGATATCGTTTGACTGTTTTCATAGTAGGAATTACAAATACTGAACCTGCATTGCCATTATCAAGTACAGATCCATCTGTGAATATTTTAATGTAATCACTATAGTAATTTTCCATGTGATCATTAACTAAATTTTTCAGAACGTTTGGAGATTGACTTTTGCTCAATTCTGTATGATCAATATCAAAAGTAGGTTTAATTTGTTCCCAAGATGGTACAGGTAAAAAAGATGGCTTAATTGCTATTTTTTTTACTTTTTAATTTTGTAGAATTAATCATGTCGGAGACAAACGAATTAATTGGTTGCAAACAGTGTATTGTCTTAGCCCTGTTAACAAAGTCATGCTTAGAATTTATCTTTGTTTCTTCATTACAGAATGAGTTATGTGCAAAGGATTTTAATACAAACTTAGCTGCAGAGATTTTCCTATGTTCATCAAGAGGAAGAACTCCTGCTTCGTTATATGACCCAAGATTGTAAGCATGAGTCGGCACTCCTAGTGCCAGTTTAAAGGCTTTACAATCTATACTTTGTAGTTTGTTTAACAAATGTTTTGGTGCACTAAAGAAAGATTCCTGGCCGTAGGTTAAACGCGAACGAACTAAGGAATTAGCAAGACATAAAAGTGCTCTTGTGTCTTGACCCCATCGCTGTTTACTAATAATTTTGAGAAAATTTAAAGCTTTTCTGGCTTTGTTTAATATATAGTCTATATGTTGATTCCACGTAAGTTTGGATGATAAATATACACCTAGAAACCTTACGCTTTGCGAATAATTAATGACACTTTCACCAATAGTGAAATCAGGCAGTTTTCTGGGTTATGCCCCGAATTAAAAAGTACCATATGTGTTTTTTCTAATGATAAAGAAAGTCCATTTTCCTTCATAAATATATCAATTTTATTTAGTTCGCGTTGGTACACTTTTTTGGTATAGTTAAGTGCTCTAATTGGAGTTTTACGCTTCATTGTCACCTTCATCCACATGCATATATCATCTGCATACTGGGCTAAAACTGTATCTTTTGATAGATTATTTGGAAGATCTGCTATAAGTATATTGAATAAAATAGGTGAAATAACCGAGCCTTGTGGAAGACCTATATGAAGTTCTCTGGACGTGTGTGTGTGTGTGTGTGTGTGTGTGTGTGTGTGTGTGTGTGTGTGTGTGGCTGTGTGTTTCTGTGTGTCTGTGTATGTGTGTCTGTGAGTGAGTGAGCGTGTGAGTGAGTAAATGTGTGAGTGAGTTAACCTGTAAGAGATTGAGCGTGTGAGTGAGTGAATCAGTGTGCGAACGAAAAGCTTGTGAGCAAGCGGGCGCGTGAGTGAGTGTGTGAGTGAGTGAGCCTGTAAGAGAAGGAGTGTGTGAGCGAAAGCATGTGAGCAAGTGGACCCATGAATGAGTAAATGTGTGAGTGAGTAAGCGTGTGAATGAAGAGCTTCTTATCAATGAGAGAGCAGTATGAGTGAGTGAGTGAACGTGTGTGTGTGTGTGTGTGTGTGTGTGTGTGTGTGTGTGTGTGTGTGTGTGTGTGTGTGTGTGTGAGTACGTGCGTCCGTGTGTGTGTGTGTGTGTGTGTGTGTGTGTGTGTGTGTGTGTGTGTGTGTGTGTGTGTGTATGTGTGTGTGTGTGTGTGCGTGCGTGTAAGTTGAAAAAGAGGATCAAACTTTGGTAGTGTAAAATTTCTCCCCATTCATCGTCTGAAAATGCCCTTAACTTTCAGTTATCATAAAGAAAGTCCTCTGTGTGTGTGTGTGTGTGTGTGTGTGTGTGTGTGTGTGTGTGTGTGTGCGTGTGTGCGCGCCCCTGTGCGTGTGCGTGCGTGCGTGCGTGCGTGCGTGCGTGTGTGTGTGTGCGTGGCTGTAAGCCATGAATCGGAGGAAAACCACAATTTAGTGTAGCGTAAGGTCGGGGGCCCCGTGGTCCATGGTCAAGTGATTAGAGCGTGTGTCTGCGGAGCCGAAGGTTGTGAGTTCGAGCCACTCGTGACAAAGAGAAATCATTGCTCGTTCTTCATTTTCGTTGTCCTGAGTGTTGTTTATCTCGCCTGAAGAAGACCTACGAGGTCGAAACGCGTGGTGTTTTGTCTTGTGTGATTCGTTTGTTCACGTTATTCGATGGAGTCATAATAATTACTTTTAACACGCTGTGAAGGTTCAGAATTTTTAAGTCCATGGGGGACTAGTCACTGGATGGATTTAGAAGAGGGTGGGGTAGGGGGCGGTAGGGGGGGGGGGGGAGGCACGCTCACTCATGCTGGCTCCGCGACTTGGCAACTGTTGTCATCAGTAAGGAGGTTTCGTAGGTGGCGTCCTGTGTGTGCTGGCTCAGAAGACGCACCACTAAGCTCCCCCGAAGTGATTTGGTAACAACAGCGCGGGGTACTCTCTGCTGGGTTGCCTCTGGGCGACTTGATATCAACTGGTTCTTGTGGACTACCCGTGCTGGAGCTTCCACGGACCCGATCTGGGTGTGGTCTAGTGTAAGGGAGTCGTCATGAGTGGCATAGCAGTATTGGCAGTATGAAACACGGGAGGTGAGACGTAACTTAACTGAACAAGTGAATACATAATTAGATAAGTGAATAAATGAATTCGTACATAAATGAATAAATAGATAAGCATAACATTGAAAGGGCTACACGTTACGATCAACCAGAAAGTGACAGAGTTTGATGCAGCATTGTAATACTGAAGCGTAAACGAATAGAAATATTGCCCATATAAGTAATTCTGTCACACAATTAGAACTGATGTGTGTGTTGTGTGTGTGTGTGTGTGTGTGTGTGTGTGTGTGTGTGTGTGTGTGTGTGTGTGTGTGTGTATGTGTGTGTACATGGACGGTTCTAGGTACGCTCCGTTCATGAACTATTTTTCAAACATCGAGTTTGTTTTCCATCAGGTTTACGAATGATGATAATGCGATCTTATAATGGCACGAATAGTATAAATCACCTCTTCCCTTCCTCTTTCTCTCTTCCATCTCTCCTCTTTCTACACCGCAATATTTATGAAATACAAATAAAGTTTTGTACAACACATGAAATAAATAAACGTCGTGGCTATACATTTCCATAAGTGACTCGTGTAACAAAACGAAACTATATAATTGACCTGTTTTGATAGTTCTCACGCGCGCCTGTGTGTGTGTGTGTGTGTGTGTGTGTGTGTGTGTGTGTGTGTGTGTGTGTGTGTGTGTGTGTGTGTGTGTGTGTGTGTGTCGCGCGCGCGTGCGTGTGTGCGTGTGTGTGTGTGCGTGTGTGTGTGTGCTGTGTTGTGTGTGTGTGTTGTGTGTGTGTGTGTGTGTGTGTGTGCGTGCGTGCGTGTGTGCGTGCATGCTCGCTCGCGCGCGCATGTGTGTGTGTGTGTGGTGTGTGTGTGTGTGTGTGTGTGTGTGTGTGGGCGCGTCCGTGTGTGCGTGTGTGCGTGCATGAACAAGAACAAGAACAAGAACAAGAACAATTCTTTATTGCCGTCACCTTTGAAAGATATTTGGCACAAAACAACAACGACAACAACAACAAAAAAGAAAAAAAAAGTGCTTCGATTATCAATTTCGCCTGGCTTTGAATGCCTCAAAAACAAAGCTGGCTAATATTTGTTGGTGTTCCCTGGAGTTTAATAGAGTACTTGGTTTGAAGTCATTGGCACAAAATATTCTTTTTCCTGGGTCATCTGTTAGATCTTGCATCTGTTCTACTTGTATCTTTAGGTTTGTGCTTAAGTCATAAAGTATTCTACAATTATCTAAAAAATGAAATTCGTCTTCTATTTCATTACATGCTATACGAAATCTTTGATTTCGTGGTATACCTACATAACGACCTTTCTCAACATTTAAGTCATGCGAGCTAACACGCAATTTACATAGCGCC
>CM065733.1:61223253-61230753 GCA_033310375.1 Conus canariensis | reverse complement strand
CCACCGGTCCCCAGCCACATACAGCCATTGCATTCCCCTACCCTACCACCACTTAACCTATTTCAATCTACCTTTTTTGCTTGTTTGTTAACTTCTGTTCCCTCAAAGCAGTATCCTAACAAAATGTACAATGAACAGTCCTTGCGCACTCTCACAAAAGCACGCGTGCGTGCGCACTGAGAGAGAGAGAGAGAGAGAGAGAGGAGAGAGAGAGAGAGAGAGAGAGAGAGAGAGACGCTTGACGCTTGACGCGCGCTTTCACGCCGCGCCATTTATTGTGGGGCCCTCGGCCCGTCCACAGGAGTACGCAACATACATTTCAACATGACAACAACAAAAACATTTGATTGAAACGTTTGATTGTAACATATTTTGTTTTCTGTTTAGAAATTCTATTCTTCCTATATCGTCAGTCTTACTATCACATAAGGGTTTCTCTGGTTTTTAAGGCATAGAAGATGTACATTGCAATATCTCTTATGGTTTCAGTATTATCGTTTTGTAGCAGACTTTCCAGTGTGATTGCGTTTCTATTGCTAAAGTGTTTGAAAATGTATTTTGTTCGCAATTGCGTGTAATTTGGACACCACATTAAGAAGTGCATTTCTGTTTCTACTGTAGGGCAAAAGGGGCATGTTGTTATAGCTTGATTATCTATATATTTTTTATTGCCATGCAGTTCGTTTATTCCTAATCGTAGTCTTGTCAATGCTTTCCTGAACTTCGCGATTGTGATTGCGCGAAGATATTCTTCAGTTTGGTGTATAGTTTTAAACGTATGATATGTTGTAAATCGTTCACTATTCGCTATTTTGTTATGCCAGTTCTGTTTGTAACAATCTATGATTCTTTGTTTTAGTGTTATGATAAATCTTTGCTCGTTTTCTACGCCTTCATTCAACCAAACTTCAGAGAAGCCATACGTATCCAAGCAGCGTTTAATTTCCAGTGCCCAGTTCTGTGGTTTGTCAATTTCTGTGTTTTCTCTTTCATATGCTTGTCTAGGTATCCTGTCTGGAGTCATCTTCATTAATTTAAACCAATATCTGATTGCTTTTATTGAACTATCTATACTCATCGGATATCTTCCTAGTTCTCCGTATACTAAGTTGTTTGGCGTTTTCTTCCCTACCCCCATGTATCTTTTACATGCGAATAAATGTATATTTTCCACCGCGGAATAACGAGTCAAACCCCATACTTCTGCTGCGTACAGTAGCAGTGGCTTGACCTGTGTATCAAATAGCTTAAAAATATATTTATATCTAAGTGTCCTAAACTATACATTGTTTTCATTATTTCACCTATTTTCCCTTTCGCCCTTCCTGCATATTCTGAAAGTGAAATATGTACTGAGAGTTTGGTCGTTAGAGTGAAACCTAAATATTTGTAGCTGTTTACTACCTCAATTTCTTCCCCTTTGTAGTTCCATTTTTCTGGTCTACCAAGGTATCCTCCTTTCCTAAAGACCATGATTTTTGTTTTTTGGAGATTAACCTTTAGTCCAATGCGGTCCGAGGCTTCCTGTAGGTTCTTAATTTGGTTTTGCAGACCTGCTGGAGTTCTTGCTATTAAAGCTATGTCATCAGCGAATAGAAGTGAAAATATTTCTGCCTTTCCGGGTAAGAATTGATATCCGTGTCTTCCTTTAGCTGTGACATTGTCTGCAACTTCTGTAATTAGTAATGAAAAGAGTAGGGGGGACAGTAAGCACCCTTGTTTCACTCCTGTGTGACATTCAAAGAATTCTGTTAGTTCAGTTCCATGTCTTACACATGCTTGTACTGTTTTATAGATAGCTTTTAGCATGTTAATCATCTTCGTAGATATTTTGTGTTTCTGTAGGATTTCCCAAAGTTTTTCTCTATTTACTGTATCAAACGCTTTCTGATAATCAATGAAGGCTACATACAATTTACTTCTTCTTCTGCCGTATAGGCAGTTACTTATCATGGAAGTTAGTGTAAAAATATGGTCTACTGTTGAGAAATCTTTCCTGAAGCCTGCCTGTTCTTTGCTAATTTTATTTTCTGCTTCTGCCCAATCATATAGTCTTCTGTTTAATATTGCTGTGTAAATCTTGCTTATGATACATAATAAGGATATTCCTCTATAGTTTCCTGGGTTCTGTCTATCTCCCTTCTTGTGTAGTGGTATAATCACCGCCCTTGACCATTCTATGGGGAAGTAACTATCTTGATATAACTTATTGAATAATTACGTTAAGAATGGCACTATATTTTGTCCTATAGTTTTGAGAAATTCAGGAGGGATTTCATCAATGCCTGGTGATTTACCTTTTTAAATTTTTCTGTAGCTGATCTTACTTCGTTTTCGGTTATCTCTTCGTCTAATTCTTGTACATGAATTTCGTTTAATACTTCTTCTTGTTCTTGTGGTCCTTCTTCTCTATCGTTTAGTATTTCTGTGTCATGTGGATTCAAAATGCTTTCGAAATGCACTTTCCACTGTGCAGTGTTAATAAATGATAATGTGTTCTTCTTCCTTCTAACACTTTTTATGGTGCTTTCCAGAACATTTGGCTGTCCTTGCAATTTTGTACTAGTGTGTCGTATGTTTGCTTTTTATACTGTTTTTTCTTTTCTCTAATTGTTTCTTTGTATACTGCTCTTTTGTTCCTCTAAGCCTTTCTCCTTTCTTCGTAAATAGTTGGGTTTTTATCCTTTTTCGTCCATGTCAGTCTATTGAGTGCTTGTTTTGCTTCTTTCTTTTTAATTTGGCATTTTTTATCATACCAGCTGTTTGTAGTCTTATACTTTCCTCCTATACCTATTGTTCTATACATGTCTTTCCCTGCCTCTTTTAATAGCTTATTAAATCTGTCTATGCACGTGTCTACATCTCTTTCTATTTCTTCTGTTATTTGCGCCATTGTTTGTTTTGCCTCTTCTGATTCTATGAACTGGACATACTGTTGTTGTTTTGTGGGATCCCACTTTAGTTTCTTCACGTAAGATTTCTTGCCCTCGTTCTCTTGTGCGTTAGACAGAGTGCTTTGTAATTCCATCATAACAGGCATATGCTGAGCTTCAACTCTCTCTACTATCTGACACTTGTTCACATTTTCTAACAGTTCAACAGAACATATATAATAATCTATAATACTGTTACCCCTTTCGGAATAAAACGTGTATGCATCGTCGAACTTTCCCATACAAAGACCATTTAGTGGAGTTACATTAAATGTTATACAGAATTCTATTAGTTTCTTACCAAAACCATTTGTGTGGGGATCTTTAGACCTACGTGCATACACGTCCTGCTCTCTTCCTGTAATATCAATTTCATCATCGATGCTCAAGCTCCATTCCCCAATACGAGCATTGAGATCTCCTCCAATGATGTAATGGAAGTTATTTCCTTGTTCTGTTTGTGTAAATATGTATTGTTCAATTAGTTCTAGTGTGCATGAGTAATCTTTGTCAGAATAATATTGGCTATCTACTGGATGTACATATGTACCTAAAAACAAAATGTCTTTTTCACAATGCAATAAACTTTTCATTAACTTCACACAGAGTACATTTTCCATGTCAGTATTTATCAGTTGGATATATTCAGATAACTCTTTTTTTATCAGCAGGATTGTTCCCCCTGAGGGTCTTCCCATTCTAGTAAATTTCACCGCTGGACAATGTAATTGCAAAAAATCCTGGAATTTTAATTCGAAATCGAAAAATTTAGAAGTAAATGTTTCTGTTAAACAGCACAGGTCAAAAGATGTGATAAATTCTAAAAAGTCCGGTTCCGTTAATTTATCTAATAATCCCCCCACATTCCAACATACAAAGGATAGGTTTCTTTTTCCACTCTCGTCTTCCTTTCTTCTTTCATTCCCACTCTCGCTCTCTCTCGTTCCCACATTCATGTCGTATTCTGGTGTCTTTTCAATGTTCTCTTGAGTTTGTGTAACCTGTGATCCCTGTGTACGGCCGTGGCCTACCCTTCATTTCTTACTTTTTCCTTCCTTCGTAGTTGGATTCGTGTGTGTACTGCTGGTTGTTTTACTGGGTGCCTTCGTGCTACTGGTGTGTGAACGTAAAGTTTTGTTTATTTTGCATTGTCCTCCCTTCTTTCCCTCCTCCCCACCGGCTCTGCCCCCCTCCTCACTGTCCGTCAACGCTGTACTACTGCAGTGGATCCGCACCGTTTCGTCCAGAGTTGTTTGCCGCGAGCCCGGCGCCCTGGCGTTCGGCGCATCTGCTCCGTCTCCACCCCCACCCCTGTTCTCCCTCTCCCTTTCCCCCTCTACAAGGCTAACTCTGTCTTGACCCTGTTTACCACATGTGACCCCTTGTCTGTCGCGCCGCGGGTATGGCGTGTCGATTACCGCCTCGCCTGCCGTCGCGCGCGCTGTATCTGCGCCAGACCTTGACCCCGGTGGACCCCAGAAGGATTCTGATTGGTCCTTGGGTTTGTTATGGTTTTTGGATGTGTGTGCGGTGACCTGTGTGAGCACATGGTTACTGTCTGAACTTCGGAGCGGGCTGACACGTGTTTCTGGGTTTTGTGTTTCATTCGTACCTTTATTCTTGCTTTCCTCAGACACACCCCCTCTCCCATTTCCCCTCTTCTTTTCTCCCCCCCCCCCACCACTGGCACCTCTCTATTTTTCTCTGCTCTATCTCTCTGCTCAAACTCTCTTTGTTTTTTGGGGTTCCGCAGAGGTTCCAGTACCCTGACCCAATCAACCCCTGATCTCCCTCCTCTCTCTCCTTCTCCTGTCTCCTCCCATGCCATCAGATTTTCACTCTCACATACACTCCCTTCTCCTGCCTCGCTCTCTCTCACACCACTTTCATCCCCACTGTCACTCCTGCTGGCGCTCATCATCTTTGTAACCTGCTCAGTTGCTTTCTTTCTTTCTCTCTTCCTTTCTTCATTCCACTCTTTCTCTCTTCTCAACTCATTTACCATTTCCCTCTCCCTTTGCTCTCTCCTCAGTCTCTCTCTCTCTCTCAGTCCCACACTTTCACGTTCCATCCTTCCAACATAGTCTTTGTAGCTCCATCCTTCGTGACTGTCCGACACTCTTCCTCTGAGCCACGATTGTCTATTTGTCTCTTGGTGCCTTGCTGTGGCGTACCCATGCCCGTTCCTGCCGTCATATCTGCAGGTCCGCTCCGCTGGTCCGTAGGTCCGCTCCGCTGGTCCGTAGGTCCGCTCCGCTGGTCCGTGGTTCCGCTCCGCTGGTCCATGGGTCCATTCCGCTGGTCCGTGGGTCCGCTCTGCTGGTGGATTGGGCTGCTCCCTCACGTACAGCTTCCCTCCGACGAAGTAGCCGGACTTGCCCATCTCCGTCAGCTCACGTAGTTGTGCTGTCTGGCGCCTCGTCCGGTCCTGGCTCACCGTGATCCCTTCTGCTTTCATGGTTTCCCTGGCCTCCCAGTTCCTCAGCACCCACATGGCGTCCCCCCATCGCAACAGTTTGGCTATCACAGGCCTAGGGCGTTTGTTTGATGGGTTGAACCTACCCAGTCTGTGAGCCCGTTCCACTGCGTCTGCCGCCCAGTCCTCCTCCTTCATGTACTTTTCTAGTACCCCTTTAATGGTGTCCTCACATTTCTCGTGTCCACTCCCTTCGTCTCCTTCTTTTAACCAGTAGGACTTTAGGTTGTTCCTACGGGAAAAGCCTTCTAGTTTGTCCATTTCGTCCTCCATATGTGCTAGTCTGCCTGCCATGCGTTCCTGTGTTTCGTCTAAATGTTGAACTGCCCTCGTATTTGCCTGTATGTCTTGTTTTGTGTCAGCTAGCTCTTGAACTAGACTGAAGAGTGTGTCTGACATTTGTGTCTGTTTTGCGTCTATCTTCTTAATTGTGTCTACTTGTGACTTGAAAGAGTCTGCCAGAGATGTGATTGTATTGAATATTTGTGTCATCTGCGTTTCCATCGTGCTAAGTCTGGTGTCGATTTTGTGTTCCAGCTTGCGTGCTTCTTCCTCAATTTTCTCATTAACATTCGGTCCGGGTTCGTTTCGATATCGTTACTTAGAATCAGCCTCCTGCGCAGATACGAAATGTTCAAGATGATCAGTAGTACCACTAACAATATCACTTTCGGATTGCTCCGACCGGTCCCTAGCATTTCATTCATAACTGACCAGTTCGTGATTGTCAGCGCCCAATTCATGCTTGCCGTCATCGCCGCCATCTTTGTTGACATTCTACTGACCTCGTTTCCCGTTGCGTTAACCTCTTGTATCGAAACGGTGGCAGTTCCAGTCCCCCGCTCTTCCACACCGATCACACCGTTCCTGACAATTGCTCTCGGTCCAAAAGCCACTGTGGTCATGTCCAGAGCACTGATCGTAGTTAATGCTAACGTCCAAAACCCCGCAAAACACAGCAGTATCTCCTTCACCCCTGCAACCTTTGACCTCTCTCTCATTCCCTTCGCTTCCTTTCTCCTTCCTTTCCCCTTCGCCCCTCCAAAAAGTCCGATTCTGGCCCTCCACTCGCACAGGTCTATCATTCTGCAGTTCTCGTAGCTACAGACACTTTCACAAACACTTCTTCTAATTATTATCACCACTGGAACGATACTTGGAGCACTGTAATCCGCCGAACAACACACTTTTGACCGGAGCTCATCCCGCGCGATGTTTGCCAGTCGCCATCTTGTTGCGTACTCCGAGAGAGAGAGAGAGAGAGAGAGAGAGAGAGAGAGAGAGAGCATTTTTTGACTGCATGGAGTAGTAAGTGATGACGTATCATGAGGATAAAGTGCTGCAGCATGTTCTGTCATAAGACGCGTTCAAGACTTTTTCCAAGTTTTTGTTGTTGTTTATTTGTTTGTTTGTTTAATGCTTCTTCCTCGACATAGAGAGAGAGAGAGAGAGAGAGAGAGAGAGAGAGAGAGAGAGAGAGAGAGAGAGAGAGAGAGCAAACATGTCAAGCGCGCTTTGAAAAGATTTCTGAAACCTATGTTTATTACTATCGCTATACACAGACTTATGTTCATCTTTTGAAGTAACTGGTAATCAAGATTCACCAGAAGACAATGTTCACCTTGTTCAGTCTTTGTCCCCATCAAGGAGACTTCAAGGGAGTTTGCATGAAATGAAGAAAAAAAAATCCCTGTTTATGTCGAGGAATAAATTGTGTAATTACAAAGTGAGTCGACTGCAGGCGGAAATCTAAACAAATTTGAAAAAAGTTATTGATGAAGCTCCGCCGAAAAACGTTGACAAACGAATCACAAGACAAAACATGAAGCGTTTCGACCTCTTAGGTCTTGTTCTTCTTGCCCTGTATGTCTTTGGCTGTTTATTTGCTTAAAAGCATTTCAATTTCAAAAGTATGCGAAGGCAATATGAATCAGAAGCATGTAAAATGGGTTTTATTTGGCTTACGTCTGGTGTGAATCTACTGACAACAGATAAATGAATGGCTGAGTCTTTGATGGTATTTCTCTCTCTCTCTCTCTCTCTCTCTCTCTCTCTCTCTCTCTCTCTCTCTCTCCTTCCTCTCTCCTCTCT
>CM065733.1:61213253-61218253 GCA_033310375.1 Conus canariensis | reverse complement strand
CTGGTCAGACCTTGAGTGCGGCCTACCTACCATGGTTTTTCCCCAGGGCCGCCACAGCCCGTTTACCTCCCCGGGGACCGGTGGCTCTATGCCCCCGAGAGAGACCAGTGGCTTAACGCCAACACCCAGCACGACCAGCTACATGGTCGAATGTGGCACCCGGCCTCACTTACCTGGGTCGACCTTGGTCTCCCTCCTCGGGCGCTGTCCTATCGGCAGGATGATGTCCCGGCCGCCGATTATAGGGCCACCGGGGACACACTACAGGCACCCCTCGACTTACCTCCTGAAGACGGGTGCTATGAACCCTCTCAGGACCAGTACCTCCCTGAGGCGGACGATGACGAGGAGCTAGCCCCCACCTCATTGTACGATGTCCGCACGATAGAACGGTGGCGACCAGACCTCGTTAGGAGAGAGGCCGCACCCGCTGACGAATTTCTCTCCCTCTCCCCCGGCCCAGAGATCTAGACCAATCTACCCAAGAACCCCTCAGTCGCCTCCTTGTTTACGGACAATCCCGTGACCAGGGAGATGGGCATTTCCCAGTCGGACCGTCGGTTGATCCCCCACCTGCCCCCCCCTACTTCCGGCGCCATCTCCTTTAAGAACCTAAAGGAATGGGTCCGAGTAGCCAGGATGGGCATCCTCCACACCACGGCGGGACACACCTACTTGGACATGCCCCTTCAGCGAGCGGAGGCTCTATGGCCGGAGGACGATGGTGCCATCCCAGTACCGGGGGACCCGGGCTCTGAGGCGCACCAAGAGCCTGACCCTCGCTTGTTCAGCGATCCTTTCATGCGACACCTAGTTAACAGGATTTCGCATCACCTTTCGGCTGCGGCGGACAGCGCAGCCAGAAGCCACTTCAACTGCTTGTTGGTCGCGAGAGAGGCCGTGCTGGCGCGGACCTCTCTCTCCCCGACGCTTAAGGCAGCCCTGCGATGCATCCCGGGCCAGGTCCAGTCGCTCTTTGGCGACTACTCGGCTGACGTCATAGCACAAGCAGTTGAGGAACGCAAGCAGGCTGTGTCCTTTGCGCCCAGGCCACCGCCACGCCCTGCTAGACCCCCACTTCGTTCCTTCCCCAGGCACAGACCCTATCCCAGACAATCGCCTTCCCGCACCGCACGGCCCGCCAAGCGACCTAATCTTCTCCCAAGGCCTAAGCCAAAACCCCATCAGCAAAATTTTCGGTTAGGCCAACAGTCACGCTCCCGGAGCTGACTAGGGAGACAGCCCGAGGGGGACTTAGATCAGGTAGCACCCCCCCTCGCCCTATCCCCCACCCACCAGCCCAGACCCTCGCCCCCCCTGGCGGGCAGCCTCTCCCGGCATGCCCACCAGTGGAGACGCATACGCCTCACCCCTGGATAGTGGCGGTGCTACAGGAAGGGTTTCGCCTTCCTTGGGCCCACGAGCGTCCCCCCCCTCATGCTATCTCCCCCTCCCTCCCCCAACGAACCCTCCCCCGCCAAAGCAGAAGCTCTTCGCACGGAAGTCCAAGACCTCCTCAAAAGAGGGGCCATCTCGGAGATTTCCCACCCAAACCCCGGCTTCTACTCTTTGTGATCCCAAAAGCCTCGGGAGGATGGAGGCCCATTCTAGATTTTTCGCCCCTCAACAAGTTCCTCAGGCCCACCAAGTTCAAGATGGAGACCCCCACCCAGATCCGAGACTCCATCCATCATCGCGACTGGGCCACATCCGTAGACCTGAAGGACGCCTATTTTTCAGATCCTGATTCACCCGGCCCACAGACGATTCCTACGGTTCGTCTGGCAGACCCCGGAGAGGCCTGCACGCATAGTGGACCTCATCTCCTGCCTGTCACAGGCACCCCACACCTCGGCCAGAACCCTGTCCTCCCTCCTAGGAATGATGGAGTCCCTGTCTCCCCTCATTCCCCTGCGGCGGGTCCCCAAACGCCAACTTCAGAGGGAGTTCCGCCGACGTTTGTCACAGACCTCCGACCGCTGGGACCAGGTCATTCCCCTCGGACACTGGTTCATTTCGGCGACGGAGGAGCGGCTCACTCCAGCCACTCTCTCCACCGGGGTCCCCATCTCCCTCCCAACCCAACCCAACCACTGGAACTTTATACAGACGCCTCCAACTTGGGCTGGGGGGCCCACGTGGAGGACAGTCACGCCTCGGGGAGTGGGAGCTGGAAGCGGTCAGGCTAGCCCTTCTCCAACTCCAGCACAAGGTCGCGCACCGACTTGTTCTCCTCCTCACGGACAATACGTCGGTAGCTTGCTATGTCAACAAAGGGGGAGAGGCCCGCTCCATAGGCCTCTCCCTCAGAACAGAGGCCCTCCTTCGCTGGTGTCGCGCAACCATTGGTTTGTGCCCATGATCGACCTGTTTGCCACCAGCTTCAACCATCACCTGCCCCTGTACGTCTCTCCCGTTCCAGATCCCCAGGCGGATGCAGTCGACGCACTATCCCTCCCCGGGACGGGCCTACTGGCGTATGCCTTTCCCCCCTTCCCCATCCTACACAAGGTGATCAGGAAGGCAAGGCTGGAAAGACCCAGGCTGATCCTCGTAACGCCATGGTGGCCGACCCAGTCTTGGTTCCCGGACCCCAAGTCCCTCACCCACGTTCCCCCCCTCCGGCTCAGCCCTCGCTGGGACATGCTGAGACAACCCCGGTCAGGTCTTCCTCACTCCAATCCCAAGATGCTTCGCCTACACGCGTGGCTTCTATGCCAGCCCAACTGCGAACATCTGCATCTACCCCCCACTCGGAGAGACCCCAGTCCGTCCTAGACACACTAGCCGGGGCAGGGGCCTCTCAGGGATTACGGGACTTCGCCTCGGCATCTCGCAGAGCCAGCACCGAATCCCTCTACAACTACCGTTGGGAGAGATGGATAACCTGGTGCTCAGATAACTCTGTTCCCCATTACTGCCCCTCCAACATCCAAATAGGAAATTTCCTCTCCCACCTATCCTCTTCCCTTAAACTGTCGGCTGGCTCCATTCGGGGCTACAGATCAGCTATCTGCACTACCATTCGTCAACTGGGGGGCCCTTCTTTTGACAATGACTTTCTCCTCAGAGAGGTGTCTAGAGGAGTTGCTCTACGGGAAGCTCAGTCCCCTAGGCGCATTCCCCTCTGGGACCTTTTTACGGTCCTCGATGCCCTCAGAAAAACCCCTTTTGAACCCATTGCTTCTATTCCTTTTGACCTCCTCTCCTTTAAGACCACCTTTCTCCTCGCCCTGGCCTCGGCCAGAAGACGAAGTGAGATTCACGCCCTCAGCGGTGACCCCACAGATATCGCCTTCCACAGGGACGGCTCAGTCTCTCTCAAGTTCCTTCCGGAGTTCCGACATCTTGGGAAAGGGAGAAAAAGATGGAGACATGGACCTTTGCCCCTCCAGGTGTCTCAGGTACTACTGGGAACGCACACGCCCCAGGCGCTCCTCCCAGAGACGACTCCTTATCTCCCTCAACCCCAACAATACTAGAGATATCTCGGCGGGAACTATCTCCAGGTGGCTCTCCAAGACGGTGAGATCTACCTACGCTCAGGCGTACAAGGATCTCCCTGTCCTATCACCCAGGGCCCACGAGGTCAGAGCACTGGCCACTTCCACAGCGTTCCAGTACTCTGTCCCCGTGCGCCACCTGCTGGAGGCAGCCTACTGGCGTTCGGAAAATCCCTTCATTAATTTTTACCTGAGGGATATCCGCATGACCAGAGCTGATGGGTCTAAGGGGATTTCCTTTGTGGCGGCCAATGCAGCCATATCGGTCAACCCCAAGAACCACTAGGGCGCTCGCCCTCCTCCGATTCCTTTAAATTCTGCTATGGTCTGACATGGTAAAGTATATGACGCCAAAATGGGGAGTTTGTGTTATACTCCCTGTTTGGCTAGTATACTTACCATGTCAGACTCTAATTCCCTCCCTACCTTCCCCTCTGGCGCCAAGGTTCTCGGGGTCACCATACACCAGGCCTCGCTGAATGACTTATAGGAAGTTGACACTGGCTTCTTCCGGGGCCGGAAGTGGGGTGACATCACGTGACTGTCTTATGACTGCATTGGCCACGGAAAAAATTCGGCCTGACAGAGCTGGCTAACTGCCGTTGAATGCTATGGTCTGACATGGTAAGTATACTAGCCAAACAGGGAGTATAACACAAACTCCCCATTTCTACGTTGTGGATGGAAAGCAGGACCGATGTGGAGTCCTGGTTAGTAAACAAAGAGCGGATACTGTGCTCTCTCACTGACGTATACTTCCTACAGTTTTAGAAGACGTGTGCGTGTGTGTGTGCGCGCGCGCGCGCATGTGTGTGTGTGTGTGTGTGTGTGCGTGCGCGCGCGCGCATGTGTGTTTTGCATGTGTGTGTGTTTGTGTCTGTGCGCTGTGCGTGTGTGTGTGCGTGTGTGTGTGCATGTGTGCGTGCTTGTGTGTGTGTGTGTATGTGTGTGTGTGTGTGTGTGTGTGTGTGTATGTGTGTGTGTGTGTGTGTGTGTGTGTGTGTGTGTGTGTGTGTGTGTGTGTGTGTATACGAGTGGCAGAGCGAAGAATATGTACTTCCGTACATTTTGTGTGTGTGTGTGTGTGTGTGTGCGTGTGTGTGTGTGTGTGTGTGTGTGTGTGTGTGTGTGTGTGTGTGTGTGTGTTGTGTGTGTGTGTGTGTGTGTGTGTGTGTGTGTGTGTGAGAAAGCTTGTGTGCTGCGTGAGTCTCTCTCTCTCTCTCTCTCTCTCTCTCTCTCTCTCTGTTTTATTGCCATGATTCAGAAGCAATTGCTACGGCATAGAAAACTATATGTAGCCTTCATTGATTTTCGCAAAGCCTTTGACTCTGTGTGTCGGGATAAGCTATGGAAGATACTGCATACGAATGGTTTAAATGGTAAATTGTTAAAAGCATTAAGAAGTATGTATAATACTGTAATGGCAAAAGTGCGTACTGGAGGTGGACCTGACTGAGGCCTTTTTGTGTCCACGGGGTTTGAAGCAAGGGGAGGTGT
>CM065733.1:61203253-61205753 GCA_033310375.1 Conus canariensis | reverse complement strand
GTGGCAGAACACAGCTTCAGGGAGATTCATGGAGGGGGTTCCTGTATAAACTGGACGGTGAAGAACATAAGACACACGACGACAGACACGAGAAGAAGGAAAGGAGGTAGAAGCAAGACTGACCGAGACTGAAGACAGAACCTGCTTCTGGATAACTGATGTGGGAGCCAGTCTCTAATGAAAGCAGGGCAAGGTGTGAAATGTTCCAAACCAAGAACGTGAAGAAGAGAGAGGGGGGTTCTTTTCTAGGTAAAAAACCCCTTGAAGACAGCCACAGCAACTTTATTCTGAGCCTGGTGGTGCCAAAAGATCCAAGAAGACACCATCACCTGTCGCCTGTCCAGACACAAAGAGGCGTTTAGTGACTGTCTTGTTTGTTAGTCAGAGGAAGAGCCGTGGTGTGGTGTGGAAGTGCGTGTGTGCAGAGGCTTGGCCAGTCACAATAGCAGTTTATCATTTCATGTGGGACTAGTCTATATTTATCTCTGTTGTTTCTATGGCCATTAGTTTTGTGCGTTTGATGAACACACACACACACACACACACACACACACACACACACACACACACACACACACACATGCGCGCGCGCGTGCGCGCGCGCACACACACACACACATAAATATATATATATATATAATGTGTGTGTGTGTGTGTGTGTGTGTGTGTGTGTGTGTGTGTGTGTATGGATGTATGTCTTAAAGATCGCTTATTATGTTACATATGTATATATATACATATATATATATATATATACATATATATATATATATATATATATATAAATGAATGTTTCAGTTTCAGTTTCATCAAGGAGGCGTCACTGCGTGCGGACGAGTCCATATACACTACACCACATCCACTATGTTTTGAGACCACACTACGTATGATTTGAAGCTGATGGATAAATGAATTAACAATTAAGATGAGAGAATTGAAGAAGAGGGTCTCGTGGCTACGACTCAGCAGGTGTCTGACCTATGCATTAGCCCAACGCGCTGGTCAGAACTTGAGTACCTACCTACCATTGTTTTTTTATATATATATATATAAATGAATGTATGAGTATGTGTATAGATATGTTTGTACATAGATAGATATAGATGTATATCCCATGCCTTCTCCCGCTTACTTTTTTCAATTTTTTTTTTCATTTTTTTTCGAATGTTTGCCGAGTTACGAATGTAATGATGGGAAAATTTTTTTTAGCCTGCACGTGTGTGTGTGTGTGTGTGTGTGTGTGTGTGTGTGTGTGTGTGTGTGTGTGTGTGATAAGTCACCTGTAACTAAAACTTCGTGTTGTCAGTCGAGTCAAAGAGGAGAACATACGTGATATCCCCCTTTTTTTTTTTTTTTAGGAAGTGGAATGTATGATAGGAGCATGAGTTTTTGTGAATATGAAGAGACACCTTGGGGCATGCTCAACCTGACTTCATCGGCCAATTCACTCAGACAATGCCATCACAGATTTCCCCCAGCCTGCCAGAGTGATGATCTTTCTTCTTTTTCTGTGGCCAGAGGAGGACGATGCCAGCTCTAGCGGAGAAATACTTCCCTACGTTATTGGTGCCGTCGTCGCCATGATCGTTGTATTGATCTTGAGTTGTTTGATCCTGTGCATCTGCAGGAAAAGACGTTGCAGTCATGAGAGGTACTCCTCTTCTTCTTCTTCCTCCTCCTCTTCCTCTTCCTCCTCCTACTACTACCACTATTACTACTACTTCTACTATTACTACTACTGCTGCTGCTGCTACTACACTACTACTACTACTGCTGCTGCTGCTACTACTACTACTATTACTACTACTACTGCTGCTGCTGCTTCTACTACTACTACTACTACAACTACTGCTGCTGCTGCCGCTGCTCCTACTACTACCATCACCACCACCACCACTACTACTACTACTACTGCTACTACTACTACCAATACTACTACTACTACTACTATTACTACTACTACTACCACTATTACTACTACTACTAGTGCTGCTCCTGCTACTACTACTACTGCTACTACTACTACTGCTAGTGGTGCTGCTGTTGCTGATGCTGTTGTTCCTGCTACTACCTCGTACTACTACTACTGCTGCCACTGGTGCTGCTACTACTCCTGCCACTGCTACTGCTCCTACTACCACTGCTGCTGCTACTGCTACAACTACTAACACCATTAATACTACAACTCGCACTACAACTACTTCTACCATTGCTACCACTGCAGGTAAAGGGACAAAAGTCTGTCCCCTCTAACGGTGGACAGATCTGAAATGATTGTTTCCACTCGATTGTCTAGCCAATAATTATTTCAGCGCTGGTGACACGCTTGCGTACCGAAAACCACTGACGTCATTTTCACAAGTGTACTCTTTTGTGTGAAGTAAAGATACTACTTTCATCGTCCTCTTCGTAGTCACCTTTGTCGTCACCATCACCGTCATCATTGTCATCATCATTATCGTTGTTGGTGACATTGGTGGCGGTGATATATATAGTTGTC
>CM065733.1:61183253-61198253 GCA_033310375.1 Conus canariensis | reverse complement strand
CCCCACAGACCCAACACCCCTGTCCACGGACAGATGAAGACAGTGCCTCTCCAGACACAGCCAAGCTTTCGCCATACGGTCTTATGTGCCCTCAAGAGAGAATCCAAAGTTGTAGTCTTTCCCACTGTCAACAGGACTTTCCCTGTGGTCAGTGGGTCTTTCCTCACCGTCACTGGACCTTTCTCCAGGGTCAGCCTAGTTAAGGCAAAGAAGAAAAAGAAACACCCGAAGGTGCTAGGGAGGACCCAGAGAAGCACTGTCTTCACCTGCCTTTAGAGCAGTCTTGTACCACCCTTGGAGGCCTGCGCTGTGTTGACGATGGGTACAGGCACGCGCAGGACACTCCATTAAGATATCAAGGGACATAACTGCTCCTGAACAGAGGTAAATCAGACTACAGGATGCAGCTCATAACAGCCTTAAAGTAGCATCCCCATGGATGTACCAGCCCGTATTTCATGACTGCATAGCACACCGGCGAAAAACACCACCCTCCAGCTGCCGAGCACACCCCACAGACCCAACCACCCCTGTCCACGGACAGATGAAGACAGTGCCTCTCCAGACACAGCCAAGCTTTCGCCATACGGTCTTATGTGCCCTCAAGAGAGAATCCAAAGTTGTGGTCTTTCCCACTGTCAACAGGACTTTCCCTGTGGTCAGTGGGTCTTTCCTCACCGTCACTGGACCTTTCTCCAGGGTCAGCCTAGTTAAGGCAAAGAAGAAAAAGAAACACCCGAAAGTGCTAGGGAGGACCCAGAGAAGCACTGTCTTCACCTGCCTTTAGAACAGTCTTGTACCACCCTTGGAGGCCTGCGCTGTGTTGACGATGGGTACAGGCACGCGCAGGACACTCCATTAAGATATCAAGGGACATAACTGCTCCTGAACAGAGGTAAATCAGACTACAGGATGCAGCTCATAACAGCCTTAAAGTAGCATCCCCATGGGTGTACCAGCCCGTATTTCATGACTGCAGAGCACACCGGCGAAAAACACCACCCTCCAGCTGCCGAGCACACCCCACAGACCCAACCACCCCTGTCCACGGACAGATGAAGACAGTGCCTCTCCAGACACAGCCAAGCTTTCGCCATACGGTCTTATGTGCCCTCAAGAGAGAATCCAAAGTTGTAGTCTTTCCCACTGTCAACAGGACTTTCCCTGTGGTCAGTGGGTCTTTCCTCACCGTCACTGGACCTTTCTCCAGGGTCAGCCTAGTTAAGGCAAAGAAGAAAAAGAAACACCCGAAGGTGCTAGGGAGGACCCAGAGAAGCACTGTCTTCACCTGCCTTTATAACAGTCTTGTACCACCCTTGGAGGCCTGCGCTGTGTTGACGATGGGTACAGGCACGCGCAGGACACTCCATTTAGATATCAAGGGACATAACTGCTCCTGAACAGAGGTAAATCAGACTACAGGATGCAGCTCATAACAGCCTTAAAGTAGCATCCCCATGGGTGTACCAGCCCGTATTTCATGACTGCAGAGCACACCGGCGAAAAACACCACCCTCCAGCTGCCGAGCACACCCCACAGACCCAACCACCCCTGTCCACGGACAGATGAAGACAGTGCCTCTCCAGACACAGCCAAGCTTTCGCCATACTGTCTTATGTGCCCTCAAGAGAGAATCCAAAGTTGTAGTCTTTCCCACTGTCAACAGGACTTTCCCTGTGGTCAGTGGGTCTTTCCTCACCGTCACTGGACCTTTCTCCAGGGTCAGCCTAGTTAAGGCAAAGAAGAAAAAGAAACACCCGAAGGTGCTAGGGAGGACCCAGAGAAGCACTGTCTTCACCTGCCTTTAGAACAGTCTTGTACCACCCTTGGAGGCCTGCGCTGTGTTGACGATGGGTACAGGCACGCGCAGGACACTCCATTAAGATATCAAGGGACATAACTGCTCCTGAACAGAGGTAAATCAGACTACAGGATGCAGCTCATAACAGCCTTAAAGTAGCATCCCCATGGGTGTACCAGCCCGTATTTCATGACTGCAGAGCACACCGGCGAAAAACACCACCCTCCAGCTGCCGAGCACACCCCACAGACCCAACCACCCCTGTCCACGGACAGATGAAGACAGTGCCACTCAGATCGATAGATACAGAAGTGTCGATAGATACAGAAGTGTGTGTGTGTGTGTGTGTGGGAGAGAGAGAGAGAGAGAGAGAGAGAGAGAGAGAGAGAGAGAGAGAGAGAGAGAACGCCTCCTTAATGTGTCGACTTCCATATCTGTGTACAGGGACGTCCATCTCTGCAACGTCGAACGCTGCAGACAACGACTACAACTACAGCACCATCGACGAGAGCTGCATACCAAACACTGAACCCATCAGCAACATATCACCAGATTGCGCTACCTTGCCAGGCAAACCAGTTTCCCCAAATCATCAGCATCGCCATGAAAATTCCCCACGCAGTGTAGAAAAGGACGTGCCTTCGGATTTCATGAAACGTGTTCCTGAAACTATGGACGGGGGAAAGCACAACACGCTGAACTTCGATCGAAGACTGAATGACAAAAGATCGGCCACAGAGGCCGGAACAAAAGACTTGTATGACCATCTGAAATCGGACACAGCTCATTCGAATCTCCCGCTTTTCCACATTGCTGAAGCAAATGAGCCTCGAGGCCACAAGGCTAAAAGGGGGGAGTACAACCGCCTGGACTTTGTGGGGAAGTCGCAAGAACCAAGGAGCACCATGATGAATGAAGATGGTGGAAGAGAAACGGGTAAAGTATACGATCATCTACATGGCGCTAACTCTGAGTTGTACAGCACGATCCAGAGAGACCGGAAACCGGAAGTCGTCATTGATGATACCTATTCACACATCTAAAGTGTTGCTCTTTTTTCTTACCATTTTGATCAGGCAGTGCTGCTTTTTGTACATTTTCTTTTCATCGTTTTGCAGACTAATCTTTAGGCCCGCTCAGGGGCATTTTTCCCATGGCACTCATTATGGCACCACTTTTAACAGATACACCTAGACTCAGCTCTTGGCAGCTATAGCACTGGCAATCCACATGGAAAAATCCATACTATGTCGCCATAAGGCAATCCAGCAATGAAATGACTGCTGTTTTGACTGATGGAAAAATCCATACTATGTCGCCATAAGGCAATCCACATGGAAAAATCCATACTATGTCGCCATAAGGCAATCCAGCAATGAAATGACTGCTGTTTTGACTGAGGGAAAAATCCATACTATGTCGCCATAAGGCAATCCACATTGAAAAATCCATACTATGTCACCATGAGGCAATCCACATGGAAAAATCCATACTATGTCGCCATAAGGCAACCCAGCAATAAAATGACTGATGTTTCGACTGAGCACTGATCAATAAAACTTGTTTGAACCTGACATAGTACAACACCTACTAAGCTGTATGACAAGTATTGCTTATTAGCGAAGCCAGCCTGCGTAAGTGGACGTCCTTTTCAAGACGCCACAGCTAAGTCCATCCAATGGCTGTTCCCATAACTTGTAAGGATGTTCCCACGAACTCTCCCAAGAATATGGAGAGAAAATCAGAACTGAGGTCACCACTAGAGCAGGATTTGAAAAGCCACAATATTTTAAATATTTTTTTTTACTATGATCTCCGATGAGGAGGAAGAGGATGCCACGAAGATAATTTCTGATTTTAAATTACTCGAGTCATATACTCTTCACTCCCTCTAATAATAAATTTAGTCGTCAATGACGCCTGATAGATATACAGGGAATTTGAGGAACAGACACAAAGACTCATCTGTTATGTTGTGACTGTTTGTTGTTTTAATGCACAGTCCGTGGGAAGCAGAAATAAGAGAACAGACATCGAAACCTTTATCATTGATGAAAATGTTGACATTCTATTTCTGACAGAAACATGGCTCAAACCCCATGGCGATGAGGCTAAATGTAAAGATATGACACCTGTGGGACATGCCATGCGTTCCTTTCCTCGTTCTTCACTGGGCGGCGGTTTGGCGTTCCTGCTTCGTGACAGTCTGCTGCAGCATGTGTCGGTCACTTCTTCTTTTGCTTTTCCTCACCAGTCATTTGAGGTGGTTCAACTTTCCCTAAATTCACCCCCAACATGTTCACTCCTTTTGTGTCTATCGACCACCCCAGAGCAGGAAAAACAAACTTTCTGACGCTCTGTTTCACACTGAGTTTTCAGATTTCCTGGAACACTGCAATGTCCTTAGAGGCAAAATTATCATATAGTGGGTGACTTTAATGTCCATTTTGATTCCCCACTTAATCACAACACTAAGAAAATTAATGAAATCCTTGAGTCATTGAAATTATATCAAGCAGTAGATATCCCAAACCAAAGATGTGGTGACACACTCGATGCTATCATCTACAGGCAGGATGATTGTATTTTCCAATCCTTTGCCATAGCACACAGTATGTCATCTGACCATGTTCCAGTGTTGTGCTATCTGGACATCACTGAGCCGCCACCGCAACAGGTCTACAAGGCGGTAAGGAACCTGCAAGGGATCAACACAGCAAACTTCAAGGCTGATGTCTCAGCCCTCGTGGCCAGCTAGTCCATTACCACTGCAGGCCAATTCAACGCCCAGATGAGGTCCCTCATTGACGTCCATGCTCCTGAGTCATTGCGCCAAATTCCACAACGAAAGTCGTCGCCATGGTACAGCTCTGTGTCTTCCGAGCTGCGTGAATGAAAGCAAGAAAGACGCTGTATGGAGCGACGCTGGCTTTCCACAGGTTGACTGTTTTCCGGTAAATTATGATCTCCTTCAAGCACAAGATCACCGAACTTGCTGACAGTGCAAAGTCAGCATTTTACAGCTCAAAAGTTGCAGCTTCCAACTCAAGCAAAGAGTTATTTCAAATCACAAACAGTCTGATAGGTTAAACCAGTGACCTTGTCCTCCCAAACATTTATTCTCAACAAGAACTACCAGACAGTTTTTCAAATTGTTTTTCTGACAAAATTAAAAGCATCTGTGAAAACATCGACCAGCAGTCTGCTCATTTACCCTCAGACATATTTGATGGTGGCAAATTTGTTGGCAAACATCTTACCCCTTTTTCATGTGTATCTGAATCTGATGTCCGAAAAACTATGTTACAAATGTCCCCCAAAACCTGTTCTCTTGATCCCATTCCAATATCTCTTTTGTTTGATTGTTGTGATGAAATTGTTCCACTACTTACCCACATCATCAATGATTGCATGTCTCATGGAGTTGTTCCCAGTTGTCTGAAAAATGCTATTGTAAAGCTATTGCTTAAAAGCCATCTCTAGATCCTAACATTCTAAAAAAAACTACCGCCCTGTTTCAAATATCTCGTTTGTCTCAAAACTCCTGGAAAAAATGGTTTTGTCCCAGCTTTTAGATCATCTCAACACTCATCACTTGTGGAACAAATTCCAGTCAGGCTACAGAGCTGGTCACAGTACAGGGACAGCCTTGCTAAGAGTGTTCAATGATCTTTTGAATGCAAATGATGACAACCAGATTTCAGTTATTACACTTCTTGACCTAAGTGCCGCGTTCGATACAATCGATCATGAAATTCTTTTGACCCGTCTTCAATCTGTTTTTGGTATTCACGATAAAGCTCTTTCGTTTTTCAGGTCATATTTGTCAAACAGAACACACATCTCTGTCCATGATTTAACCTCTAAACCAAGTACTCTGCCCTTCGGTGTCTCTCAAGGGTCAGTCCTTGGTCCCATTCTGTTCATCATGTATATGCAGCCTCTTTCTGATATTATCGAGCAACATGCTGTTTCTCACCACATGTTTGCTGATGATACTGAATTGTACAAGTCAGCTTATTATCCACAGATTCAGAACCTGTTGCAAACAATGCAAAGCTGTATAGCAGATGTTAAACTTTGGACAACACAAAACAAACTTCAACTCAATGAACAGAAAACAGAAACCATCCTCACAAAGTGTACTGGTGGATCTGATCTTCCAGGCGCTCTCACTATTGGCCACTGCACAATCCCATTCAACAAATCAACCAGAAATCTTGGTGTTGCCTTTGACGAAACATTGTCAATGAAAGATCAGATCAGTAGAGTATGTCAATCAGCATACTTTGAAATTCGAAAGATCAGCTCCATCAGACACTTACTGACCACAGATGCTGCTAAAACTCTGATCACATCGCTGGTACTCTCCCGATTAGATTACTGTAATGCCTTACCAGCTGGTCTGCCCAAAAATCTTACAGACAAATTGCAAAGAGTGATGAACTGTGCTGCTCGTCTAATTTTCAAGGCTCCCAAGAGAGAACATGTAACCCCTCTTCTGTCCGAGTTACATTGGCTTCCTGTTTCTGCCAGAATAGAGTATAAGATCTGCACTCTTTGTTATAACGTGTTTGTTGGCACATCACCACTTATTTGTCTGAACTTTTGCAGTTTTACACTCCTCCTAGGTCTTTACGTTCCTCTGACTGCAATCGTCTCTTCAGCAAACCAAACCCCAAATACCTTAAAAAGACTTTAGGAGAACGGGGTTTCTTCTACCCTGGTCCGTCCATGTGGAATGATCTCCCTTTTCCTGTCCGCCATGCTCCATCCCTCTCCACATTTAAATCAAGGCTAAAAACACATTTATTCCAAAAGTACTTTCCCTACTCCGTGTCATGAAAACCATAGCACTGTCAGTTATTGTCCAGTTCAGATTCTTCCCATTTCGCAGAATTGTCAAATGTTCAGTTACGTGTCGTGTTGTCTGTCTGTTCGTGTGTCTGTGCAGGTCTGTCTGAGTGTGCGTGTGTCAGTGTGTGTGTGTGTGTGTGTGTGTGTGTGTGTGTGTGTGTGTGTGTGTGTGTGTGTGCGCGCGCGCGCGTGTGTTTGTGTGTGCAAGCGGGCGCGGGCGCGTGTGCAGCCTTTGTGCGTGTGTGTGTGTGTGTTGCTTACTTCTCTTCTGTCTTCTTGTTTAATAGTTTACAAGATTTTGTTTGTTTCCAACAGAAATTTTTATTAGGCCTATGTAAAAATGGTGCGATGTTTATTTTTCCTTGCATTTCTGTGTCCTTTCTTTTTCAAAATATCTTTTGACATGCTATTCATGCAAAGTGATCGTGTGTGTGTGTGTGTGTGTGTGTGTGTGTGTGTGTGTGTGTGTGTGTGTCGGCGCGCGCGCCTGCGCTTGCATTTTGTATATTAGATATTCATCATGTCATTGAGTGATTTTAATTATGTGATATATTTGTGACTTGTTTATTTCTTGCTTAATATTTATGAAGTTTGCCTCTATTTTCTTTCTATCTTTGGCATGAATACAGCTGTTTATTGTAGTTTATGCTTTTCTTCACACTTTGTAAGCGCTTTGAGCTCATCAGGGATGGGGCGCATATAAAATTTCATTATTATTATTATTATTATAGTGATAGTTTATGGAACTCATATGCGTTTTGTCTATACCCTTATGACTTTGTTTTTCGCTGCCACCTACGGATTTCTTTATTTTCATTTCGTACCTAGATGAAAGTAATTTGTAGATAAAGGAGACATGGAAATGAAAGAGGATGATCTTTCATTGCCTAGATTGTCTAGACCTGACTTTTCTGTTAAACAGATGACTGACCGTTGATCGTCATATAGGTGTTGAGGTTACTTGGGTGTCATAATGCCGATCTTGCTGATTGTATTTTTGTGATGATGGATGAAAAACTTTCTTTCATTCCTTCTTTCTTTCTCTCTTTATTTTGTACATTTAAAGTTCACTTTGTATACGTTTTTTAAATTTTATAGTTCATTAGTTAGAGAAGCTTTTTCTGTTGTTAAGGTATAATAAAGTTTTATAGTACCTACATCTGTGTGTGTGTGTGTGTGTGTGTGTGTGTGTGTTGTGTGTGTGTGTGTGTTTTCTTCAATTTAACGTCTTTTAACCATTGGTGATATTAGACGGAGGTAGAAAATAAATTCAAAAAGGAAGGAGGTGGGGGTGGCGGGGTGTGGGAAAGTGTGTGTGTGTGTGTGTGTGTGGGGGGGGGGGGGGGGGGTTGGGGGTTGGGAGCTGGGGAGTTGAGGAGTAATTTGTGGATGAGGGTGTATATGTACGAGTGGAATTCGTGTTTGTGGCTATTCAATTAGTATATAACTGAACGAAAAGTATTTTAGGAGTCCTAATTCATGCATCAACTTATGGGATCTAATTCTATAGAATAGTACTAATATCATATAGGGGATTACTAGCAAGCATGTCAGATCCCACACCACACACACACACACACACACACACACACACACACACCACACACACACACACACATATATATATATATATATATACCAATAATAAAGTACACATAAAGTAGCACAATAAATCAAAGAACGATACCAACTGGACTGGAATTTAGAACTCTAGAGAAATGATAAAGTAACTGATCATTATTTAAAATGTCCTTTGTGGACAATGAATTATTAAATGAAATTTGATCAACTAATGATTGAGGAACTAACTGATTTATTACTGGGCACTGAAAAAAAAAATATGTGTGTGCGTGCGTGCGTGCGTGCGTGCGTGCGCGCGCATATATTCAGAACTTGAACCTTCAGTCTTCAGGTAATCACTAGGAATGGAGTGAAGAAACATGCCTTGAACAGAGACAGATATATATTTTTCTTCATCTTCATTTTATTTTTTTTAAAATTCAGATCTTTGCCAAGTCATTACTATAATGACTGAAGAATTGTTAGCCTGCACTTGTTTTCTCCGACTACTTAATTGTTCAGCATTATAATGTTTGGTCAATCAGTGGGAGATTGCATCTCTTAGGAGATCCAAGTAAAGGTTGTTCTGTACAATTCTTAGCCACTCACAATGCTTGGGTTATTAAACAGCAGAGCTGACCACTCAGACTGTTCCACATCTTTTGATCTCCCTTGCATCCTTAAATGGATCCTCAAGCATAGGCTCAAAGATTGTCCCCTACATTTTATACTGTTTGCATAATGCTTTTAGTTTTTCAGCAACTTTTTCCTCTCCACACTTTCGTTTTGTTCCATTTACTACCCTTCGCTGGCTGCTTTTGGGGGCGCTGTTGGATTCTTTTTTGAACCCTTGGTGGTGAGAACACCACAAAATTATGGACTGTGGTGTGTCTCTATTTGACACCAAGAGCACAGGCACAATCCAGCCGTGTCTCCCTGATGAGTCCGATCCAGCGGAGAAAAGGCCTAGGAGCAGGCAATACAAATAGATCTGCGTTCGAAGGGGAGCACGATGGTTCCCTCAGGCAGCTAGTGAAGGGTTTCTCATATTTATAATATATTCCCCCCATTTTTCTTCATTTAAAAAAAAATTCAAATCTTTGCCAAGTCATTACTATAATGACCGAAAAATTGTTAGACTGCACTTGTTTTTTCCCACTACTTAATTGTTCAGCATTATATATATATATATATATATATATATATATAATATATACATAGACAGTATTAACGTCTTTAAATTGAAAGAGCTCGACCTTGGGGAGCAACATTGCTAAAGATATTTTAAAAGTTTTTAGCACTCATTTTAAAAAATCTTAGCAAGTATATATATCTATATATATATGAGAGAGAGAGGTGGTAGAAAGGAAGAGGGGGATGGAATGAGGGGGGCGGTCGTGGGCCGTGAAAGTGACGAGGTCAGGAGTAGGTCTCTGCAGGTAGATTGTCGGCTTTTGCAGATGGGGTATTAAATGTCAGTATTGTAGTTTCCCCGTTTGTGGCCGCATCTGAACATCGCCTTAGGTCTCAGACGAAGGAAGGAGATAGAGAGGATCCATTTCTCTCTTTGAGGACGCTTTTGCCACTGTGCGACAAAGACTCTGAACACTGACCAAATGAAATTCTATTCACTAGGTCATTGGTGAACAGTGTTCCCAACAATGTCCCGAGCACTCATGATGTCCGGCGGAGAACAGTGATATTTGTGTAAGAAGAAGAGGAGAAGAGGAAGATGAAGAAGACGGAGACAAAGAAGAAGAAAAAAAAGAAGAGAAAGAACGAGAAGAAGAAGAAGAAGAAGAATATAAAAATGAAAGTACTGCTCAAGTAATATATCCATTCTTAAACATTTATAAACCTAAACACGGTTATTTCACATGCAGTGACCTTTCCTGTCTTTCTGACCACATTTCTGCGTTTCATTCCACACTGGTCTGTTACTGTCATTGTTTTTGTTGTGGGGTGGTTTATGAGGATACTGATGGAGAAACTTGGTGAGCTGTAGTAGGCTGGGAGAACCCTCACATTATGACCCCCTGGTTCAGCAATTCCTGCATCAGGCAATTAGCTTGAGAAAAAAAGCAGTCTATCAAAGTGCAGGTACTGTTGAACAGTATGGCCACCGCAGCGACTCAGAGGCAGTGCAGTGTCCCCTCCGGTGGGTGACCTCATGGAGACTTGTAGTGCCGTGATTGATATGAGTACAGCGTTTGTGTAGGATTGTAGGAGAGGCTGTGAATGTGTTCTGTGAAAGTTTTGTTACGGCACAGAAAGTGGGGTACCCAAACTGAAATGAAAAGCAAAAAACGTTATGTTGGAACAGAAGAGATACCAAAAATGATCAAGTGATGCTCTGTCAATTTTTTTGTGCTGCGACAAATAATAGCGATCCACTTTTTTCATCCTACTTTTTTCTAGGTATTTTCTCAGGTCAGGACTGCATTCTGAATGACGTACGGACTTTTTAACCAAGTCCCCTACTTGCTAATGCCCTACGTGCTCTTGAAGCCCTTTGACAACGCATGATTTTGATGAACTCGTCTCTGAATCTTTTCCCAGTCAAGCAGTACAGGTAAAAGTTGACGGCACTGTTGGAAAACGTTAACAAATACATGATGGCGTTGATTAAATACACTTCAGCCAGTTGGTAGACAGAAAGACGATGAGTGAAAATTGCCACGAAGTAAATAACATAGTGAATACAAACAGGCAAAGTCAGTACTATGAAGGCGAAGGACACCAAGATGACGGTGAGGGTCACAGATCTGGTTGTTCTCTGGCGAGCCTCCGTTTGGTTGGACATTGTTTGTGCAAACTTGTGGCGAGTCTCCGTTACACTCATCTTCAGCCTCCAGACCAATACCCCGTTAGCAAGAGCTAAACAAACAAATGGCAGCAGCGAGTAGACGACCAAATCCACGTATGTGAAAACTTCCTCCACAAATTTAACGTAGTTTTCTGGATTCATAGTGCACTTGTATACGCTCAATTGGTCTAGGTAAACCAAACTGTATCCGTAGAAATAATGAGAGTAATAAGCTGCAAAAAATACAGCAATTCCTACGAGTAGAACAAACACACTTTGACGTGTGCACATAAGGTTAACACGATGTGGCCACACTACAGACATCGCTCTGTGTATGGTCAGACAGACCAGAGACCAAGCACTGACAGCTGTCGAGCCTGCTGAAATCCAGGTGTATACCTTGCAAACGACATTGTTTCTATTTCTCACCGGAAGCAAAGACGCATTTTCAGCCCAGTTACCCAGAAGACTTATATCGAGAGTTACTAAGTCCACAATTGCCAACCCAGTGAAGTATGTGTTCACAACTAGCTCTCCTGACCTCATCTTCTGCATGATGATGATAGTCATGATGTTGCCGAAGTTGCCCAGAAGAAGGATGACAGGAGCACCAACGTACCAGATGTAAATGCTGATGTTGTACAGTGGAAGGGATTCTAATGATGGTTCTACCAAGCTTCCTTGGTCTCCCGCGATCGTTGAAATATTCCAGACATCAGATGAAGATGTTGAAGCCATAGATCTGACAAGCCAAGTTCACAAATAGCTGTGTCTGTTGAAATCCCCGGGAATTGATTTGTCTGAATTTAATCTCCGCTGATTCTAATTTAGCAACTGGTATGTTACTATCAATGTCGTGTTTCTCAGAAGTAAGATAATGCAATCATTTTTCTTATGAATTAATTACCTAATGGTAGGATATAAGATATTTACATTCTTTACCAATCTGTATATGCAACAGAATTTAATCGGACATAAACATTGAAATCGCATCAAAGTACAAAAGAAAATCAGTTCAGTTTTCCGCAATGGATGATTGTCTTCAAGCATTTTAATACAACTAATCAATACTTTATTATTATTATTATGAACATTTATGACGCCTAATCAATTGAATGCCCTAGGCGTTTACAATATCACAACAGACATCAAATCACACAGTATATAACAATCATACATGAGAAAAAGGCATCAAAATCCAAAGCAAGGACACAAACTCACAAGCATGCATACACGCAAACACACACTCACACAGACACGAACGCACACAAAGCAGACACTCGCATCACACATTGCAAACGTCGGGTCACAGGGAAGACGAAGTTACCTAGGAAACAGATGAGTTTTGAGAAGGCGCTTGAATGTGGGCAGTGAGGGTGAGTATCTGAGAGAGCGAGGCAATTGATTCCAGGTAGTTGGAGCTTGATAGGCAAAGGAACGTTGACCATAGGTTTTAGTGCGAACAGTGGGGATACTGTAGATACGAGTGTCACATGAGGAACGTAAAGCTCGAGATGGGGTGTAAAGATGTAACAGGTGGGTGAGATACTCAGGACAGGAAGACTCGATAGATTTGAAGCAGAGAGAGGCAATCTTGTAGGATATTCTTAGCTGAACAGGGAGCCAGTGGAGAGAGCGGAGCAATGGGGTAACATGGTTATATTTAGAAGTGCGGAAGACGAGACGGGCAGCATGATTCTGAACTCTCTGAAGTTTGTTGTTGATGAGATGAGAGGGAGAGCCAGACAAAAGAGCGTTACAGTAATCCAGGCGGGACAGAACAAATGCGCAGACAAGAGCTTTTGTTGTGTTTTCTGAGAGAAGATGGCGAATAGAAGCAATTCGGCGGAGTTCAAGAAAGCAAGTGCGACAGACATTGCTGACATGCTGTTGGAAGGACAGGGTTTGATCAAGAGTTACACCGAGGTTGCGGGCAGAATGAGAGAGAGTGATAGGTGAATCAACAAGTTTGATGGAAGTCGGAACAGAAGGGTGGTTTTGAAGTTTTGGTGGGGTGATCAGGATCAGTTCAGACTTATCTTCATTCAGTTTTAGTTTGTTTCGGGTCATCCAGTCCTTAAGGTTGGCTACACAAGACTGGGTGTTTTGGATCATGAGAGGAAGGTCCGAGAGAGGCCCAGAGACATACAGCTGATTGTCATCAGAGAAGGAATGATGCTGAAGTAGGTGTTCTTGGACGATAGAAGAGACAGGATAAGAGTAGAGAATGAAGAGTAGAGGGCCCAAGACAGATCCTTGTGGCACGCCGTAGGTCAGACAAGAGGGATTAGAAGAAAGGCCGTTGATAGAAACTACTTGTTGACGATCAGTGATGTAGGAATGAAACCAACTCAAGACTGTGTCATCAAGCCCAGACAAGGTCAGACAAACGCGCGACAGAGGTAATATACAGAGGAACCTCTCTCAATTTATTCAATTTGTTTTACATGCCGGAAGCACTTAAAGAAGTGAGTAGATGGGGGTTTCGAGTAACTTTTTTGAAAACGTTACTATAATGTTCAACAACCCCCTCCCCCGCCCCTTCAAACTCCATAGTAACCATTGACGAAAAGGGCTGTCACAAACAGACTGATAAAAAGAGAGAAAGACAGACTTTAGTAAGAAGAATCCAAAATAACCATTCACGAAAAGGAGCCAATCAGATTGATAGCTATATTACGGTTTTTTTTTAATAAAGCTTATCGACTTCTATGTACCACTGCCTGAGCATTTATTCTTCTTAGATCATGATGATGATTATTATTATTATTATCATTATTATTATATTATCATTATTATCATCATCATTATCATCATTTTTATTATTATCCTTATTATCATTAGCTATAAGCAACATTACCTTACCTTACCTTATCATCATCATCATCATCATCATCATCATCATCATCATCATCATCATCATCATCATCATTATTATTATCATTATTATTATTATCATTATTATTATTATTGTCATTATTATTGTTATTGTTGTTGTTGTTGTTCTTCTTCTTCTTCTTCGTCCTGTTCTTTTTCTTCTTGTTACCATTAGTATCATCATTATTGTTTATGTTGCTCTTTTTGTTTGTTAATCACTTCTCAATAATTGTGAGTCTCTCATTCTTTTGATTGTTTTTATACAAAAAAAGCGAAAACGTGTAGAAATACAACACCAGTTAAAAGGGTAATTACTGTACAAGAGTAGATTGTGGAAAAGGCGTGCTGTGGAACAAAGATATACCACCGACAACCTCAGTTTGTGTCATCACAGACAACAGACAGAAGAGTCTGGAATCAAGACTTTCCTGTGTCGCTCCACATATATTAAAAGACATTTTCATTATGCAAAAAAAAGCAGAGAGAGAGAGAGAGAGAGAGAGAGAGAGAGAGAGAGAGAGAGAGAGAGAGAGAAGAGAGAGAATACGAATACGAATACGAATACGAATACAAAATTTAATGATTAGGCCTACAGCCCATATCATGGGAGTTGAGTTCCTAGTACAATATGACAAGAATTATAGTGTAACATGTCGAACATTAGACACACTATCAGAACATGTTCACCAATGGGAAACCAAAAGTACATGCTGGAATACCAGATGAATTGAAACTGGTTTGCAATTCTTTTAAATCAGGAAAAGCCGTCTCAATTGCAATGATTTGAATATAAATGTTGCTAGATTATTTATTACGATACTATTCTGGTTTGCCAAAAGCATTGATAATCTAAAACATGATGGGTATTTATAGAACTTGGCGGGAATATACTTTTCCCTTAGTTCCTTATATTTCGGACATACTAAAATGAAGTGTATTTCCGTTTCTTTAACAAAACAAAATGGGCAGTTCAAGTTTTCTCCTGAAACATTTTGACAATGTCGTAAACGATGAGGTCTCAATGATGAGACACCAAGTCTTAATCTAATCAAAGCATTTCGCACAGGAACATGTTTTACTGTAGTTAGATGAAAACTA
>CM065733.1:61158253-61178253 GCA_033310375.1 Conus canariensis | reverse complement strand
CCATCGCGCTAGATATTGTAGTAGTAGTTGTAGTAGTAGTAGGCATCCATGCTCGTTTGGAGTAGGGTGGTGGACCCTTATATAACAGGTGTGTGTGTGTGTGTGTGTGTGTGTGTGTGTGTGTGTGTGTGTGTGTGTGTGTGTGTGTAGTTTTATGTCATTGCTTTGTAAGTTGGTCTTTATGTTGTACATTACCTTTTCATGTACACTTTATTTGTGCATTTATAAGATGTTGATATTAATGATGGGTGTGAAAACTTGCTTATTATTACATTGGAAGGTTGAGGCTGAGGTAGCTTCTGTATTTATATGGGATGTGCGACATCACTGTAATTCAAAGGGTGTGTCTCTAGTGCTAGCAACACTTTTGGAGTATTTCTTACTTTTTTCTTTTGTAGACCTTTTTTTTATTTGTTATTATCTGTTTACTACTTTAACCTTTCTTGCCAAACTCAAAATGGCACAGGATAGTTCATTTAAAATTTGTTCTTTGAATTGTAACGGTCTAAATAATAGTAAAAAAAGGAAAGATGTATTTGATTTTTTGAGAAAAAAAAACAGCTCATATTTATTGTCTTCAAGAGACACACTTAAAGGAAGGCTCTGAGAATTTTATCCGAGCCAGCTGGGGATATAATGTATGGCTGTGTGGTACGGAAACTATCAAAAATGGTGTGGCTGTTCTTCTTAATAATAGCTTTGAATATAAGATACATGATGTTATAAGAGACCAACATGGGTGTTACACTGTTATGAATGTTCAATTCTTAAATATAATGAAAATAGCCAGAAGTTTAAAATGTTCTTAGCGAGTCTAAAGGAACATTTGATTAGTAAGCAGACTAACAATACAACATAATGGAACAAAAAACAAGTAGTAACAATATAATAACAATTTCTTCATTAAACTGTCAGGGGCTTGGAAATAAACAGAAAAGGAGAGATGTCTTTCACTATTTGAGGAAAAAAAAATATTCTATTTACTGTCTACAAGACACACATTTTGAAAAAAAATGGAAAACTATATACAATCAGAATGGGGATATACTTGTGTCTTTTCTTCACTTACTTCAAATGCCAGGGGAATAGCAGTGCTATTTAATAATAACCTTGAATTTAAGATCAATAAAGTTGAATCAGATATAAATGGTAATTTCATTATTATATCCTTTACAGCTATGGAAAAAGGACTATTATTAGTAAGTGTATATGGTCCCAATAAAGATGACCCTATGTTTTATGAAGATCTAATACAGAGAATAAAAAGATACAAAAACAACAATGTTATAATAGTTGGAGACTTTAATATTGCCTTAGAACAGGAAATAGATTGTTTTAACTATAAACATGTTAATAACCCCAAAGCTAAGAAAGCAGTAGAAGAAATGATGTCAGAGCTTGTTTTAACAGATATATGGAGAGAGAACAATCCAGACAGTAGGAGATACACATGGAGAAGACCAACCCCCTTTCAGCAAAGTAGAATAGATTTCTTTCTACTATCGGATTACCTGATATGGTACTTTGATGATACAGATATAATTCCAGGCTATAGAACTGATCATTCATTAATAACTCTAAAACTTAAATTTGGAAAAGATGTCAAACAAAATACTTTTTGGAAGTTTAATACCTCCCTACTTAAAGATAAAAAATATGTTGATGAAATTAATGAAGAAATACAAAACGTAATAAAAGAATATACAGAAACCCAGGAAGAACCCAACCAAACTAAAGATGAAGGTAACTCAGAAATACAATTTAAAGTATCTGATAGGACCTTTCTGGACTTTTTGCTGATGAAAATTAGAACAAAAACAATTTCATATGCAACAATGAAAAAAAGAGAATCAAAGCAGAAAGAAGAAAAATTGACACATGACATAAAAGAAATTGAGAAAAAAGAACACAAAACAGAACAAGACATGAAGGTACTTGAAGAATACAATCAGGAGTTGACTTTGTTAAGAGAAAAAATCATGAATGGGGTACTACTAAGATCTAAAGCAAGATGGGTAGCAGAAGGAGAAAAAATTACAAAGTATTTCTGTAATCTTGAAAAACGTAACTTTGTTAGCAAGCAAATAACAAAACTGAATAAACAGTCAAGGGAAAATAATAGAACATGCAGATGGAATAAAAGAAGAAGTTAAAGACTTCTATGAAAAATTATATTAAAAAAAGAGATTTGGAACAACTCAATATTGAAGATTTAGTTAAAGAGGTACCAAAAATAACAATGGAAGGAAGTAGATCTTTAGAAGGTAAAATAACACTGGAGGAAGCAGGCACGGCATTGAAAAATATGTAGGATGGAAAAAGCCCAGGAACAGATGGGTTTGGAGCTGAGTTTTTTAAGTTCTTTTGGAAATAGATTGGCTTTCTAGTTGTAAGAGCCTTGAATGAGAGTTTTAAAGAGGGAGAGCTTTCTAATGTACAGAAAGAAGGTATAATTATCTGTATACCCAAACCAGGTAAACCCAAAGAACACATTAAGAACTGGAGACCTATTTCCTTGCTAAATGTTATCTATAAAATAGGATCAACATGCATAGCAAATAGATTAAAAAGAATACTCCCAACTGTAATTACCGAAGATCAGACCGGATTTATTCCAAACAGATACATGGGAAACAATATCAGACTCATTTATGATATAATCAATCAACTGAACACACAACACAAACCAGGAATGTTGATAAATCTAGATTTTGAAAAAGCGTTTGACTCATTAGATTGGAATTTTATGTTCAAAGTATTAAAAGCCTTTGGACTTGGCAAGGATATGTGCAGATGGATTAGTGTTTTTTATAAAAATATTAAATCAATAGTTTTTGCCAATGGACAAAGCACACCATGGTTTTATATAGAGAGAGGGTGTCGTCAAGGCGACCCAATGTCACCATACATTTTTGTACTATGTGCAGAAACATTATCTATTATGATCAAAGAAGACAAAAACATAAAAGGAATCCAAATAGGTGAGAGTGAATATAAAATATCACAATTTGCAGATGACACTCAACTAATGAATAGTGGAGACAGAATATCCTTTGAAAAGTCAACTCAAATTTTAGAAAAGTTTGGTAATACGTCTGGACTGTTTCTGAATAAAGAAAAAACGCAGATCATATGGTTGGGGAGTAATAAAAATAGCACAATAAAATATATGCAACACCTAAACATGATATGGAATCCTTAAGAATTCAAAATACTAGGAATATGGTTTACTAATGATCTAAAAGACATAGAAAAAAGAAACCACAAAGAAAAGATGATTGAAGTGAAAGCATTATTCAAAACCTGGCTAAAAAGAATTATCAGCCCTCTCGGGAGAATCGCAGTACTCAAATCGCTAATCTTGTCCAAATTAACACATCTCTGGCTTCTTTTGCCAAACCCTCCGGATGCATATATAAAAGAATTACAAAGACTATGTTTTTGGTTTGTGTGGAACAAGAAGCAAGACAAGATTAGCCGTAAAACAGCTGTTAAGGATATAAGAGATGGAGGACTGAACATACCAGATGTACAAGCATTTATCACATCACTAAAACTAACATGGGTAAGACGAATTAAAAGTACTACACACAGATGGAAAGAATTGTTGGTGCATAATTGCTCGTTTATTGAACACATTGAAGAGTACTCTCCAAACTATCTGTGTATAAGAAATAAAGAAAATATGTTTTGGCAACATGTATTCACCACTTATATTTCACAGAAAGTATAGTACTATTTGGTACAGACTTTAACTTCAACAGCGATACTGTAGTTGATCTGATAATTCTTTTGGCTAAAAATTATATATACAGATGCAAGATAACAAAGTGCCAGATCCTCACTTCAGTATTCATTAAAATACTCAAGGCACAGTATCAAATAGAAAGATACGTAGCAACAGTGAACTCTGAACTTCAAAAACTCGAAAATAACTGGATTCATTATAAACCTTTATTTAAAGATTCACATGAGTAATGGTCTTTTAGTAAATGATCTGTGAGTGGGGAAGTTACAACTTTGAAAGTGAAAAGAATTGTCAACTATTTCAAATACACTGTACGTTGATTGCTTATCTCGATTCCCATGAATATTATTGTCATTGTGATAACTACTAATTTTGAAGGATTTTAATTCTTATAAGCGACATATGTATATATGTGTGTATGTATATGTATGTATATGTATATATATATATATATATATATATATATATATATATATGTGTGTGTGTGTGTGTGTGTGTGTGTGTGTGTGTGTGTGTGTGTATATATCGCATTTGAGGGGAGATATGTCAGGGAAATAAGAGTTTCATTTTTTTTTAAATAGAATAAGCTTACGCAGTAGGGAGGTATTTGCCATAATATACGAGGCATACGTAGATGCCCATGGTCTCAGTAGGATGAATATGACTTGAGTGTAAAAGAGCTAATGCATAGGAGTACGTATGTGTATCGTCGCTGGCGAGCTCTGGCCATGTGTCTGCAAACAATTTCATCGAGTGTGCATGGAGGGAGCATGGGGGGGAAGGGATGAGATCTATGTGTGCAGTGTGAATATTTGGGTGTGTGGATATAATACATGTTTGTGTTTGGGATGATGCTTACCTATAGATGGATTGGATGACATGGAATATCCAATGTTCAGCCTGTTACTTTTTTTTTTTTTTATCTTGGATGGCTCTATATAGAGTGGAAGGTTCCATTCTAATGTATTGATGTGACCCTTGCTGGCTGGTCCTGTTGCTGTTCTTGGGAACTTTCGACCTTTCTTTCGTCCCAAGGATAGTATGGGAGGGATTTAGTCACCGGGGGATCGCATACAGTTGTGCACAGAATATGTGTTATATGTTATTTAAAAAACTAAAATAATCTCAGGAAATAGATATTTTGATTGCAACATGGATTACTTTTAACCCAGAGATTCTTGTCTCTGCATCATCTTGTACTTTTTATATAAATTTTGTGAGCAAGAAGAGCAGACATTTTTCAATATGCTGTTTAACTGTCATACTAATATGTACCGATTTTGGACGAATGTCCAGCAGTTGCTGACTTGAAAATATTCACATTGTCATGATTTTATGATTGACAAGGAACTTGTATTGTTTGATGTTAAGCAGAATACACAGACAGACGCTCTTTTTGAATCCATCACTTTATTTGCAAAATTTTACATCTACATATAAATGCCAAATGCACAGCTACATGTACATACCTTTGTTATATCATTGAGTGACAGATATTACTTAGAGCATTACATGGCAATTACATATAACTTGTGCAAGTTTAAACAAACTTGGTTTCTGTACAATTCAGTTCTCGATTAGTTTCAACGTTAGAATTCAAAATAAAATATATGTATTTTATCTGTAAACCACTACATTCAGCAAGATCTACTTCAGCTGTATGTTTTCAAAAATGGTTGAATATTTGTATATAATCAAGTTTGATTTGTGTTTGATATGAAAATGTCAATGGACCTCCCCTGTCCCTTACCCTCAGCCCCCAACCCCCCCGACCCCCCTTTTCTTTTGTGTACAAGGATGTTTGATTGTTCAATGGCCTTTTTCTTTTTGTGTGTGTGTGTGTGTGTTTGTGTGGCCCCCCCCCCCTCCATTTTTTTTCTTTTTGAAATGTTATGATATTCATTTGTAATGTATTGTTTGAAAAATGATTAAAAAAAAGAGAGGAAAAAACAACAACAAAAAACCCCAAAAACAAACAAACAAAAATCACTCCCTCAATCACTAGTACCGAAAACGGGAAATCACTCTTCGTTATATATTATAACAAATATTGGTGGACGAGTCCTGCATTAGGAAACTAGACAGTTAGTATTTTTTATATTGACTGTTGACTTTTACATTGAATTTTTCAGTTTTGTATCTGTGTATCAAATCATTACTAAAAGACATCAAACGTGGAAGAATGTCACTGATTTTACATCTGTAAATATACATTTTTGCATATAACATAATGAAGTCAAACGCTGTGTCCATTTTGATTCCAGCATTTGTTCCAGATAAAATCTGTTTTTCACAGAAATTCATGTTCAAGACAATCGACATTTCTCGTTCGGTAGATTTTCAAGGACTGACCAACATTTCTCGTGTGTTGACCTTTCCATAGAAAATGGTCGACACTGTCCCTCTGCTTTTTACAAAACACGGAACGATCATCACCAACAATGTTTAGGTGGCGCTTCACAAGAGGGCGACACGAAGGTGCCTGTGCTCTGTCATGTTTGTCTTCGTTTTTGATGTCGTACCTGTTTTCATAGACTGTTGGATCGACAGATTGATGTGCAAGAAGTTTCAAGATGAAAAGTGTGATATTTGTGAAGCTTTTTGTCGTGGTAATTTCAGTTGTTCGCTTTTGTGTTGTTGGTGTGACTGCGTCGCCTGCTAGACAAAATGGCGGACAGCAAGGAAGTATAGGCGCCTTACAGTATGACAGAGATTTTCTGCTCAGTTTGGAATCTGTCTGAAATTCACTGTCATGGCCTGATGAAGCTATCCCCAATGATTTGATGTGTCAGAGTGAGAATGACAGAGGAGGAGGAGGAAGAGGAGTGAGTAGGAGAAAGAGAGGTAGGAGAGGAGGAGTGAGGAGAAGATTGAGAAATAATGCAACAAAACCTCCACTTCGTCTATGATTCTGTCGAATGTCAGATCCATCAACCCAACAGCAAGAACTGTAATTTTGATGAGTTGCAGGCAAAGTGTGCATTTGTAAGTGAATTCAGGAACTCATGTTTACTTTGTTTTATTGAGACTTTTCTTACAGACAAAATCACTGACGAACGCATGGCAATTAATGGCTTTGGCACACCATACAGAATGGACAGAGACTGTGCAATAACAGGAAAAGAATCAGGTGGTGGCGTGTGCCTGTATGTGAATGAAAGATGGTGTGACAGTGCGAATGTGTGCGTGAAGCAGCGAATGTGTACACCAGAAGTTGAACTGCTGTCAGTGTCCTTGAGACCCCGCTATTTGCCAAGCCAGTTTGGCCGCATATTTGTGACAGTTGTGTATGCCTCAGTCTATGACCAGTCATCTGCAACACGTTCTGGGCGCACAATAGCCGGTGCTGTCTGTGATCTGCGAATGTCTGCTGATTCCCCCTGTGTTGTTGTGGGTGACTTTAACCATTATGACTTGAAAAAAAATTTCCTCCTTCTTTTAAGCAGTATGTAACCTGTCCCACGTGGATTGATAACACAATTGAAACATCTCTGGTGCATTTAATTATTTTTTGTCTGCCACCTGTTGGTTTGTCTGACCATAATATTGTGCAACTGATCTCTGCGTACAAACCTAAAATACAAACTGAGCCTGTTGTGAGGAAGGTGTGAAAATATGGATGGCTGAAAGTGTGGATGAGCTGAGAGGATGTTTGGAGTGTACTGACTGCAGTGTGCTGACTGACTCATGTGAAAATGTTCATGAAGTGGCAGATGTAGTTACTGACTATATCCATTTTTGTGAAGACATGATTATCCTAACAAAAACAATTAAACTGTTTCCACACAAAAAAGCCATGGTTCACGGTGTCAATTAAGACACTTCTTAACAAGAAAAAGATAGCATTTCAGGTTGGTGACAAAAAAGAAAGGAAACGAGTACAAAGCAAACAAAGCTTAGGTGCGGAATACGGAGGGCCCAAAAGGAATTCAAAGCTAAAGTAGAAGAGCGGTTTCAGTTAGGAAGAATGAAGGATGCATGGAATGGTTAAAGATTCTAACAGGTGAAGCGAAAAAGAAAGCTAGATCTTGACAGATGAATATTAATGACCAAACTGATTTTTCGAACAAACTCAATGATTTCTATTGTCGTTTTGAAAGAAATGATGTAGGTGGGACGGTAGACAATGTGGTAAAAGAGCTGAACAAAAGAATCAAAGACAAGGGAGACGAACAAGATTTTGAGATCCATCGGGATGTTGTGAAGTCACTGTTTTTGAAACTGAATGTCAGGAAATCAACGGGTCCTGATAATATCAGTGGAAACTTGCTGAAATATTGTGCTTCTGAACTTTGTAATGTTTTCTGTCAGATTTTCAATTGGTCTCTTAAGGCATGCTCTGTACCCAGTATCTGGAAAAATTCCACTGTCTGCCCTGTCCCCAAGAAAACAAACCCTACAACATTGTATAATTATCGCCCTGTAGCTCTGACCTCCATAGTTATGAAGTGCTTTGAAAAACTGGTTCTCCGTCACTTGTTAACTTTTGTTGGTCAGTACCTTGACCCCTTTCAGTTTGCTTATAAACCCCATAGAGGTACAGATGATGCTATTCTAACTCTCCTTCACAATGCTTTCTTCCACTTAAACAAACCAGGTTCTTTTGTGCATATTCTTTTTATTGATTTTCCCTCTGCTTTTAATACTATACAGCCACATCTCTTAGCTATGAAACTGCTTTCCTTAGGTGTGGACCCAAAGCTTACTTTATGGATTGTCAGTTTTCTGCGCAATAGAACTCAGTCTGTTCGTTTTCAGTCTGCACTATCCTATGAACGCTCGACTTCTACTGGAGCACCCTAAGGCACAGTTCTGTCTCCCGTTTTGTTTACCTTATATACGAATGACTGTAGAGGCACAGAGAAAACTCCACTCATCAAATATTCTGATGATTCTGCTATTCTAGATATGTCAAACTCTGATTCAGTTTACTTTGACAAAATCAAAAAGTTCTGTAGCTGGTGTAAAGACAACTTTCTTAACCCTAATGTGCGCAAAACAAAAGAAATCTTAATCGATTTTCGGAAGAACCCAGAACCTGTGCCAGATCTTATAATTAATAGTGAAGCTGTTCAACGAGTGAATGAGTATAAATATCTGGGAATGATTGTCGATGATAAATTAGTTTTTGATAACAATGTTACTAAAATCCATAAAATTGTCAGTCAGGAATATTCTGTTTCTAAAAGCTACGAAATATTGGTGTTAACCCTGTGATCTTACAAACTTATTACAGATGTTGTGTTGAGTCATTGCTCACTGCTTCTTTTATGTGCTGGTATGGAAGTTTAGGTGTGAAGAGCAAGCGAGTATTGAATGATGTGGTGAATGTGTGTGTAGCAAAGTGATTGGAAGGAAGCAAGTTGGAATGCAAGAATTGTATTACAGACGAGTGGAGAGGAAAGCAAGAAAGATTGCCAGCGATGATAGCCATGTCTTAGCAAAATATTACGACATTTTACCATCTGGACGTCGTTTTAGGACCCTTAGAGTCAAATCTAGGGCATAAAAAAACTTTTATACCTCGGTCGACCCATCTTGTAAATTCATGATGCTTTTTGTACCACTTTTCATGCTTAGTGGTGTGAGGGAGTGGGAGAGAGAGAGGGAGAGAGAGGAGGGCGGGGAAGAGAGAGACAGTGTGGGGTGGGGGAGGGGTAGGGTGTGGGTGTGTGTGCTTGTGTGAATATATGTGTATTTGCATATAATATATCTCTCTCTGCGTTCAATTGAAGCTGGGTGCGTCAGACTTGTAACCCGGCCGCCATGATGAAGCCTGTGGTCCTCTCCAGGTCAGAACGGGCTCCCCAAAGCTGCGCCTGTAACTCCGCTCTCCCGGCCAGGTTTTGTGTCGTAGAGCTGCGTGAGTAGGACAGCGCAGGAGGACATGTTCAGTGGTCTGGGGTCCAGTGCCGCATGGACACTGGTCAGTGTAGGTTTGTCTGCTGGTGCCTTTAGAGCTGGTAGATCGGGTCAGCACCACTCTCTGCACCCAGCCTTCTCTTCCACTGGGATCTAAACTGGCTGTGGTCGATGGTCTTGGCCTCCCTGTAGGTCATGGGGTGGCTGAACTGCTCCATTTTACTGCCTGCCTTGGAGAGAGCATCAGCTTTTTCATTGCCCATGATCCCACAGTGAGACAGAATCCACTGAAGCGTAATGACAGACTGTTTTGAGAGTTCATGGAGGGCAGCCTTGGTGTCTTGCATATGTTGTTCACTTCTTGTGTTCTGAAGTCCCTGCAGCAGAGATCCGGCAGTCTGTGAAGAAGACAACTTTCTGTGATGGGCTGGCCGGTCCCAGAAAGATCCTCACTGCGTGGAGCAGTGCTATTGTCTCCGCTCTGTAGTTAGAGGAGATCTTTCCAGCAGGGAAAGCTTGTGCGTCAATCTTCCATTGGTGTGTTTGATGAAGAACCCTGCTCCTCCATTCTTGACTGCTCCTTCTGAGGATCCGTCTGTGAAGACGTGGGTCCACTCACTGGGGTTGTATTGGTTGGCAATCATCTCTTGTGCTAGAGCTTTCATTACTTGAGGGGCTTGACGGTCCATTCTTTTAATGCCAGGAACTTCGGTGATGATTGCAATATCTTCCAGGTGATTGTCTGGTTCCTCAAAATCTGGAAGCATCTCCATTTCGGCTGGTGAAGCAGGCAGCAGGTCTTCATTTCTGCGATGCAGGCTCTTAGACAGGTGGTTGAAACTTGTTCTCTTTAGCCTGTTTTTGGTGGGGTTCTGCATCTCGGTGTGCATGAGGTGGGTAGGCATACGCAGTAACTTTTCACTGTGGATGAAAACCTCCTCGCGTCTGTCTTCGAGGGAATGTAGACTAGTAAGCTTCTCCATGGCTTGGATTGGGGTAGTCTTCATTCCACCAGTGATCAGACGCAATCCTGCATTCTGCACTTTGTTCAGGCGACTGGTGTTGGTCTTGGATGCAGTGGCCCATGCAGAACTGCCATACTCCAGGGTTGGTCTGACGGTACCCACATACACCTTCTGCAGGATGCTGCTGTTTGCGCCCCAGGATGTACCGGCCAGCTTCTTCATGATGGCGAGCTTCCTGACTGCTTCGTTTTCAATGTTCTTGAGGTGCGGATTCCAAGTAAGCCGCTTTGTCCAGCTTGATGCCTAGGTATGTTGGGTTGTCTTCTTGTTTCAGCTCTCTTCCATTTATTTTCAGGCTGATGGTTTCTGGCAGTAGCGACAGCGAGAAGACTGTGGCCACTGTCTTGGTGGCATTGATTTCTACGCTCCAGTCAGAGGCCCATCTTCCGACGTGTTCCAGTGCTTCCTGCATCCTGTAGCTGGCTGTGGTTAAATGTTCTGCAGCACTCCAGGCAGCAAAATCGTCGGCGTGGAGAGCTCTGGAGATGTGCTTGGTGAGCTTCTCAGCGATGTCGTCAATGAAGATGAGAAAGAGTGTAGGGGAAATCACTCCTCCTTGTGGTACACCTTATTGTAGAGTGAATCGATGGCTAATTTTCCCATCAAGTTGAACTCTTGCTGTGCAGTACTGGAGGAAGTTGCGTATCCAGCGGTACATATTCCCTTCCACTTTCTTGTTTAGCAGCTTCAGGAGAAGTCCTTCCTTCCATACGGTGTCGAAGGCTTTGGTCAGGTCCACGAAGACAGCGAGTACCTTTTTCTTCTCCTAAAAGGCGTTTTCGATCTGTTGGGCGAGGTACACGAGCTGGTCTTCCGTACTGCGGTTCTTCCTGTATGCTGACTGTGTGTTGCTGAGCAGGTGATTCTCTTCCAGGTGTTTCAGCAGTCTTGTGTTACCATTCTTTCCATCACCTTGCCCAGACAACTGAAGAGGCTGATTGGTCGGTAGCTGGATTTCTTGGTTTTGTCTTTCTGTTTCTTTCTGATGGGGATGATGACTGCTTCTCTCCATCGGTCTGGGAATTTCCCTGAGCTCCATGACTGTTGATGATCAGAAGGAGCTTCTGTTTTGTTGTGGTTCCAAGTCTCCTGATCATGTCATTGGGAACACCATCTTTCCCTGGGGTCTTTCTTTGGCTTCAGTTTCTTAATGGCTGCATTGAGTTCAGTCATGGAGAAGGCTGACATCATGGACGGTGTAGGGTTCTGGTGTTTCAGCTTCTCCCTGGTCTCCTTGCCGACTTCCTGCACTCGGGCATTGGGTATTGTTGCTTCACTTTCCTCTTTGTAAAAGTCTGCCAAGATGTTTGCTGCTTTCCTTCCCGTGTGGTGCGTACCGTTTTCCTCGATGACGGTTTTGCTGTGTCCCGCTCTGGTGTCTTCATTCAGGGCTTTTGTCAGATTCCACAGCTTGCTGGTGTCCTTCTCCATGTTGAGGCTGCTGGTCTTCTCGTTCCAGCTTTTTTGGAGTTCGGCTTTCTTCTGTTGGTTGAAAGCTCCTTTGGCGTTGTTGTGCCTCACTAGGTTCTCTTGAGTGGGGGTTTGCTCCATGGCTTCTCTGGCATTGTCCATTTCAGTGTGAAACTGTTCCAGTGTGTCACTCCAGTATGGCAGGTAGTGTCTTCTTTTGCCCCTTGGGATTGCCTACTTTGCTGCCTGAAGAATTGCATCAGTGAAATTCTGGACGTTCTTGTTCAGGTCATTTGCACAGGAAATGTTTCTGGTGTGGTGGTGAGCCTTTTCTGCAAAGAAGGTCCGGTTGGCTCGTTTGATGTTCCAACTTGGTTGCATGTTGCGCTCAGTGTATCCTAAGCTGGAGATGTTGAGAATGACTGGGAGGTGGTCGCTCCCTTCAAGCTGAGTGCTGACTTCTCTGGACGTGAGCTTGTGAATGTCCTCAGTAGCTACTGCCAGGTCTGGTGTGGAGGTGGTTTTCCAAGCTCTGGAGAAGCACGTTGGTCTGTCGTCCGCCTGGTTGATGAGTACTAGATTGTTTTCCACCATCTAATCCTCCACTTCATCACCACAGGCATTCATTTCCTCATATCCCCAGCTTTGTGAGTGGCTTTTGAAGTCTCCAGCCACCAGGTTTCTGTAAGCTTCTAGCTTCACGTTGTGTAGCGTAAGAGATGAGGTTGATGGGCTGTAGCAGTTGGTGATCTGTATGTCTCCACTGGGCAGCAAAAGCTGACATTCAGCTGTTCTAGTTCTTGTCTTCTTGATCTGTTTGTCTCCACTGCAGGGATGGAGTTTCTCACAAGGGTAATAATTCCTCCCTTGTGTGATTCTTCGCGGTCTTGGCGAAATGTCTCGTAGCCTCTTACGAAGAAACGTCGATGATCTTTCAAGTGCGTTTCTTGGATGCAGATGACATCAATGTTGTTTTTGCTTAGAAACTTTTGCAGTTCTGACTTCTTGTTCCCTAGTCCTTCTGCATTCCATTGAGCCACTGTAAGGGTGGTAGGAGGCTGGGTAGTCTGGTCTGCTTGTGTGAATATATGTGTATTTGCATAAAACATGTGCTTGTGTGTGTATATGTGCTTGTGAGTGTAAGCCTATGAGTGTGCTTGTGTATGTGTATACGTATGGGTTTTTCAAATGATTATGGTGTGTTGTGTGTGTGTGTGTGTGTGTGTGTGTGTGTGTGTGTGTGTGTGCGTGTGTGTGTGTGTGTGTGTGTGTGTGTGTGTGTGTGTGTGTGTGTGTGTGTGTTGTGTGTGTTGGAGGGTGGAGGTGTTGGACTGTACATGTAAATTATATAAGTGGCCACCTGATTGTGATGATTCTTGTATTATGTATGTTGTCTTGTGATACTGTATGTCCTTTGTGGACAATGAATTATCAAATGAAAATTGATCAACTAATGATTGAGGAACTAACTGATTTATTATTGGGCACTGAATATATTCAGAACTTGAACCTTCAGTCTTCAGGTAATCACAAAGAATGGAGTGAAGAAACATGCCTTGAACAGAGACAGATATATATATATATATATATATATATATATATATATAATAATGGAACAACTAAGTAGTGGGGGAAAACAAGTGTCAATTAACAATTCTTCCGTCATTATAATGATATATATATATATATATATATATTATATTATATAAACGAAACTTGCTCTTATGTCTTAGATTGAAGAAATAGGGGGAGATAAGCATTCATATTTGCAGTGGTAGATAATTCTGCCTAACTAACAGTATGTGCTTGAGTGGGTGAATGGGGAAAAATAAAATAAATGCTTCTCAAAATGAGCCTTCAGCAAGCTTATAGTCTCCGAGAGGGAGACAATCTCCAATGGGGAGAAAACTCACCAACATATAACTCCTGGTCAGATACTACGGTACTGCACACCAGCCTTTTTCTGGGATAGCATTCTTCTTAAAACCGAAAAGGCAGAGGAGTCAATTTACCACTTTCCGCGGTCACTGAGGAGAAACAATCAGGTTTCAAAATATCGGTATCTGACCAGGAGTTATATGTTGGTGAGTTTCCTCCCCATTGGAGACTGTCTCCCCCTTGGAGACTATAAGCTTGCTGAAGGCTCATTTTGAGAAGCATTTATTTTATTTTTCTCCATTCACCCACTCAAGCACATACTGTTAGTTAGGCAGAATTATCTACCACTGCAGATATGAATGCTTATCTCCCCCTATTTCTTCAATCTAAGACATAAGAGCAAGTTTTGTTTATAACTGGATATTTCTTGCAGTCATTGCAACACCAAGCTGCTCTGTAAGTTGCTGGAATGGTGCTCGGTATTTATCCTTGGAATTTTTTAGTTTATTGTATATATATATATATATATATATTGTTGAAAAATATTGTTAAATTGGAATATTAAAACCAACAAGCTTGTTTCGAGCCTCTTGCCTCTTGCTCTCGTCAGGATATCCTTTTGGGGCACGCTGTCGGTCTTTTTATAGCGTGCGGGACCTGATTCCTTTTCTACATGTGTGGGTCGATTTCATTCGCTGCACGTGTGGTCTGTGGTTCTTGCTGGGGTCTGTTCAGGTGGAGTGTGCTAACAAAGATTTCCATTTGTGCCTGCAATTGTTTACTATTTCTACTTTTGTATTCAAAGTTGCTAGGTGGGGTTTACATAATATTAACCATTTTTCTGTGGAGCATAAGTTGCATTTAAAAAAAAAAAAATTGTTGTATGATGTTGCTCTTTTTATGATTTTCCATGATATGCTGTAGTCTATTTTTTCATCTTTAAGTCTCCAAATATATTTACTCAGCTCTGTTTGGTTTTTGTATTTTTCTTTTTTGAATGACTGTTTATGGTTTGCGTATCTGGTTTTGAAGTGGTTTTCAGTAATCCCTATATATGTTTCTTTTTCATTTTCTGATGTTACCATAGCTTGGTATACAATGTTGTTATGAAGACATTTGTTGCTTAGGGGGCACTGTTCTTTTTTAGTGCAGTTGCAAGATGTCCTTTCAGCACCCTTATTTGTTGTGTTGCTTTTCAATTTGTTAGATGAGTCAATTATGTTTTTAAGGTTGGGCATACATGAGTATGATAGTTTAATGGTGTTTTTGTTGAATATTTTGAATAGTTTGTGTTCTTTTGGGAATGATGTTGTCAAGATTTTAAAGAATTCTTTTCCTACGTTTGTTTTTACTTTTCCATCGTATGGGGGGTTGTACCATATGATCTTCCTTTTCCTGTTTTTCTTATTTCTGTTCGTGTTGTTGTCTGGGCTGTATTGTAGTTTGTAATTATAACCACTTTTTGTAATGCTTCTTGGTATTCTGTTGCTGCATTATTGAATACTGTTTCATTGCATGACAGGTTGGATAGTCTCTTGTTTATACCATTGTGTATTGTGTTTAGTATAGATGGTGGATGGTTGCTTTTGATATTTACGTAGATTGGTATGTCATTGGGTTTTTTGTATGGTTTGTACACATGGCCATTGAGTTCTAACGTTATGTCTAGGTAATTCACTATTTTTTTTGTTTGCTTCTATTGTGATTTTTAAGTTGTGGTTTTTGAAGATTTTACATAATTCTTTTTTCTTGTTTTCAATAGTTCTTGGATTATTGTTTAATGCAGCGAGGCCGTCATCTCTGTACAAACCGACCTGTTTTCCGAGTTGTTTTTGGATGTTGGCTAGCATGAATAGTCCGACTAGTTCACATGTTTCGGCACCATCATACGATCCCATGGTCACATCAAACGTAGAGTTTTTGCTCGTTTTTTTAATCCAAGTTTCATTTCTGCTGTGGAGTAGGGTTTTCTTGGTGTGGAAAATGATCTCCATTTCTGACTCTGTTATTTTTGTGTGTTTGTTGGCAAATTTCAAAGCTTTGGTGAGTAGTTCTTCATCTATGGATGGGTAGAAGTCCACTATGTCAAATGTAATAAACACTGTGTTTCTCTGTTTGTTGAGTTTCTTAAACGATTGGATAACTTCATAGCTGTTTTTCCAAAGGTTGTATTCAGTGTTTGATTTTACATTTTCTATAACCTTTTCCAAAATTCTCTTGCTAATTTTGCCCAGTTCGGATTTAGACGGGTTTATTAGTCTGCATGTTGGGTTGTTTTGGAAGTTAGGCTTATGGTCTTTAAGTGTTATGAAGGCTTCTTTTGTTGCTGTTGTCTCTACCCTGTCGCTTAACTCCATGCGGTGTGCAAGCTCTTTTCCTTTTTTACGGATGTTGTCATGTGTGGTTTTATCAGCTTTCTTGTAATTTTTCTGGATATTTTTGTTGAGGAGTTGGGAGTATTAATTTAGTTCCATTGTAAAAATTGCTAGTTTTATCAGCCTTTACGAATATCTTTTTATCATTTTGGATTTGTTTTATTTCATTTGCTAGTGATGTTTGAAAGTTATTATTTGATTTCTTGAATTCAATGTTGGCTATCAGTCCCTTCATTTTATCTTCAAAAGGTTTCATTTCATCTATTGTCGGAGGTGATCGCCATGATTTGAAGCCATATGTGTTTTTGTCTTCATTCTTTGCATTTGGGTTTAGGAAGAAGAACACCTTCCATCTCATGTTGCGTACAAATTTCTCGGTTTGTTCTATCAGTTTTTTAGTGTAAGTTTGTGGGTTTGAAAACGGTACGTTTTTAGTGGATTGCCTAAAGTTGATTTTCTCCATTTTTTATTTTGTCGGACCACAGTGCTCAACGTGAAAAAGGAATCAGGTCCCGCACGCTATATGAAAGACCGACAGCGCGCCCCAAAAGGATATCCTGACGAGAGCAAGAGGCAAGAGGCTCGAAACAAGCTTGTTGATTCTAATATTCCATTTTAACAATATTTTTCAACAGATGTTGCTCCCTAGACGGTTGAGCTCTTTTAGATTTTTAAAGGACATTTTTATATTGTTCGTGATATATATATATATATATATATATATATATATTATATATGTATGTATGTAGGGAGAGAGAGAGAGAGAGAGAGAGAGAGAGAGAGAGAGAGAGAGAGACTTGAGGGAAGATGGACAGGGTGGAGGGGGGTGGTAGAAAGGAAGAGGGGGATGGAATGATGGTGAAGAAGGAAGGAAGGGGGGAAGGGACGGTCGTGGGCCGTGAAAGTGACGATGTGAGGAGCAGGTCTCTGCAGGTAGATTGTCGGCTTGTGCAGATGAGGGTATTAAATGTCAGTATTGTAGTTTCGCGTCTGTGGCCACATCTGAACATCGCCTTAGGTCTCAGATGAAGAAAGAAGATATAGAGGAAGCCATTTCTCTCCCTGAGGAGACTTTTATCCACTACTGAGCACTGACCAAATGAAATTCTATCCACAAGGTCATTGGTGAACAGTCTTCCAACAATGTCACCGAGCACGCATGATGTCCGGCGGAGAACAGCGGACATTTTTTGTATTAAGAAGAAGAAGAGGAAGAAGAAGAAGAAGAAGAAGAAGACGAAGACGAAGAAGAAGAAGAAGAAGAAATAGAAGAAGAAGAAGTAGAAAGAGGAAGAAAGAAGAAGAATGTAAAAAATGAAAGTACTGCTCAAATGATATATTCATTCTTAAACATTTATAAACCAAAACACAGTAATTTCACATGCATTCACATTGGTCTGTTATTGTCATTGTTTTTGTTGTGGGGTGGTTTATGGGGATACTGATGGAGAAGCTTGGTGAGGTGTAGTAGGCTGGGAGAACCCTCACATTATGACCCCCTGGTTCAGCAATTCCTGCATCAGGCAATCAGCTTGGAAAAAAAGCAGTCTATCAAAGCACAGGTACTATTGAACAGCATGGCCACCACAGCGACTCAGAGGCAGTGCAGTGTCCCCTCCAGTGGGTGATCTAAAGGAGACTTGCAGTGCCGTGATTGATATGAGTACAGCGTTTGTGTAGCATTGTAGGAGAGGCTGTGAATGTGTTCTGTGAAAGTTTTGTTACGGCACAGAAAGAGGGGTACCCAAATTGAAATGAAAAGCAACAAACGTTATGTTGGAACAGAAGAGATACCAAAAATGATCAAGTGATGCTCTGTCAATTTTTTTGTGCTACGACAAATAATAGCGATCCACTTTTTTCATCCTACTTTTTCCTAAGTATTTTTTTTCTTAGGTCAGGACTGCATTCTGAACGACGTAGGGACTTTTTAACCAAGTTCCCTACACTGCCAATGCCCTAAGTGCTTTTGAAGCCCTTTGACAACGCATTATTTTGATGAACTCGTCTCTGAATCTTTTCCCAGTCAAGCAGTACAGGTAAAAGTTGACGGCACTGTTGGAAAACATTAACAAATAAATGACGGCATTGATTACATACACTTCAGCCAGTTGGTAGACAGAAAGACGATGAGTGAAAATTGCAACAACGTAAATAGCATAGTTAATACAAACAGGCAAAGTCAGTACTATGAAGGCGAAGGACACCAAGATGACGGTGAGGGTCACAGATCTGGTAGTTCTCTGGCGAGCTTCTGTTTGGTTGGACATTGTTTGTGCAAACTTGTGGCGAGTTTCTGTTACACTCATCTTCAGCCTCCAGACCAATACCCCGTTAGCAAGAGCTAAACAAGCAAATGGCAGCAGCGAGTAGACGACCAAATCAATGTATGCGAACACTTCCTCCACAAATTTAACGTAGTTTTCTGGATTCATAGTGCACTTGTATACGCTCAACTGGTCTAGGTAAACCAAACTGTATCCGTAGAAATAATGAGAGTAATAAGCTGCAAAAAATACAGCAATTCCTACGAGTAGAAGAAACACACTTCGACGTGTGCACATAAGGTTAACACGATGTGGCCACACTACAGACATCGCTCTGTGTATGGTCAGACAGACCAGAAACCAAGCACTGACAGCTGTCGAGACTGCTAAAATCCAAGTGTATATCTTGCAAACGACGTTGTATTTATTTCTCACCGGAAGCAAAGAAGCATTTTCAGTCCAGTTACTCAGAAGACTTATATCGAGAGTTACTAAGTCCACAATTGCCAACCCAGTGAAGTATGTGTTCACAACTAGCTCTCCTGACCTCATCTTCTGCATGACAACGATGGTCATGATGTTGCCGAAGTTGCCCAGAAGAAGGATGACAGGAGCACCAACGTACCAGATGTAAATGCTGATGTTGTACAGTGGAAGGGATTCTAATGATGGTTCTGTCAAGCTTCCTTGGTCTCCTGCGATCGTTGAAATATTCCAGACATCAGATGAAGATGTTGAAGCCATAGATCTGAAAACCCAGTTCACAAATAGCTGTGTCTGTTGTCAGAATTTGTCAGAATTTAATCTCCGCTGATTCTAATTTAGCAACTGGTATGTTACTATCAATGTCGTGTTTCTCAGAAGTAAGGTAATGCAATCATTTTTCTAATAAATTAATTACCAAATTGTAGGATTTAAGATATTTACATTTTTTACCAATCTGTATATGCAACAGAGTTTAATCGGACATAAACATTGAAATCGCATCAAAGTACAAAGGAAAATCCGTTCAGTTTTCCCCAATGGATGATTGTCTTCAAGCATTTTAATACTACTATTGATAACTACTATTAGGTCAGACAAGCGCGCCACAGAACAGACATACAGAGGAACCTCTCTCAATTTGTTTTCAATTTGTTTTGCATGCCGGAAGGACTTAAAGAAGTGAGTAGATGGGGGTTTCGAGTAACTTTTTTGAAAACGTTACTATAATATTCAACAACCCCCCTCCCCTGCCCCTTCAAATTCCATAGTAACCATTGACGAAAAGGGCTGTCACAAACAGCCTGACGAAAAGAGAGAAAGACATAGACAGCAGTAAGAAGAATCCAAAATAACCATTCACGAAAAGGGCTGTCACAAACAGCCTGATGAAAAGAGAGAAAGACAGACAGCAGTAAGAAGAATCCAAAATAACCATTCACGAAAAGGAGCC
>CM065733.1:61153253-61155753 GCA_033310375.1 Conus canariensis | reverse complement strand
TACAAATAAATAAAACAAATCACTCTCTCAATCACTAGTATCGAAAACGGGTAAACGCTGTTCGTTATATATTATAACAAATATTGGTGGACGATTCCTGCATATAGTCAGATACTATTTTTTTATACTGACTGTTGACTTTTACATTGAATTTTTCAGATTTTGTATCTGTATATCAAATCAATAATTAAATGACATCAAACGTGGAAGAATGTCACTGATTTTACACCTGTAAATTTACATTTTTGCATATAACATGATGAAGTCAAACACTGTGTCCATTTTGATTCCAGCATTTGTTCCAGATAAAATCAGTTTTTCACAGAAATTCATGTTCAAGACAATCGACATTTTTCATTCGGTAGATTTTCAAGGTCTGACCAACATTTCTCGTGTGTTGACCTTTCCATAGAAAATGGTCGACACTGTCCCTCTGCTTTTTACAAAACACGGAACGATCATCACCAACAATGTTTAGGTGGCGCTTCACAAGAGGGCGACACGAAGGTGCTTGTGCTCTGTCATGTTTGTCTTCGTTTTTGATATCTTACCTGTTTTCATAGACTGTTGGATCGACAGATTGATGTGCAAGAAGTTCAAGATGAAAAGTGTGATATTTGTGAAGCTTTTTGTCGTGGTAATTTCAGTTGTTCGCTTTTGTGTTGTTGGTGTGACTGCGTCGCCTGCTAGACAAAATGGCGGACAGCAAGGAAGTATAGGCGCCTTACAGTATGACAGAGATTTTTTGCTCAGTTTGGAATCTGTCTGAGATTCACTGTCATGGCCTGATGAAGCTATCCCCAATGATTTGATGTGTCAGAGTGAGAGTGACAGAGGAGGAGGAGGAAGAGGAGTGAGTAGGAGAAAGAGAGGTAGGAGAGGAGGAGTGAGGAGAAGATTGAGAAATAATACAACAAAACCTCCACTTCCGTCTATGATTCTGTCGAATGTCAGATCCATCAACCCAACAGCAAGAACTGTAATTTTGATGAGTTGCAGGCAAAGTGTGCATTTGTAAGTGAATTCAGGAACTCATGCTTACTTTGTTTTATTGAGACTTTTCTTACAGACAAAATCACTGACGAACGCATGGCAATTAATGGCTTTGGCACACCATACAGAATGGACAGAGACTGTGCAACGCATGGCAATTAATGGCTTTGGCACACCATACAGAATGGACAGAGACTGTGCAACGCATGGCAATTAATGGCTTTGGCACACCATACAGAATGAACAGAGACTGTGCAATAACAGGAAAAGAATCAGGTGGTGGCGTGTGCCTGTATGTGAATGAAAGATGGTGTGACAGTTTGAATGTGCGAATGTGTGTGTGAAGCAGCGAATGTGTACGCCAAGGTCGAACTGCTGTCAGTGTCCTTGAGACCCCGCTATTGCCGCGCGAGTTTGGCCGCATATTTGTGACAGTTGTGTATGCCTCAGTCTATGACCAGTCATCTGCAACACGTGCTGGGCGCAGAATAGCCGATGTTGTCTGTGATCTGCAAATGTCTGCTGATGCCCGCTGTGTTGTTGTGGGTGACTTTAGCCATTGTCACTTGAAAAAAATTTCTTCCTTCTTTTATGCAGTATGTAACCTGTCCCACGTGGATTGATAACACAATTGACTTGTGCTATGGAAACATCCCTGGTGCAGTAAAATGTTTTTGTCTGCCACCTGTTGGTTTGTCTGACCATAATACTGTGCAACTGATACCTGCATACAAACCTAAAATACAAACTGAGCCTGTTGTGAGGAAGAGTGTGAAAGTATGGACGGCTGAAAGTGTGGATGAGCTGAGAGGATGTTTTGAGTGTACTGATTGGAGTGTGCTGACTGACTCATGTCAAAATGTTCATGAAGTGGCAGATGTGGTTACTGACTATATCCATTTTTGTGAAGACATGATTATCTCAACAAAAACAATTAAACTGTCCCCCCCCAAAAAAAAAAAAAAAAATGCCATGGCTCATGGGGTCAGTTAAGACACTTCTTAACAAGAAAAAGATAGCATTTCAGGCTGGTGACAAAAAAGAAAGGAAACGAGTACAAACAAAGCTTAGGTGCGCAATACGGAGGGCCCAAAAGGAATTCAAAGCTAAAGTAGAAGTGGCTGTAAAGTAGAAGAGCGGTTTCAGTTAGGAAGAATGAAGGATGCATGGGATGGGTTAAAGATTCTAACAGGTGAAGCCAAAAAGAAAGCAAGATCTTGTCAGATGAATATTAATGACCAAACTGATTTTTCGAACAAACTCAATGATTTCTATTGTCGTTCTGAAAGAAATGATGTGGGTGGGACGGTAGACAATGTGGTAAAAGAGCTGAACAAAAGGATCAAAGACAAGGGCGACGAACAAGACTTTGAGATCCATGGGGATGTTGTGAAGTCACTGTTTTTAAAACTGAATGTCAGGAAATGAGTGGGTCCTGATAATATCAGTGGAAGACTGCTGAAATATTGTGCTTCTGAACTTTGTAATGTTTTCTGTCAGATTTTCA
>CM065733.1:61130753-61145753 GCA_033310375.1 Conus canariensis | reverse complement strand
AAAGCATCCATTATATATTTTCGACGAGCAAGAACTGTTTCTCTTGCACGTGTGTGTTTCTGTTTTCTTCTCGATTGTTTTCCCCCCCTTGCACTAAAGGTTGTATTTAACTTGAATACATATTGCATCAATATTTTCCCAGTATAGACAAGGAAACATTGATATAAACAATTCAAATCGCATGCAGCATGTATGATTCATTAACTGTTGTTTTCTAACAGGAAATGGTGCTATAAGGGTTTTACACAAAGGTGAAATAAAGAAAGAAAGAATGAAACAAGAGAAAAAAAAATCGCCTTTCCTTCCCTTTGATCTGATGAAAGCGAACTGAAAAAAAAGATATCGTGAGATAGTGGTCATGCGGACTCTTTTTTACAAATAAATAAAACAAATCACTCCCTCAATCACTAGTATCGAAAACGGGAAATCACTCTTCGTTATATATTATAACAGATATTGGTGGACGATTCCTGCATTAGGAGACTAGTCAGTTGGTATTTTTTATACTGACTGTTGACTTTTACATTGAATTTTTCAGTTTTGTATCTGTATATCAAATCATTACTAAAAGACATCAAACGTGGAAGAATGTCACTGGTTTTACACCTGTAAATATACATTTTTGCATATATCATAATGAATCAAACACTGTGTCCATTTTGATTCCAGCATTTGTTCCAGATAAAATCTGTTTTTCACAGAAATTCATGTTCAAGACAATCCACATTTCTCGTTCGGTAGATTTTCAAGGACTGACCAACATTTCTCGTGTGTTGACCTTTCCATAGAAAATGGTCGACACTGTCCCTCTGCTTTTTACAAAACACGGAACGATCATCACCAACAATGTTTAGGTGACGCTTCACAAGAGGGCGACACGAAGGTGCTTGTGATCTGTCATGTTTGTCTTCGTTTTTGATATCTTACCTGTTTTCATAGACTGTTGGATCGACAGATTGACGTGCAAGAAGTTCAAGATGAAAAGTGTGATATTTGTGAAGCTTCTTGTCGTTGTAATTTCAATTGTTCGCTTTTGTGTTGTTGGTGTGACTGCGTCGCCTGCTGGACAAAATGGCGGACAGCAAGGAAGTATAGGCGCCTTACGGTATGACAGAGAATTTTCTGCTCAGTTTGGAATCTGTCTGAGATTCACTGTCATGGCCTGATGGAGCTATCCCCGAGGATTGGATGTGTCAGAGTGAGAGTGACAGAGGAGGAGGAGGAAGAGGAGTGAGTAGGAGAAAGAGAGGAAGGAGAGGAGGAGTGAGGAGAAGATTGAGAAATAATACAACAAAACCTCCACTTCCGTCTATGATTCTGTCGAATGTCAGATCCATCAACCCAACAGCAAGAACTGTAATTTTGATGAGCTGCAGGCAAAGTGTGCATTTGTAAGTGAATTCAAGAACTCATGTTTACTTTGTTTTATTTGTTTTATTGAGACTTTTCTTACAGACAAAATCACTGACGAACGCATGGCAATTAATGGCTTTGGCACACCATACAGAATGGACAGAGACTGTGCAATAACAGGAAAAGAATCAGGTGGTGGCGTGTGCCTGTATGTGAATGAAAGATGGTGTGACAGTGCGAATGTGTGCGTGAAGCAGCGAATGTGTACACCAGAAGTTGAACTGCTGTCAGTGTCCTTGAGACCCCGCTATTTGCCGCGCCAGTTTGGCTGCATATTTGTGACAGTAGTGTATGCCTCAGTCTATGACCAGTCATCTGCAACACGTGCTGGCGCACAATAGCCGGTGCTGTCTGTGATCTGCAAATGTCTGCTGATGCCCCCTGTGTTGTTGTGGGTGACTTTAACCATTGTGACTTGAAAAAAGTCTTCCTTCTTTTAAGCAGTATGTAACCTGTCCCACGTGGATTGATAACACAATTGACTTGTGCTATGGAAACATCCCTGGTGCATTTAATTATTTTTGTCTACAACCTGTTTGTTTGTCTGACCATAATGGTGTGCAACTGATCTCTGCATACAAACCTAAAATACAAACTGAGCCTGTTGTGAGGAAGAGTGTGAAAATATGGATGGCTGAAAGTGTGGATGAGCTGAGAGGTTGTTTTGAGTGTACTGATTGGTGTGTGCTGACTGACTCATGTCAAAATGTTCACGAAGCGGCAGATGTAGTTACTGACTATATCCATTTCTGTGAAGACATGATTATCCCAACAAAAACAATTAAACTGTTTCCACACAAAAAAGCCATGGCTCATGGGGTCAATTTAGACACTTCTTAACAAGAAAAAGACAGCATTTCAGGTTGGTGACAAAAAAGAAAGGAAACGAGTACAAAGCTTAGGTGCGGAATACGGAGGGCCCAAAAGGAATTCAAAGCTAAAGTAGAAGAGCGGTTTCAGTTAGGAAGAATGAAGGATGCATGGAATGGTTGAAGATTCTAACAGGTGAAGCGAAAAAGAAAGCAAGATCTTGTCAGATGAATATTAATGACCAAACTGATTTTTCGAACGAACTCAATGATTTCTATGGTTGTTTTGAAAGAAATGATCTGGGTTGGACGGTAGACAATGTGGTAAAAGAGGTAAACAAAAGGATCAAAGACAAGGGAGACGAACAAGATTTTGAGATCCAGGGGATTTTGTGAAGTCACTGTTTTTAAAACTGAATGTCAGGAAATGAGTGGGTCCTGATAATATCAGTGGAAGATTGCGGAAATTTTGTGTTTCTGAACTTTGTAATGTTTTCTGTCAGATTTTCAATTGGTCTCTTAAGGCATTCTCTGTACCCAGTATCTGGAAAAATTCCACTGTCTGCCCTGTCCCCAAGAAAAGAAACCCTACAACATTGTATGATTATCGCCCTGTAGCTCTGACCTCCATAGTTATGAAGTGCTTTGAAAAACTGGCTCTCCGTCACTTGTTAACTTTTGTTGGTCAGTACCTTGACCCCTTTCAGTTTGCTTATAAACCCCATAGAGGTACAGATGATGCTATTCTAACTCTCCTTCACAATGCTTTCTTCCACTTAAACAAACCAGGTTCTTTTGTGCGTATTCTTTTTATTGATTTTCCCTCTGCTTTTAATACTATACAACCACATCTCAGCTATGAAACTGCTTGGCTTAGGTGTTGACCCAAAGCTTACTTTATGGATTGTCAGTTTTCTGCGCAATAGAACTCAGTCTGTTCGTTTTCAGTCTGCACTATCCTATGAACGCTCGACTTCTACTGGAGCACCCTAAGGCACAGTTCTGTCTCCCGTTTTGTTTACCTTATATACTAATGACTGTAGAGGCACAGCGAAAACTCCACTCATCAACTATTCTGATGATTCTACTATTCTAGATATGTCAAACTCTGATTCAGTTTACTTTGACAAAATCAAAAAGTTCTGTAGCTGGTGTAAAGACAGCTTTCTTGACCCTAATGTGCGCAAAACAAAAGAAATCTTAATCGATTTTCGGAAGAACCCAGAACCTATGCCAGATCTTATAATTAATAGTGAAGCTGTTCAACGAGTGAATGAGTATAAATGTCTGGGAATGATTGTCGATGATAAATTAGTTTTTGATAACAATGTTACTAAAATCCATAAAATTGTCAGTCAGGAATATTCTGTTTCTAAAAGCTACGAAATATTGGTGTTAACCCTGTGATGTAACAAACTTATTACAGATGTTGTGTTGAGTCATTGCTAACTGCTTCTTTCATGTGCTGGTATGGAAGTTTAGGTGTGAAGAGCAAGCGAGTATTTGATGATGTGGTGAATGTGTGTGTAGCAAAGTGATTGGAAGGAAACAAGTTGGAATGCAAGAATTGTATTACAGACGAGTGGAGAGGAAAGCAAGAAAGATTGCCAGTGATGATAGCCATGTCTTAGCAAAATATTACGACATTGTACCATCTGGACGTCGTTTTAGGACCCTTAGAGTCAAATCTAGGGCACAAAAAAACTTTTATACCTAGGTCGACCCATCTTTTAAATTCATGATGCTTTTTGTACCACTTTTCATGCTTAGTGGTGTGAGGGAGTGGGAGAGAGAAAGGTAGAGAGAGGAGGGTGGGGGGAGAGAGAGAGGGTGTGGGGTGGGGGAGGGGTAGGGTGTGTGTGTGTGTGCTTGTGTGAATATATGTGTATTTGCATATAATATCTCTTTCTCTGCGTTCAATTGAAGCTGGGTGCGTCAGACTTGTAACCAGGCCGCCATGATGAAGCTCGTGGTCTTCTCCAGGTCAGAGCGGGCTCCCCAAAGCTGTGCCTGTAACTCCGCTCCCCCCGGCCAGGTTTTGTGTCGTAGAGCTGCGTGAGTAGGACAGCGCAGGAGGACATGTTCAGTGGTCTGGGGTCCAGTGCCGCATGGACACTGGTCAGTGTAGGTTTGTCTGCTGGTGCCTTTAGAGCTGGTAGATCGGGTCAGCACCTCTCTCTGCACCCAGCCTTCTCTTCCACTGGGATCTAAACTGGCTGTGGTCGATGGTCTTGGCCTCCCTGTAGGTCATGGGGTGGCTGAACTGCTCCATTTTACTGCCTGCCTTGGAGAGAGCATCAGCTTTTTCATTGCCCATGATCCCACAGTGAGACAGAATCCACTGAAGCGTAATGACAGACTGTTTTGAGAGTTCATGGAGGGCAGCCTTGGTGTCTTGCATATGTTGTTCACTTCTTGTGTTCTGAAGTCCCTGCAGCAGAGATCCGGCAGTCTGTGAAGAAGACAACTTTCTGTGATGGGCTGGCCGGTCCCAGAAAGATCCTCACTGCGTGGAGCAGTGCTATTGTCTCCGCTCTGTAGTTAGAGGAGATCTTTCCAGCAGGGAAGGCCTTGTGCATCAATCTTCCATTGGTGTGTCTGATGAAGAACCCTGCTCCTCCATGCTTGACTGCTCCTTCTGAGGATCCGTCTGTGAAGACGTGGGTCCACTCACTGGGGTTGTATTGGTTGGCAATCATCTCTTGTGCTAGAGCTTTCATTACTTGAGGGGCTTGACGGTCCATTCTTTTAATGCCAGGAACTTCGGTGATGATTGCGATATCTTCCAGGTGATTGTATGGTTCCTCAACATCTGGAAGCATCTCCATTTCGGCTGGTGAAGCAGGCAGCAGGTCTTCATTTCTGCGATGCAGGCTCTTAGACAGGTGGTTGAAACTTGTTCTCTTTAGCCTGTTTTTGGTGGGGTTCTGCATCTCGGTGTGCATGGGGTGGGTAGGCATACGCAGTAACTTTTCACTGTGGATGAAAACCTTCTCCTCGCGTCTGTCTTCGAGGGAATGTAGACTAGTAAGCTTCTCCATGGCTTGGATTGGGGTAGTCTTCATTCCACCAGTGATCAGACGCAATCCTGCATTCTGCACTTTGTTCAGGTGACTGGTGTTGGTCTTGGATGCGGTGGCCCATGCAGAACTGCCATACTCCAGGGTTGGTCTGACGGTACCCACATACACCTTCTGCAGGATGCTGCTGTTTGCGCCCCAGGATGTACCGGCCAGCTTCTTCATGATGGCGAGCTTCCTGACTGCTTCGTTTTCAATGTTCTTGAGGTGCGGATTCCAAGTAAGCCGCTTTGTCCAGCTTGATGCCTAGGTATGTTGGGTTGTCTTCTTGTTTCAGCTCTCTTCCATTTATTTTCAGGCTGATGGTTTCTGGCAGTAGCGACAGCGAGAAGACTGTGGCCACTGTCTTGGTGGCATTGATTTCTACGCCCCAGTCAGAGGCCCATCTTCCGACGTGTTCCAGTGCTTCCTGCATCCTGTCGCTGGCTGTGGTTAAATGTTCTGCAGCACTCCAGGCAGCAAAATCGTCGGCGTGGAGAGCTCTGGAGATGTGCTTGGTGAGCTTCTCAGCGATGTCGTCAATGAAGATGAGAAAGAGTGTAGGGGAAATCACTCCTCCTTGTGGTACACCTTATTGTAGAGTGATTCGATGGCTAATTTTCCCATCAAGTTGAACTCTTGCTGTGCAGTACTGGAGGAAGTTGCGTATCCAGCGGTACATATTCCCTTCCACTTTCTTGTTTAGCAGCTTCAGGAGAAGCCCTTCCTTCCATACCTTGTCGAAGGCTTTGGTCAGGTCCACGAAGACAGCGAGTACCTTTTTCTTCTCCTGAAAGGCGTTTTCGATCTGTTGGGCGAGGTACACGAGCTGGTCTTCCGTACTGCGGTTCTTCCTGTATGCTGACTGCGTGTTGCTCAGCAGGTGATTCTCTTCCAGGTGTTTCAGCAGTCTTGTGTTCACCATTCTTTCCTTCACCTTGCCCAGACAACTGAAGAGGCTGATTGATCGGTAGCTGGATTTCTTGGTTTTGTCTTTCTGTTTCTTTCTGATGGGGATGATGACTGCTTCTCTCCATCGGTCTGGGAATTTCCCTGAGCTCCATGACTGTTGATGATCAGAAGGAGCTTCTGTTTTGCTGTGGTTCCAAGTCTCCTGATCATGTCATTGGAAACACCATCTTTCCCTGGGGCTTTCTTTGGCTTCAGTTTCTTAATGGCTGCATTGAGTTCAGTCATGGAGAAGGCTGACATCATGGACGGTGTAGGGTTCTGGTGTTTCAGCTTCTCCCTTGTTTCCTCGCCGACTTCCTGCACTCGGGCATTGGGTATTGTTGCTTCACTTTCCTCTTTGTAAAAGTCTGCGAGGATGTTTGCTGCTTTCCTTCCCGTGTGTTGCGTACCGTTTTCCTCGATGACGGTTTTGCTGTGTCCCGCTCTGGTGTCTTCATTCAGGGCTTTTGTCAGATTCCACAGCTTGCTGGTGTCCTTCTCCATGTTGAGGCTGCTGGTCTTCTCGTTCCAGCTCTTTTGGAGTTCAGCTTTCTTCTGTTGGTTGAAAGCTTCTTTGGCGTTGTTGTGCCTCACTAGGTTCTCTGGAGTGGGGGTTTGCTCCATGGCTTCTCTGGCATTGTCCATTTCAGTGTGAAACTGTTCCAGTGTGTCACTCCAGAATGGCAGGTAGTGTCTTCTTTTGCCCCTTGGATTGCCTACTTTGCTGCCTGAAGAATTGCATCAGTGAAATTCTGGACGTTCTTGTTCAGGTCATTTGCACAGCAAATGTTTCTGGTATGGTGGTCAGCCTTTTCTGCAAAGAAGGTCCGGTTGGCTCGTTTGAAGTTCCAACTTGGTTGCATGTTGCGCTCAGTGCATCCTAAGCTGGAGATGTTGAGAATGACTGGCAGGTGGTCGCTCCCTCCAAGCTGGATGCTGACATCTCTGGACGTGAGCTTGTGAATGTCCTCAGTAGCTACTGCCAGGTCTGGTGTGGAGGTGGTTTTCCAAGCTCTGAAGCACGTTGGTCTGTCGTCCCCTGGTTGATGAGTACTAGATTGTTTTCCATCATCCAGTCCTCCTGTTCATCACCACGGGCATTCATTTCCTCATATCCCCAGCTTTGCAAGTGGCTGTTGAAGTCTCCAGCCACCAGGTGTCTGTAAGCTTCTAGCTTCACGTTGCGTAGTGTAAGAGATGAGGTTGATGGGCTGTAGCAGTTGGTGATCCGTAGGTCTCCACTGGGCAGCAAAAGCTTGACAGTCAGGTGTTCTAGTTCTTGTCTTCTTGATTTGTTTGTGTCCACTGCAGGGATGAAGTTTCTGACAAGGTAATAATTCCTCCCTTGTCTTCGCAGTCTTGGCGAAATGTCTCGTAGCCTCTTACGAAGAAACGTCGATGATCATTCAAGTTCGTTTCTTGGATGCAGATGACATCAATGTTTTTGCTTAGAAACTTTTGCGAGTTCTGGCTTCTTGTTCCCTAGTCCTTCTGCATTCCACTGAGCCACTGTAAGGGTGGTAGGAGGCTGGGTAGTCTGGTCTGCTTGTGTGAATATATGTGTACTTGCATATAATATGTGCTTGTGTGTGTATATGTGCTTGTGAGTGTAAGCCTATGAGTGTGCTTGTGTGTGTATATACATATGGGGTTTTTCAAATGATTATGGTGTGTGTGTGTGTGTGTGTGTGTGTGTGTGTGTGTGTGTTCGTGTGCGTGTGCGTGCGTGCGTGCGTGCGTGCATGCTTGTGTGTATGTGTGTGTGTGTGTGTGTGTGTGTGTGTGTGTGTGTGTTGGAGGGTGGAGGTGTTGGACTGTACATGTAAATTATATAAGTGGCCACCTAATTGTGATGATTCTTGTATTATGTATGTTGTCTTGTGATGCTGTATGTCCTTTGTGGACAGTGAATTATTAAATGAAATTTGATAAACTAATGATTGAGGAACTAACTGATTTATTGCTGGGCACTGAAAAAATAAATGTACGCGTGCGTGCGTGCGTGCGTGTGCGCGCGCATATATTCAGAACTTGAACCTTCAGTCTTCAGGTAATCACAAAGAATGGAGTGAAGAAACATGCCTAGAAGAGAGACAGATCTATATATATATATATATATATATACATATATATGTGGAGAGAGAGAGAGAGAGAGAGAGAGAGAGAGAGAGAGAGACTTGAGGGAAGATGGAGGGGGGTGGTAGAAAGGAAGAGGGGGATGGAATGATGGTGAAGAAGGAAGGAGGGGGGAGGGGGGGGGGCAGTCGTGGGCCGTGAAACTGACGAGGTCAGGAGCAGGTCTCTGCAGGTAGATTGTCGGCTTATGCAGGTGGGGGTATTAAATGTCAGTAATGTAGTTTCGCGTTTGTGGCCGCATCTGAACATCGCCTTAGGTCTCAGATGAAGAAAGAAGATATAGAGGAATCCATTTCTCTCCCTGAGGAGACTTTTGTCCACTGTGCGACAAAGACTCTGAGCACTGACCAAATGAAATTCTATCCACAAGGTCATTGGTGAACAGTCTTCCCAACAATGTCACCGAGCACGCATGATGTCCGGCGGAGAAGAGCAGACACTTTTTGTGTTAAGAAGAAGAAGAAGAAGAAGAAGAAGAAGAAGAAGAAGAAGAAGAAGAAGACGAAAGACGAAGACGAAAGAAGACGGAGAAGACGAGAAGAAGAAGAAGAAGAAGAAGAAGAGGAGAGGAGAGAGGAGGAGGAGGAGGAGGAGGAGAGACGAAGACGAAGAAGAAGGAGAAGAAAAGAAGAAGAAGAAGAAGAAGAAGAAGAAGAAGAAGAAGAAGAAGAAGAAGAAGAAAGAAGAAGAATGTAAAAATGAAAGTACTGCTCAAATGATATATTCATTCTTAAACATTTATAAACCTAAACACAGTAATTTCACATGCTTTCACATTGGTCTGTTATTGTCATTGTTTTTGTTGTGGGGTGGTTTAAGGGGATATTGATGGAGAAGCTTGGTGAGGTGTAGTAGGCTGGGGAAACCCTCACATTATGACCCCCTGGTTCAGCAATTCCTGCATCAGGCAATCAGCTTGGGAAAAAGCAGTCTATCAAAGCGCAGGTACTATTGAACAGCATGGCCACCGCAGCGACTCAGAGGCAGTGCAGTGTCCCCTCCGGTGGGTGATCTCAAGGAGACTTGTAGTGCCGTGATTGATATGAGTACAGCGTTTGTGTAGGATTGTAGGAAAGGCTGTGAATGTGTTCTGTGAAAGTTTTGTTACGGCACAGAAAGTAGGGTACCCAAATTGAAATGAAAAGTAAAAAACGTTATGTTGCAACAGAAGAGATACCAAAAATGATCAAGTGATGCTCTGTCAATTTTTTTGTTCTGCGACAAATAATAGCGATCCACTTTTTTCATCCTACTTTTTCCTAAGTATTTTTTTCAGGTCAGGACTGCATTCTGAATGACGTATGGACTTTTTAACCAAGTTCCCTACACTGCCAATGCCCTAAGTGCTTTTGAAGCCCTTTGACAGCGTATGATTTTAATGAACTCGTCTCTGAATCTTTTCCCAGTCAAGCAGTACAGGTAAAAGTTGACGGCACTGTTGGAAAACATTAACAAGTAGATGACGGCGTTGATAAAGTACACTTCAGCCAGTTGGTAGACAGAAAGGCGATGAGTGAAAATTGCCACGAAGTAAATGAGATGGTGAATACAAACAGGCAAAGTCAGTACTATGAAGGCGAAGGACACCAAGATGACGGTGAGGGTCACAGATCTGGTAGTTCTCTGGCGAGCTTCTATTTGGTTGGACATTGTTTGTGCAAACTTGTGGCGAGTTTCTGTTACATTCATCTTCAGCCTCCAGACCAATACCCCGTTAGCAAGAGCTAAACAAGCAAATGGCAGCAGCGAGTAGACGACCAAATCCATGTATGCAAACACTTCCTCCACAAATTTAACGTAGTTTTCTGGATTCATAGTGCACTTGTATATGCTCAATTGGTCTAGGTAAACCAAGCTGTATCCGTAGAAATAATGAGAGTAATAAGCTGCAAAAAATACAGTAATTCCTACGAGTAGAACAAACACACTTCGACGCGTGCACATAAGGTTAACACGATGAGGCCACACTACAGACATCGCTCTGTGTATGGTCAGACAGACCAGGAACCAAGCACTGACAGCTGTCGAGCCTGCTGAAATCCAGGTGTATATCTTGCAAACGACGTTGTTTTTATTTCTCATCGGAAGCAAAGAGGCATTTTCAGTCCAGTTACTCAGAAGACTTATATCGAGAGTTACTAAGTCCACAATTGCCAACCCAGTGAAGTATGTGTTCACAACTAGCTCTCCTGACCTCATCTTCTGCATGATGATGATGGTCATGATATTGCCGAAGTTGCCCAGAAGAAGGATGACAGGAGCACCAACGTACCAGATGTAAATGCTGATGTTGTACAGTGGAAGGGATTCTAATGATGGTTCTACCAAGCTTCCTTGGTCTCCGCGATCGTTGAAATATTCCAGACATCAGATGAAGATGTTGAAGCCATAGATCTGACAAGCCAAGTTCACAAATTGCTGTGTCTGTTGAAATCCCTGGGAAAGGATTTGTCAGAATTTAATCTCCGCTGATTCTAATTTAGCAACTGGTATGTTACTATCAATGTCGTGTTTCTAGAAGTAAGGTAATGCAATCATTTTCTTATAAATTAATTACCAAATGGTAGGATTTAAGATATTTACATTATGGAACAGAATTTAATCGGACATAAACATTGAAATCGCATCAAAGTACAAAAGAAAATCCGTTCAGTTTTCCGCAATGGATGATTGCTTCAAGCATTTTAATACTACTGTTCAATACTACTATAAGGTCAGACAAACGCGCGCGACAGAGGCGACATACAGAGGAACCTCTCTCAATTTGTTCAATTTGTTTTACATGCCGGAAGCACTTAAAGAAGTGAGCAGATGGGGGTTTCGAGTAACTTTTTTGAAAACGTTACTATAATATTCAACAACCCCCCTCCCCCACCCCTTCAAATTCCATAGTAACCATTGACGAAAAGGGCTGTCACAAACAGACTGATGAAAAGAGAGAAAGACATAGACAGCAGTAAGAAGAATCCAAAATAACCATTCACGAAAAGGGCTGTCACAAACAGCCTGATGAAAAGAGAGAAAGACAGACAGCAGTAAGAAGAATCCAAAATAACCATTCACGAAAAGGAGCCTATCACAATCAGACTGATATTACGGTTTTTTTTTTTTTTTAAAGCTTATCGACTTCTATTTGCCACTGTATGAACATTTAGTCTGATGTGATGATGATGATATGATGATGATATGATGATATGATCATCATCATCATTATCATTATCATCATTTTTATTATCATTATCATTATTATTATCATCATCTATTATTATATTATTGTTGTTGTTGTCTGTTGTTGTTGTTGTTCTTGTTTCTTCTTCTTCTTCTTCTTCTTGTTACAATCAATATTATTATTATTGTTTATGTTGCTCTTTTTGTTTGTTAATCACTTCTCAACAATTGTAAGTCTCTCATTCTTTTGATTGTTTTTATACAAAAAAATAGCAAAAACGTGTAGAAATACATACCAGTTAAAAGGGTAATTACTGTACAAGAGTAGATTGTGGAAAAGGTGTGCTATCTAACAAAGAAATACGACCACAACCTCAGTCTGTGTCATCACAGACAACAGACAGAAGAGTCTGGAATCAAGACTTTCCTGTGTCACTCCATCTATATTAACAGACATTTTCATTATGCAAAAAAAAAAAAATACAGAGAGAGAGAGAGGAGAAGAAGAAGAAGAAGAAAAAGAAGAAGAAGAAAAACAGAGAGAGAGAGAGAGAGAGAGAGAGAGAGAGAGACAGAGAGACGAGAGAGAGAGAGAGAGAGAGAGAGAGAAGAAGAAGAAGAAGAAGAAGAAGAAGAAAAAGAAGGAGATGAAGAATGAAGAAGAAGCAACCATATGAAATATAGTTCTGTGCCGTTCATTGTTGCACCCTCTCATTTAATGCTTTTATCTGCTTTCAGATGCTTTTTTTCCGATATTTCTTTCAGACACAGCAAACGCGTTTTTTCGTTTCTTCGCCACATTTCTCAGCGCGCGCGCGCAGTTGTGTGTGTTGTGTGTGTGTGTTTGTGTCAGTGCTGTGTGCGGCTCTGTAAAACATAAGCTGAACACAAAGACACTCGCTGTCACGAGCACTCTACACACAAAGACACATACATACTCGCGCCCCGCGCGCGCGCGCGCACCCACACAAACACCACACGCACGCACCACGCACGACGCACGCACGCCGCACGCACGCTCGCACTAACGCACGCACGCACCACTACACACACACACCACAACACACACACACACACACACACACGCACCACACACACATAGGGGCGCGCGCGCCCGCTCGCGCGCTCGCACACGCACGCACACATGCATACGTACATTCACATCCACATGAGGCATAATTGCGCTTATACACAGATACACAAGAAAAGCTTCTGCAACACAGATGCCGTACTGCCTGTACGTGCGTGTACCACATGTGTGAACACTGACGTATATACAGACATACACAACTACATACACACAAAGACGCACCCACCACTATACACTACACTACACTACACTACACTACACTACACTACACTACACTACACTACACTGCAAACACACACACGAACACACGAACGCACGCGCGCACACACACACACACACACACACACACACACCACGCACACCACACACACACACACACACACACACGCACACGCACGCACGCACGCACACACACACAACACAACACACACACATGCGCGCGCGCGCGCGCTGTGCGCACGCATGCACGCATGCACACACTTCAGCCCGCAGAGCACGTGCTTCTTCTCCGCTCTCGCGCGAACACGGGCCTGAATATTTATCGATATACATGGTCTCTCTCTCTCTGTCTCTCTCTGTTCTCTTCTCTGTCTCTGTCTCTCTCTCTCTCTCTCTCTCTCTCTCTCTCTCTCTGTCTCATTTTTTTTTTTCGTATGAAGATGATCAAATACTTATGTACGTCCACGTCTGTGCTATTTCACATGTATATTTTCATACTTGTACGGATACATTTTTATGCATGCATTCATATGTTGAAAAATACCACAATATAAAGAATGTTCTAAAGTATCCGTGATACATTTTCGACGAGCAAGAACTATTTCCCTTGCACGTGTGTGTTTCTGTTTCTTCCCGATTGTTTTTTCCCCTTGCATTGCATCAATGTTTTCCCAGTACAGACAAGGAAACGTTGATTTAAACAATTCAATTCGCATGCAGCATGTATGATTCATTAACTGTTGTTTTCTAACAGGACATGGTGCTATAAGGGTTTTACGCAAAGGTGAAATAAAGAAAGAAAGAATGAAACAAGAGAAAAAAAATCGCCTTTCCTTCTCTTTGAACTCTTCCTGTGTAATGTTGTATACAGTTTTTCACAGAGTTAAGAAAAAAATCATGGAGGAAGAAGGAGGGAGGAAAACAATTGAAATGTTTCACTGTAATTAAATTAGATATTATATTAGGCTTATAGAAACAATGTAACCCCTCTCCCTCCCCCCACTCCCTTATATTCCTGTGTTTTAGACAGCGTGCACAGATCTGATGAAAGCGAACTTGAAAAAAAAAAAAATCGTGAGATAGTGGTCGTGCAGACTTTTTTTTTTTTTTTTTAACAAATGAATAAAACAAATCACTCTCTCAATCACTAGTATCGAAAACGGGAAATCACTCTTCGTTATATACTATAACAAATATTGGTGGATGAGTCCTGCATTAGGAAACTAGACAGTTAGTATTTTTTATATTGACTGTTGACTTTTACATTCAATTTTTCAGTTTTGTATCTGTATATCAAATCATTACTAAAAGACATCAAACGTGGAAGAATGTCGCTGATTTTACATCTGTAAATATACATTTTTGCATATAACATAAACACTGTGTCCATTTTGATTCTAGCATTTGTTCCAGATAAAATCTGTTTTTCACAGAAATTCATGTTCAAGACAATCCACATTTCTCGTTCGATGGATTTTCAAGGTCTGACCAACATTTCTCGTGTGTTGACCTTTCCATAGAAAATGGTCGACACTATCCCTCTGCTTTTTACAAAACACGGAACGATCATCACCAACAATGTTTAGGTGGCGCTTCACAGAGGGCGACACGAAGGTGCTTGTGCTCTGTCATGTTTGTCTTCGTTTTTGATATCTTACCTGTTTTCATAGACTGTTGGATCGACAGATTGATGTGCAAGAAGGTCAAGATGAAAAGTGTGATATTTGTGAAGCTTCTTGTCGTTGTAATTTCAGTTGTTCGCTTTTGTGTTGTTGGTGTGACTGCGTCGCCTGCTAGACAAAATGGCGGACAGCAAGGAAGTATAGGCGCCTTACAGTATGACAGAGATTTTCTGCTCAGTTTGGAATCTGTCCGAGATTCACTGTCATGGCCTGATGGAGCTATCCCCGATGACTTGATGTGTCAGAGTGAGAATGACAGAGGAGGAGGAGGAGGAAGAGGAGTGAGTAGGAGAAAGAGAGGTAGGAGAGTGAGGAGAAGATTGAGAAATAATACAACAAAACCTCCACTTCCGTCTATGATTCTGTCGAATGTCAGATCCATCAACCCAACAGCAATAACTGTAATTTTGATGAGTTGCAGGCAACGTCTGCATTTGTAAGTGAATTCAGGAACTCATGTTTACTTTGCTTTA
>CM065733.1:61113253-61125753 GCA_033310375.1 Conus canariensis | reverse complement strand
CACACTCATACACACAGAAGAAATAACCACAAACAGAAAAAAGCACTCCCACCTCCAACCCCTCAGCATTGCAGACTCTGACGATACACAAATTTTTCCTTTTTTTAATACAAAAAGAATTCAGAGCATCGCTTCAGAACTGACAAAGCTACGTGTTTGCTTGCTTGTTTATTTGGAAGCAATGAATAAAATTGATTGGACAATGAGCAGGTACTGCTGGATTTCAGGTCCTCTGAGGCATGCATTATATGTATATCTATATATGTATCCATCTCTATATCTATCTATCTATCTATGTGCATGCATGCATGCATGCATGCATGCATGTGTGTGTGTGTGTGTGTGTGTGTGTGTGTGTGTGTGTGTGTGTGTGTGTATGTGTATGTGTGTGTGTGTGTGTGATTAATGAAGAGTATTATTCCACAGCTCTGTAGTTGCCATTTTGTTAATTTCTTTATTTCTTTTATTTATCAAACATTTCTTTCTATGCTATTTCAGAAAGATGGAATCAAATTGTACTTGCACTGTTTCCTCTACTAGTTATAGTTCTATTGTCTGTATGTTATTTCAGAATGAGGTGATAATTTAGTATTTCCTCTATTTTCTTCTTCTACTTATAATTCTATTTCTCTCTCTCTCTCTCTCTCTCTCTCTCTCTCTCCTCTCTCTCTCTCTCTCTCTCTCTCTCTCTCTCTGATTCTCAAGTTTTTACCTGCTGTACCGCCGTAAATTACCCACTGTTCCTGATTTAAAGGTCGCTTGAATTGATGGAGGCGAGTAAAACAGAGCTGTGGAAACAGCAAAAAAGCTATCTTCCCTGCATATTTGCTGATCCTAGTTCTCTCCTTCTCCTATCTGCCTGTCTGTCTGTTGTCTGTCTGTCTGTCTATCTCTGTCCATAGACATGTTAATGATGGTACTTTGTAGTATGCATTAGTTTTCCTTCATTCTTTCGTTGCTCCATGAGCATATTGTTAGACATGAAATCCCAAACCCTGTACTGATCCCTGATAGATGACAGACGAAGGGAGATCACTGGCCCCTGAGACAAGTTCCAACGTAGCACACTAGTGTCCTATATGACTGAAAGGGCACTCGGGAGAGCAGCTTCCTCCGTCAACATGGAACGGACGCTGCATCCACCCTAGGAGGTAGTTCATGGAACGGACGCTGCATCCACCCTAGGAGGTAGTTCATGGAACGGACGCTGCATCCACCCTAGGAGGTAGTTCATGGAACGGACGCTGCATCCACCCTAGGAGGTAGTTCATGGAACGGACGCTGCATCCACCCTAGGAGGTAGTTCATGGAACGGACGCTGCATCCACCCTAGGAGGTAGTTCATGGAACGGACGCTGCATCCACCCTAGGAGGTAGTTCATGGAACGGACGCTGCATCCACCCTAGGAGGTAGTTCATGGAACGGACGCTGCATCCACCCTAAGAGGTAGTTCATGGAACGGACGCTGCATCCACCCTAAGAGGTAGTTCATGGAACGGACGCTGCATCCACCCTAAGAGGTAGTTCACGGAACGGACGCTGCATCCACCTAAGAGGTAGTTCACGGAACGGACGCTGCATCCACCCTAAGAGGTAGTTCATGGAACGGACGCTGCATCCACCCTAAGAGGTAGTTCATGAGGGAAAACTGAACTATTCCTTCGCCAGGGGGAGTGAATAGTATATACAGACTAATAACTTTTTTGTGCTGTTTCATTCCAAAATAGGATGTGGAAAATACATTTCAACAGTGGTATCATAGAGAAATGTGACTATTCCATGAAAATGTATTTCTTCAAAGACAGCCATCTGTTCATAAGCAGAACATTCCCAGTGATTACGTCCCGTGGAAAATTGGAAGAAATTTTGCTGAACAGATCCTAGATGGACCTTTTGAAGTGTGTGTGTGTGTGACGGATCCACACCAAGCTCTTAACGGTGTGGAGTTTACACAGTCTTGTTGACAGACAAACAAACAAAGAAGCAAGCAGACTAGTCACAGGAAGCGGATGAAACATTATCTCATTGGCTGAAGCAGCCGTGAAGGATGGCGGATGGCGGGAAGCTTTAATGGCGGCTGACTTTGCACAGTCTTGCAGACAGACAAATAAGCAAACAAACAAAACCGGAAGCGGGTGAAACATAACCTTGTCTGAGGTGACCGTTAAGGATGGCAGGAAAAACTATGGGAGTCTGTGAATCGAAGAGAGACAGACAGAGAGAAAAGGGAGGTCAGAAGGTGGGGATGGAGTGGAGATGACGTGGGGAAATGGAGGGGATGACTGGGAGGAAGACGGGGAGGGTGCAGAGGGAAGGGGAGGTGGTGGAGAGGAACGGTGTGGTAGATATGAAAATGCCCAACGAAGAAAGAGTATGATGAAGAGGGCCTACATATGTAGCAACTTGATAGGTCGGATGCCATGGGCACAATATACAGTGTGTCAAGTAGCAACAAAAGAGACATACCAGTGTTTCGAATACCGAGAGAAGTGCAATGAAAGATAATAATCTGTGATCTATTTTATTTCCTCCCGCGGATATAGCATTTTGAGTGAGACTCCTGTTCACAGCTTAACAAAATGGCTCATGATGTGAGTGACGCCAGTTAGGTGATGGATTTGGACGCGCAGAGTGTTTGATATATTCAAACTCTCAGAGGGATGAACGTGACTTGCAGAAGAGACTTGAAACCTCACGGAGGAGAGACGGTTTTCTGTAGAGTCTTTGTATGACAGACTGATCCCGATTACACATATAGGAAAGAAAGAAAAACATGAAAAAATAGACACAGGGACGAAACCAGTGGTATGTCTCAGGATCTTGATTATCTGCATATACAGGAGAGGACATCTACCACCAGTAATGAAACTTGGCTGTTTGTGGCCGCGTGTGAGCACCACCTGAGACCCCCGAGAGGGGCTGTCGTTGGACGGACATGGTGGCGCCATCCGGAGGGAGAGCTCACTCACGCCGGCTCCGCGACTAAGCAATTATTGTCGTCAGTAGGGGGCTTAGTAGGTGGTGTCCTGCGTATGTTAGATCAGAACAGGCACCACTGAACACCACCGAAGTGACTCGGCAGCAGTGCAGTGTATCCTCCGGTGGGCTGCCTCTTGACGACTTGACATTGGCTGCTCCTTGTGGATTGCCGGTGCCGAGGCTGCGGCGGGGCCGACCGGGCTGTGGCTGTGGACGGGGTGTCGGAATGAGCGGCGTGGGTGCACTGCCTCTGAGGTGGCGCAGAGGTGGGACAGCCAAAAAAAAAAAAAAAAAAAAAAAAAAAAAAAATCCCCGAGGGAGGGGAGGAAGAAGACAGGAGCCCATTCACCGGAGGATGTTTGAGTCCGTTATGCGACCAAGACTGTAAAACACCGACCGAATGTACCTACAGGTCAGTAGAACACAGTCTATTCACCACAGTCTCCGTACACACATGATGCCAGACGGCGAACGAGAGCTGAGCTTTTCATCTGGGTGCCGTCTTTCAAGGAAAGAGACTCCCTACGTAGATAAAAATGATTTTGAAAAAAAAAACTAAAAAGAGAAGAAAAAAAGTGAAGGTATTCTTAATGGTAAAGAGAACAATAAGAGTTATCAGTGTGACCAAAAGACATGGGAGTGTGTGTGTGGTGTGTGTGGGGGGGGGGGGGATGATGAAGACAAAAGAAGAAGCAAAAAGGAGAGGAAGTGAGGAATATAAATACTGATGATGATCAAATTCATCAGAGCCACCAACATGTATGCCGATACATAAATTAGTTCAGAGATACATGGAAGTGGCTCTGGTATATTGAAATTTACTTTATTTAGTCTGTCATTCGTAATAAACCAGCCAACCACACAAAATTCCTTCGAATTATGCTGTCTTCTATGTCTTACTCAAAAGGTGACTTCGGTTTCCACTTTCTGTCCATTGGGGTGGCTTCATATCAAGAGCTTTGGTGCTTGCAGTTTTATAGGGACTATCATTTGTGAGGACATGGTGTTGGTAGAAGTTGAGAGGAACTTTACCGTGACTATCATTGTGAGGACATGGTGTTGGTAGAAGTTGAGAGGAACTTTATAGGGACTATCATTTGTGAGGACATGGTGTTGGTAGAAGTTGAGAGGAACTTTGTAGGGACTATCATTGTGAGGACATGGTGTTGGTAGAAGTTGAGAGGAACTTTTAGGGACTATCATTGTGAGGACATGGTGTTGGTAGAAGTTGAGAGGAACTTTACCGTGACTATCATTGTGAGGACATGGCGTTGGTAGAAGTTGAGAGGAACTTTATAGGGACTATCATTTGTGAGGACATGGTGTTGGTAGAAGTTGAGAGGAACTTTATAGGGACTATCATTGTGAGGACATGGTGTTGGTAGAAGTTGAGAGGAACTTTATAGGGACTATCATTGTGAGGACATGGTGTTGGTAGAAGTTGAGAGGAACTTTATAGGGACTATCATTTGTGAGGACATGGTGTTGGTAGAAGTTGAGAGGAACTTTACCGTGACTATCATTGTGAGGACATGGCGTTGGAAGAAGTTGAGAGGAACTTTACCGTGACTATCATTTGTGAGGACATGGTGTTGGTAGAAGTTGAGAGGAACTTTACCGTGACTATCATTTGTGAGGACATGGTGTTGGTAGAAGTTGAGAGGAACTTTACCGTGACTATCATTTGTGAGGACATGGTGTTGGTAGAAGTTGAGAGGAACTTTACCGTGACTATCATTTGTGAGGACATGGTGTTGGTAGAAGTTGAGAGGAACTTTACCGTGACTATCATTTGTGAGGACATGGTGTTGGTAGAAGTTGAGAGGAACTTTCGCCAACTCTGGATCTGTGACCAAGCATTTACTGCATTAAGTAGGACGAAAGTTTGTGTTGTTTGTAAAGAAAAAGGTCCAGCCTGGGAAAAGGTATGACTGATCACTAATTTTCTTTGGAAAAGAAAAATCGGCGAGTCTGGTCTTGCAGGCCAGGTAGGACAGGAGAGAAAACGTCCTGATATGGTTTGTTCATAACAGAGTTCATACGACAGGCATCAGAACTCGCTGCATCCTGTTCCGACAGAATGTTGTTCACCCTGGCCTGTTTAACTTCCTCTGAAGCTGCTTTCTGGCATTGCTGTACAACTGACCGTGCACTTCCAACCCTGGCACACGTTCTAGTCCCTCTCCGCAGCAGCGCGTGGATTTCTTCTCCACTTGGATTGCAGGCGTGTACCCAGGGTACTGCGGCCTACCAGGCACTAGCTTCTAAGTCACGGGAATAGTACGCTCGTTAAGAACAAGCAGTCAGGGCGTGGGAATGCAGGGACATAATGACCGACTGACACCTGTTGGTGGGTCTGGAATTTAAGAGGACTCGTGAAGATCCCGGCAGAATACATTCCACTTCCAGGACTTTTGTGTTGCTGCGCTGCCCACGACACTTTGGGAGCTGGGGTTTACTCATGCCAACCTCCAGTGTGATGAAGAAACTAGCAGACTACAGTAAGTCCTCCCCACACACAGCCCTGACATGGGACAGGTGGTGGGGGACGGGGAGGCAGGTTACTGGTGGCTTCGTAATCACCCCAATCCAGAACATGACATTTACGGCGCTTGGACACCATGACTCTGGAGCGGGTCTGCTGACGCAGTCAGGGCATGGATGAGCCTTCTGGTCTCACTCTGGTTCTGTTCATCACAATGAAAGTTTATGTCACCTACGACAGTGCTGATATGAGTGCATGATGACAGGTTTGACAGCATGGGGGGAAGGGGGGTGGGGACCCTTCACGAAAAAGGGAGGGAATGCTTCATGAAAATAAGTTGGCCGATGTATGTTGTGTGTGTGTGTGTGTGAGTGTGTGTATGTATGCATGTGTTTGTGTGTTTGTGTATGTGCGTGCGTGCGTGTGTGTGTGTGTGTGTGTGTGTGTGTGCGTGCGTGCGTGCGTGCGTGCGTGCGTGCGTGCTGTGTGTGTGTGTGTGTGTGTGTGTGTGTGTGTGAGTGTGCATGCGTGCGTGTGTACGTGTGTGTGTGCGTGTGTGTGTGTGTGTGTGTATGCATGCGTGCGTGTGTGTGTGTGTGTGTGTGTGTTGTGTGTTCGTTCGTTCTTTAATTTAACATCTATCCACACCTAACAGTGATCTTAGATAGTATGTAAGTGTTATGTGTGTGTGCATGTGGTGTTTTTGGGTGTATGCATGCGAACGGTTGGTGCTGATTTTGGGCGTACGTAGGTATGTATAATGCAATTAGGCCTAGATGAATAATAATTTAAAAAAAAACAACCACAACCCCCCCAAAAAAAACCTTCACATAACTGAATCCAAAGCTTTAAAAGAAACACTAAATAAGCAACTAACACCAGGATGGGGAAAATAACATAGAAATTAAAGTAAATGTCCAACTGGGCTCTTAATCAGTCCTTGAACAACTTCATTGTGATACTGAGAACCGGGCACTCCAGACTATGACATAACATCTCTGCAATACTCCACCCTGGCGGGTCTTCAATTTATCCATGCAGCCCCAATGACGGTGGAACAGTCCCAACAACACCAAAAGAAGAATCCTGGCCTGCCAACACACTGATGAATGCAAAACCTTATTGACCTTGACCACTGGAGGGCCTTCACCATACAGAAGCCCTTGCCAGTACCTCCACCGTTCCTGCCTAAGGGAACGGAGAAGAATCTCTTCCTACACTACCGTTGATCTCATATGATCATCACCCATCAGTGACTGATTAATGATAATAATTTTTACCCTTTGTGTGTGTGTGTGTGTGTGTGTGTGTGTGTGTGTGTGTGTGTGTGTGTGTGTGTGTGTGTGTGTGTGTGTGAATGAGTGTATGTGTGTATGAATATGTGTGTGAAAACTTTCCACAGTTAGTCTCATTATGATCACATGATCTTAACTCACCCAGAACATTGTTTACATGTGGTCCCCCCCCCCTTTTTTTTGTTTTGTGTGTGTGTGTGTGTGTGTGTGTGTGTGTGTGTGTGTGTGTGTGTGTGTGTGTGCAACACATGATACCCTGTTTTTCATTGATCACTGCTATCTTCTCTCAACAAACAGCAACATATTGATGCCAACACATTATTTCACCTGTTACAATGAACATCATCCCACAGCATTGTTTACTTTTTTAAACAACACTATTAATATGAACCTCCCAACCTCCCACCCCCACCCCACCCCCCACCCATAGTGGATGAAGAGATATGAGCTCTCCTTCTCTTGCCCCCCTTCCCTCCCCCCCGGCCCCCCACACACATTACCCTCCTTTCTTTTTTTTCTTCTTCTTTTTTTTCTTTTTTTTTTCTCACCCCCCTCCCCCCTCCCAATCATACCTTATCACCCATTTATCTTCCATCCCCTTCCCTCCCTTATTAACATTACCCACACACCTTTCACAACTACCCACACATAACTACCACCACCTCTTTCATCACCCAGCGAAATCATTTATTTTATTCACCTAAACTTTTTTTTTTTTTTTTAAACAGTTTCTTCTGTTCATGTACTTATTTACCCCTTCTATATATAATTTTTTTTTCTCCAGTTTGCCTACCCCCCCCCCCCCTTACCATTATTATCAATCCACCATTACCACAACCGTAACAAAGATATCACACCACCCCACTAAACTAGACACACAACCCTATCGTATCACACAACCCCCCCCTTCCCCCCACGAAACACCCCCCCCCCCTCCTTTTCCTCTCCCATAATCCCCCTTGTCATTTCCGCCTAGCGGCTATTCTCCCCACCACATGGACAACAACAGATGAGTCATTTTCGTTCTTTGTTTGTACTGTCTTAAATGTTAAATGTGATTTATTTTTTCGCCTGAAGAAGACCCAAGAGGTTGAAATGCATCGTGTTTTGTCATGTGCTTTTTTTGTCAATGTCATTGGCGGTAACTAACACCCTCTCCTTCTAAATTTTGCTTCGTTCGCCGCCGTCAGTCACTCCATTTTGAAACTTCAAAAATGTTTGATTCGTTGGAGATGACGTCTTCAAAGGCTGACATCGACGGTTCAGTGTTTAACAACCAAGCAGGTAAATAGGGTTTCATTCTATCGCACAAAAAAAAGTAGATGGAACGGAGTGATTTGCTGGCCACAAATACAAGTCACATGTTTACAGAATTTGGTTTTAAAGGCATCAAGCCTCAATCTAAAAATCAAGCTTTTTAAAATCCACTCTAGGTAGAGATTCTTGATACCTGTTTTATTGTCTGATATCTTGTTAAATAATATCCCCTTTTTGTTTCTGGTGCCTTTTCGCTTATCTGAAATAGAGTTCCAGGATACGTCTTTTAAAAGACTATAACTCTCATGTAAGGATAAAGGAATGCATATCTTTGTTAAATCAGTCTCAGTGATAGCAGCCTTTTTGGCTAATTGGTCTACCCTTTCATTCGCAGATAATCCACAGTGTGATGGAACCCAACAAAAATCGACATAGGAACCACGTAAATGCAAAAAAATGAATTAAGTGGTAGACTTCTGATATGAGTTCTGCTCTCACACTTGTATTCGAAAATGTTAGAGCTTGTAGGACTGATTTTGAATCAACGCAAAGTAGCATTTGAAATGCAGGAAACTGAAAATCAAGAAGAAAGTTTAATGCCATAATAATGGCAACAAGTTCCGCAGTAAATATGGAAATATTCTTACCAAGGTGGTAACCTTTCTCTATTTTTAAGGATGGAATTATGAATGCTGAACCAGACAAATGATTGTCTAGTACAGAACCATCTGTATAGATTTTAAGGTGATTTATATAATTTTCATTTATATGTGACTTAACATACGTTGGCAGCAAGGGTCCATCACTTTTTTAAAAACTTGTATAGTCTATGTCATAATTTGCTCTACTAAGTTCCCATTCCGGGATAGTGCTAAAAGACACCCGAGGAGCTACGTTTTGAGGGGCAGTGCCTGCTTTTGTAAATAAGTCAGATGTGTACGAGGCTATCGATTTTAGAGAAATGATTTTTTGTGCCCGTTTAGAAAATTTATTTCTGATTTTAATTCAGTTTCACTGGTATTAAGATTTTGTAGTGTATGACATCTTAAAATATATTTTGCACATGCAAGTTTCATATTTTCTTCAAAAGGCAATATTCCGATTTCCATATAAGGTCTTAAAGTTGATGTATGAACCGGAACACCAAGAGCTATCTTGTAAGCTTTACTATCGATACTCTGCAACTTTTTAATTAAACATTTTGGGGCTGAGAAAAATGTCTCCTGGGCATAGGATAATTTTGATCGTACAAGTGCAGTACCTAAATGTGTTAATACCTTAATGTCTTTAACCCATGATTGTTGACTCACCATTTTAAAAAAAAATTAAAGTTTTCTTAGCTCTTGTTAGAATAGTTTGTATGTGATAATTCCAGCTCAATTTAGAAGTTAAATTTACTCCTAAAAATTTTACGACTTTTTTTATATTCAAGGCACAATCCATCTATTCGAAATGAAGGTGTGTTGTGTGTGTGTGTGTGTGTGTGTGTGTGTGTGTGTGTGTGTGTGTGTGTGTGTGTGTGTGTGTGTGTGTGTGTTGTGACAGTTTTGCCACTCCACAGTAAATAAGGTTGTCAAAATGAAAACACCAGTAAAGAAATGGTACTGGAACAGAATTCTTGGGATGGAATACGTCATCAACAGATGTCATTCAACATTATACAGTTTGCTACAGTATTTGATGTCATTCAACATTATACAGTTTGCTACAGTATTCGATGTCATTCAACATTATACAGTTTGCTACAGTATTTGATGTCATTCAACATTACACAGTTTGCTACAGTATTTGATGTCATTCAACATTACACAGTTTGCTACAGTATTTGATGTCATTCAACATTACACAGTTTGCTACAGTATTTGATGTCATTCAACATTATACAGTTTGCTACAGTATTTAATGTCATTCAACATGATACAGTTTGCTACAGTATTTGATGTCATTCAACATGATACAGTTTGCTACAGTATTTGATGTCATTCAACATTATACAGTTTGCTACAGTATTTGATGTCATTCAACATTACACAGTTTGCTACAGTATTTGATGTCATTCAACATGATACAGATTGCTACAGTATTTGATGTCATTCAACATTATACAGATTGCTACAGTATTTGATGTCATTCAACATTATACAGTTTGCTACAGTATTTGATGTCATTCAACATTACACAGTTTGCTACAGTATTTGATGTCATTCAACATTACACAGTTTGCTACAGTATTTGATGTCATTCAACATTATACAGTTTGCTACAGTATTTGATGTCATTCAACATTACACAGTTTGCTACAGTATTTGATGTCATTCAACATTATACAGTTTGCTACAGTATTTGATGTCATTCAACATTACACAGTTTGCTACAGTATTTGATGTCATTCAACATTACACAGTTTGCTACAGTATTTGACATTTCAAAGTGTGCACGGGTTCAGTGCAAAACTTACAGCTGTGAATGCTTGCGAGTGACACATTACATCTGCATGTGTCTTCTGAAAAAGTAATTGATATGAATCCGCGTATATAATAGACACTTTCTACATATATACATATACATATATAAATAGAAAGATAGATAGATAGATGGATAGATAGACAGATAGATAGATAGATAGATAGATAGATAGATAGATAGATAGATAAACATCACACCACACACACAACACACACACACACACACACACACACACACACACACACACACACACACACAGAGGCACACACACACCAAAGCCAAGGCAATCAGACACTCTGATTCTAATTATCTGCCTCTAGGCTTTCAGACCTTCAGTAGGAAAAGATACACCATTGGTACTCACAATCTCCAGGGGAGATATGGACAACGGTCAAGAAATGCGTCATCAACGTAGTGATGAAACGATGATTATGATCCATGACTTTTCTTACATGTACTTAGTTCTTCTTCATAACCACTGGTTGACGTGTGGACATTTTGAAATGGTCTTATTTACCTCTACAGCGCATGATTTTGGCGAACTCCTCTCTAAACCTTTTCCCTGTCAAACAGTACAGGTAAAAGTTGACGGCGTTGTTGGAAAACATCAACAAATAGGTGACGGCGTTGATGACGTACACCTCAGCCAGTTGGTAGACGGAAATACTACGAGTGATGGCTGCAATGTAGTAAATAACGAAGAAGAGAGAAGCAGGCAAAGTCAGCGCTATGAAGGCAACGGACACCAAGATGACGGTGAGGGTCACAGATCTGGTTGTTCGCTGGCGAGCCTCTGTTTGGTCAGACGCTCCTTGTGCTAACTTGTGGCCAGTTTCCCTGACACTTGTCTTCAGCTTCCAGACCAAAACGCCGTTGGCAATAATCAAACATGTGAAAGGCAACAGCGAGTACACAACAAGATCCATGTAGGTGAACACTTCCTCCATGAATGTAATGTAGCTTACCGGCATCATGATGCAGTAGAATTCGTTGAATCGGTCGATGTAAACCAGGCTGTACCCATACAGACAATGAGAGTAAACAATTGCAAAGAAAGCAGCAATTCCTACAAGTAGAACAGACACTCTACGACGTGTGCACATAAGGTTGACACGATGTGGCCACACAACAGATATCGCTCTGTGTATGGTCAAACAGACCAGAAACCAAGCACTGATAGTGGTCGACCCTGATGAAATCCAATTGTATATCTTACAAATAATATTGTTCTTATTTTTGACCCAGAGCAAAAACGTTATCCCAATCCAGTCACCCAGAAGATACACATCAAGAGTTACTAAGTCCACAATTGCCAAGCCAGTGAAGTATGTGTTCACAACTAGCTCTCCTGACCTCATCTTCTGCATGATGACGATGGTCATGATGTTGCCGAAGTTGCCCAGGATAAGGACGATGGGAGCACCGATGTACCACATGTAATCGCTGATTTTGTATAGTGGAAGGGATTGTAGTGATGGTTCTTCCAGGCTTCCTTGGTTTCCCGTGGTCTGTGAATGATTCCAGACATCAGATAATGATCCGGAATCCATGGGTCTCGCATGCGAACTTCACTAAAAGCAGTATTTGCGAAAATCACAATTTAAAAAATCAGCAGTTTGAAAAGGTGTACGTAGCCGATTTTAAGCCTGCCGTAAGCACTAAAATCACATCAAAATACAAACTAAAGACTTGTTTTCAATAGAAAAGTAGATAATCTAATACGATTTGTGCTATGAATCAAATACATGATGAGGTCACACAAACTTAAGAAACAGTCGTAAAGATTCGTCACAGAGCAGACGCACAGAATTTCTTGCTATTTTGTATGTAGCATGCTGAAGGCTACACCATTGCTGAAATGACGTTCGCATTCTTTTTCTGTCAAATTAGTTAAGATTATGCTTGGAAAACACACTTTGTCATTATTTCTTATCTCTCTACTAATGATGACGTAGTGAATTTAATTCCTAAACCTGTGAAGAAATACAACAACAGAACACTGTTTGGAACTTCAACA
>CM065733.1:61093253-61103253 GCA_033310375.1 Conus canariensis | reverse complement strand
CATCAGCGAATAGAAGTGAAGATATTTCTGTCTTTCCGGGTAAGAATTGATATCCGTGTCTTCCTTTAGCTGTGACATTGTCTGCAACTTCTGTAGTTAGTAATGAAAAGATTAGGGGGGACAGTAAGCACCCTTGTTTCACTCCTGCGGAACATTCAAAGAATTCTGTTAGTTCAGTTCCATGTCTTACACATGTTTGTACTGTTTTATAGATAGCTTTTAGCATGTTAAGCATCTTTGTAGATATTTTGTGTTTCTGTAGGATTTCTCAAAGTTTTTCTCTATTTACAGTATCAAACGCTTTCTGATAATCAGTGAAGGCTACATATAATTTACTTCTTCTTCTGCCGTATAGGCAGTTACTTATCATAGATGTTAGTGTGAAAATATGGTCTTCTGTTGAGAAATCTTTCCTGAAGCCTGCCTGTTCTTTGCTAATTTTATTTTCTGCTTGTGCCCAATCATATAGTCTTCTGTTTAATATTGCTGTGTAAATCTTGCTTATGATGCATAATAAGGATATTCCTCTATAGTTTCCTGGATTCTGTCTATCTCTCTTCTTGTGTAGTGGTATGATCACCGCCCTTGACCATTCTATGGGGAAGTAGCTATCTTGATATAACTTACTGAACAATTTCGTTTAGAATGGCACTATATTTTGTCCTATAGTTTTGAGAAATTCAGGAGGGATTTCATCAATGCCTGGTGATTTGCCTTTTTTTATTTTTCTGTAGCTGATCTTACTTCGTTTTCGGTTATCTCTTCGTCTAATTCTTGTACATGAATTTCGTTTAACACTTCTTCTTCTTGTGGTCCTTCTTCTCTATCATTTAGTATTTCTGTGTCTTGTGGATTCAAGATGCTTTCGAAATGCGCTTTCCACTGTGTAATGTTAATAGATGGTAATGTGTTCTTCTTTCTTCTAACACTTTTTATGGTGCTCCAAAACATTCGGCTGTCCTTGCGATTTTGTACTCTTGTGTCGTATGTTTTCTTTTTAAACTGTTTTTTTTTCTTTTCTCTAATTGTTTCTTTGTATACTGCTCTTTTGTTCTTGTATGCCACAATTTAATTTATCTAATACCCCCTCCCCCCCCCCCCCCCCCATTCCAACATGCAAAGGATAGGTTTCTTTTTCCACTCTCGTCTTCCTTTCTTCTTTCATTCCCACTTTCTCCCTCTCTCGTTCCCACACTCATGTCGTATTCTGGTGTCTTTTCATTGTTATCTTAAGTTCGTGTAGTCTGTGGTGCCTGTGTACGGCCGTGGCCTACCCTTCATTTCTTTCTTTTTCCTTCCTTCGTAGCTGGATTCGTGCGTGTGCTACTGGTTGTTTTACTGGGTGCCTTCGTGCTACTGGTGTGTGAGCGTAAAGCTTTGTTTGTTTTGCGTTGTCCTCCCTTCTCTCCCTCCTCCCCACCAGCTCTGCCCTCCCCCCCCCTCCTCACTGTCCGTCAACGCTGTTCTACTGCAGTGGATCCGCACTGTTTCGTCCAGAGTTGTTTGCCGCGAGCCGGTCGCCCTGGCGTTCGGCGCATCCGCTCCGTCTCCCCCTCCAGAGAGAGAGAGAGAGAGAGAGAGAGAGAGAGAGAGAGAGAGAGAGAGATTCCAGATGGTTTAATGTTCAGAAGTCATTAGACTCTTAACATTTCCCTTAAAGACAGATATCATACAATCCAAATACATTTTGCATGGACTCTGAAAGTAACACAGATTCTTTTGTCTAAGAATTAACGCACAGACAAGGCATGATTATAACTGAACTCACGAGAAATACACTCAGCTCCTCCTCCCTACTTCCTCCCCCCCCCCCCCCCCCCCCCCCCCCGCCCCCCCCCCCCCCACCACACTGTTTACCACCCCATCCCACTCTTCCCTGACCTTATATCCTCAGAACTACCCATGTGCACTACGCACACCCTCCGCCCTTCCCTGCCTACCCTTCCCCTTCCCCACACACTGTATTTCGATTTCGGCCAATGGCCCACAATTAACATAACAATTTTTCAAATACAGGCTTGACCATACCAAGTCAACTCATAATTTCAACCAATATTTCACGCTTTTTGATGGCGTACTGCACAAACTGAGCAATGTTTTGCGCTGATAGGACATCAGTACATTTCATTAAATCGCCAACTAAGTTGTCATTTATTTGGTTTGAGCCAAGGTATTTAAGTCGTAGTTGTTTGTAGCATGGACAGTTACAAACAAAATGAACGTCATTTTCTATCTCGGTTTTACAACAACTGCACAGTAAATCTGTGGCACTATTTTGAGTATATCGGAAAATATTGGCATTTAACGGGAAGATACCTATTCTCAATTTAGCAATGATATCTCTAAAATGCTTAATTCGCAAATTATCAATGTATGGTTCATTCATGAAATTTGACTTGAAAGAACAGTACAGAGAGAATCTGTCACTGCTGTTAACTGTAGCTGACCAGTCCTCAGTGAAGTTTGCTGTAAGACGCCCTCTTAATAATGATAGAAAAGATCGCTCATTTCCAACACATTTATTTAGCCAAGCGTAACCAAACCAGCAGTGTTGGAGGATATCTCTTAGCTTGGATGCCCAACATGATTTTCCATTTTCTTCCATACTAAGTTGCAATAAATAGGCCTGCTTGGGCAGTCTGTTAGTATCCATATGGAGTGGCTTCAACCAATACCTGACTGCTCTCAAGCATGCATTGACGTGTAAATGATATCTGCCTAACTCTCCATACATACATTTGTTTGGGGTTTGGCAGGAGACACTAAAAAATCGCTTACACGCCTGCGTGTGTACCTTTTCGATCGCTTCTATGGCATCAAAACCCCAGATTTCTGACCCATACAACAAGATTGGTTGTATCTGAGCATCAAAGATTTTAAAGTACGTCTCCCTTGAAATTTCGCTGAGTTTGAGAAGCACTCGAGCACAATCACAGACTGCTTTCTTTCCCTTTGTTACTATGTTCCTGACCCCTTGCGCAAAACTTAACCTTGTGGTAAATGTGAAACCTAGATAAGTATAACTGTTTACAGCCTCCAGCTCTTCTCCATCCAGAAACCATTTTTCATTTCTACCCAAATAACCCCCTTTTCTGAATACCATAACTTTAGATTTCTCTATGTTAATTTCTAAGAACCGATCCTTGCAAAGAGCACTGAGGTGTCTTAGTTGATTTTGTAATCCTACTGGCGTTCTTGATAAAAGAGCTTAATCATTTGCAAACAATAACATGAACAATTCAGTCAATCCAGGCTGTAACTGGATTCCATGTTTTCCAACTTCTTCCATGGCTACTGCAATTTCATTTATAAACAGAGAGAAAAGGGCTGGACTCAGTATGCAACCCTGTCTGACACCAACAGGACATTCAAACAAATCGGTCATCATTTCGTTTGCACGAACACAGGATACAACTGAGGAATACATGGCCTTTAGAGCTTTTAAAAATGGACCAGACAGACCTGCTCTCCCGAGAGTTTCAAAGAGGGAAACACGATGAACTGAATCGAAAGCCTTCTTTAAATCTATGAAGGCTACGTAAAGTTTTTCGCCTTTTTTGTGGAATGTTTTCTCAATAACAGAAGCTAGCGTATAAACGTGATCTACAGTTGAATATGATTTTCGAAAACTTGCTTGCTCTTCGACGATTTTTTCATTTACATCCATCCACTTTGTAAGTCTACTTTTGAGTATACTTGTATAGATTTTACTCACGACACTTAACAAGGAAATACCCCTGTAATTATCGGGCTCGTCTGTATTGCACTTCTTAAAAATGGGTACTATTATTGATTGTGACCACTGTGCTGGAAATTCACCATTTCTAAAAACATTATTGAATAGACAAGTCAAGAAAGAAATTGTTTTCAATCCTGAAGCCTTCAGCATTTCTGCAGTTATTCCATCACAGTAACACGCTTTGCCATTCTTTAGCCTAGAAATAGCCTTTCCCACTTCTCCCTCGGTAATAGGAACATTTAGTTCATCAGCTATGTCTTCGTCAAAAGACCTGTTGACCATAAAATTCTGCCCCTCCGACTCATCAGTCCAAAAGACAGCTGTAAAATGTTGATACCATTGCTCTAATGTTATGTTTTCACCTGTCTCCTTTTTTGTTATTGTTGTTTACATGTATTTGATCTTATTTCCGACCAGAATAATTTAGCGTCATGAATAGCGTTATTCAATCTATTCGCTCTTTCCCTTTTATAGGCTGATTTTTTGGCCTGTTTTAAGTGTCGGTAAACTTTCCTTGCTTTTACAAAGGCAACAAGACTACCATTCACGATTGCCGTACCTTCGTGCTCATTGTTACCGTTTTCACTCTCTACTTCGTTTTCACCCTCTACTTCATCATTTCTTTGTGATTCATTTATATTTGAATACTTTTTCTTTGTTTTCATTGACTTTCTGTATACATTTAAGAGTTTACGAGCTTTTTGCTTAGCATCTTTGCATTCTTTATCAAACCAAGGAAGACAGAAACTTCACAATCACCCCTGTTTTCCCCAAGGGATGGGCTCGTTCAATCCCTACATCTTTTTCGACTTTCATTTTTTCTTTAATGACAGAGCACACTTTACTTTCACACTGTTCCCAGGATTCTTTTCCATCCATTAGAAGACCACCAAAAATCAGGTTGTTTCGTCGGGATCGATTTTCGAGATCATCAATTTTGTCTTCGAGCTTTTCTACCAGTGTTTGACATGAATCTCGGTTTTCTTCAAGTCTTTCATAATGATCGAACATTGCATCCACATCATCTACAATTATTCTTTGTTGTTCAAACAGTTCTTCTTCAGAGGCGAGTGTCAATTTCAGCCTCCACTTCTGCTATCTTTTTTGATAAAATGTTCTGATTCGTTTCCAGTCCGTCTTCAATTCTGTTCACGGATTCTGTAAGCGTTTGCACTGACCGTATAAGTTGTTGCAGGGGAGACTGTTCCGTGTCCATTTCTCATGCGTTCTGATCGTGCTCAGTTTTGCTGTTTACGCTCTGTCCGGTCACGGGGCCAGGGTTGAGTTCGATGCCCGACATCACGAGAAAAGCAAAGAGTGTTGTGACAGCAAAATGGCCGGCGAAGTTGAAGATTTTGAAACCTCGAGTTCTTTTTGCAAAGGTCGACGCTTTTCTTTTCAATAGTTTCAACAAACTTGGCACAAAAATGCCAATAGCCGATCTGTGGTCTATATTCCAATTGGCATTGTCAGTAGGCGTAAATGACTACACTAATTAACAGAGACAGAGACAGAGAGAGAAATAGAAAGAGAGAAAGAGATAGAGAGAGAAAGAGAGAGAGAGAGAAAGAGAGAGAGAGAGAGAGAGAGAGAGAGAGAGAGAGAGAGAGAGAGAGAGAGAGAGAGAGAGAGGTTTGGGGACTGCCTGGTAGTATCCATACGACTGTATTTATTGAAGGGCTTCCGTATTTGTCTCGCATGAGGAGTCGAAGAAAATAAGCATCGTCAGTTTGAGGAGAACTAGACATCTGGACTGAAACGACAAAGTCTTGTACAACGACACGGGAACAGAACTGTCTGGCTTTCCAGTGCCGTCTCCGACCAGTGGACAGCAGAAGAGTGAACATGGCAAATGCCATCGTGTTTGAGCGGTCAGTTCCAATCATGATTATGGTCAGCATCGGCCATCTACCCCCTAGAATAAGAAATTTCAGGATAACTACGTGATTGTATATGGATTTCTCACGTCGTGAAGCATTGAATGAAGCATTGGTGATCAAGTAATTAAATTAGGACAAAATGATTAAAAAAAAACAAAAAACGCCACTGTCTGTGACTCCCCCCGCCTTATTACCGACCTTCGATGTTTGGGGTATGCATGTCTTACGTGTCAATGGACAGACATGTACTTGCATGGCCTCTTTTAGGTAAAGCAGGAATGCTCCGTATTTTAAAGATCTTGCAGACTGGGTACGGTCATGTTACCCCTAACATATTCAAGTTTGTTTGAGAGGCAGACGGACATCTCATCCAGTTATCAAACGTCATGATCCTGACTGGTGCGGGCATGTATCTGACTCCTTGTCCAAGACCGTTTTGCAACCCTGTAGAAGACGGAGGTCTATGAGGAAGACTGAAGACGTCCACGTGAGACAGCCCGAAGGACTGGACTGGTTAATTGACCTTCACCTTGCTGATAATAGAGAACTGTGAAGACCTCGGACTAGCTGCAAGTCCGTCACAGCATTTCCTACGAGTTGCTGTGATGAGAGTAGAAATTTGACCACTGAGTTCTGGATCTTTAGCAGGATAGGGAGAAGAATGCAATAAATGAACCATACTGATCAAACACCACGTGACAATACTGTATCTTTACACCAGAATCAACTGTAGAGAGAGACAGAGAGTGGTAGACACCTCCAAAGTTGGCCTCTCACTCTCTGCGGCACATCGTTTGATAATTTATGTGGATCAGACTCGCTTGTGTGCTTCCATACTGCGTAGTTCACAGTCAGATCTTGGTAGCAACATCTGAAAAATTCCATGATGAGGATGATTCTGATGAGTGTATCACAGAGTGACACACACACACACACACACACACACACACACACACACACACACACACACACACACACACACACACACACAAACACACACACACACACACACACACACACACACACACGCCACCCCCAGCCTTTCACACGTGCGATCCCTTGTAGAGCCATCCCCTTACCCTAAAGGAATCGTCTTGATCTAAGCGTGATGCGGAAGTGTCAGCCTGAGAGTCATCCTGAGCCCCTCCAGTGCTCCCCTTTCCCCTCCTCCCCGAGCGGTTACATCCGGTCATTATACCTACTCCGGATGGACTGAGCGGCTTGTGCTGTCCCACTCACCCCACCCCTCACATTTCCACACCCCTCCTCCTTTCCTCCATTCCCGAGCAGTTGGTCAGTAATGAAAACCAGACCTCGATAATGTCCAGTGCCTGGCGTTCTCTGACTGAGTCAAAGACGTGTCACGCTTCACAGTTATTCAATTCAGACTCGGGCAAAAGCTATAAAAACTAAAGATATCAACTTCCGCACACATCTCTCCCCTCCCTGGCATCCTCTAGCTGAGTCGAGGTGTTGCTGGGCCTGTCGGCCTTCGGGCCTGGCCACGGTGATCATGATGTTAAGGTATGTGACTTCTGTGTTTTTGTGTATCTATTTTTATTATGCTAGACAGAGAAGCTTTTAGTTGAAAGTTAGAATTCCTGGGAATGTTTTTTATAAATTGTAGTCAAAATAAATGCATGTGTAAATTCTAGGAGCCTGTTTATTGAAAGAATGTTATATTATTTTCTGCCTCGTCCTATCCTCTCGTATGTTTCTGAACGTGTATGAAGGAGTTTCTCTAACATCTCACACTGTCATATCAATCTCACACTAGCTCACTTTCAGCCTCGTATCTCTGACTAAATGATTCTCTCTCTCTCTCTCTCTCTCTCTCTCTCTCTCTCTCTCTCTCTCTCTCTCTCTCTGTCACGATAACGGTACTTAGAAATCTTAGTCATTAGTCAGTTGCAGTGTTGATTTATTAACATCCCACAGTTACCAGAGTAAGATCACCAACATCTCCAAATCTTCTATTGATATCCCCTAATACATCAGAGCACAACACCTTCTGTATAATAGTTCCACGACCCACACATAACACTAAATCCTTTCGTGTCAAAATGGCGAAATCTTTTAAGTACTCTAAGTTGACTGATTAACTGGTTTCATCTTTGTGAACACAAGATAACAGTTTTGTAGTCTCATCTAATCAGGATTAATCATTCACCTTTGCAACATATACATATACAGAGTGATTAAAAAGGAGTGGAGAGAGAGAGAGAGAGAGAGAGAGAGAGAGAGAGAGAGAGAGAGAGAGAGAGAGAGAGAGAGAATCACAATGCCATGTGCAGATCCTGATTCAAGGATCACTTCAGGTTGCTTCGGACAACGTGGTTGCCATTGACAACATCCGGAACGAACGACAACCATGCCAGACTCCTTCACCACTGCCTTCATGACGACGACCTTACCTGGAGATTGGGAGATAGAAAAAAAGGTTGGCTTATGTTGTGTCATTTGTTGGCCATGAACATCACCTGTTTAGTTTTGTTTGTCATGGAGACGATGACGATGATAATGAAGACGACGACGGCGACGTTTTTTTCTAGCATTTGTTTTTTCTTTCTCTCCCTCTCCAGATCTCTTTCCTCTTTCTCCTTTCGCCTTTGTCATCTTAATATTATTCGACAATGACAGTGATGATGATAATGAAACATGAACATGAACATAGTTGTAACGAGGCTGCTGTTTCTGCCCTCTCTTGCTATTGATAACGGTGCAGATGATTATGATAAGGTCGGCTGTGTCAATCAACGATGATTATGGAAGAATCATAAACAGCGGATACAGCAGCAATGTTTAAGAACTTAGCTCTTTTTTCTTTGATGCTGTAGTCTTTTGAGTTTGATTAGCCTGCACAAGGCCACAGTGAAGTCTGTTTACTGCTCTAATCAAGGCGTGGACACTGCGATGAAGTCTGTTCACTACTCTGGTCAAGGCGTGGACACTGCACTGAAGTCTGTTCACTACTCTGGTCAAGGCGTAGACACTGCTGTGAAGTCTGTTCACTACTCTGGTCAAGGCGTGGACACTGCACTGAAGTCTGTTCACTACTCTGGTCAAGGCGTGGACACTGCACTGAAGTCTGTTCACTACTCTGGTCAAGGCGTAGACACTGCTGTGAAGTCTGTTCACTACTCTGGTCAAGGCGTGGACACTGCACTGAAGTCTGTTCACTACTCTGGTCAAGGCGTAGACACTGCTGTGAAGTCTGTTCACTACTCTGGTCAAGGCGTGGACAATGCAATGAAGTTTGTTCACTACTCTGGTCAAGGCGTGGACACTGCTGTGAAGTCTGTTCACTACTCTGGTCAAGGCGTGGACACTGCTGTGAAGTCTGTTTACTACATTGGTCAAGGCGTGGACACTTCAGTGAAGCAGGAGCTGAGCTCAAAACGACTGGTGCCACTCACAGTATCCAGGGATCTAACACCACTCCCATTGGACTGGTCAAAGTGTGTCTTTCGATTCTATACACATTCTATTCTTCTTTCTTCCATGTAAATTCTATGTATACCAGCGTTTGTTGGTCTGTTTGTCGGTCTCTGCCAGCAAGATTACACACACACACCACACACACACACACACACACACACACACATACACAAGCACGCACGCACGCATGCACGCACGCACGCACGCACACACACACACACACACACACACACACACACACACACACACACACACACACACTCATTCACACACACACACACTGATTGAAACCAGTACAGTGTCAAATTATGTGGTTTTAATGATATCTAAGAAAACATTATAAAAGAATGTTAACACATTTTTAAGAAAAAAAATATCACACATACACATACACACACACGCGCGCACACGCACGCACGCACACACGCACGCACACACACACACACACACACACACACACACACTCTCTCTCTCTCTCTCTCACACACACACACACGCATGCACGCACGCTCGCACGCACGCTCTCCTCTCCACACACACACACACACACACACACACACACACACACACACACACACACACACACACACACACACTTTGGAACCCAATTCAATCAAACTTGGCAGAATGATGAAATGTGATACAAAGATAAAATCGTTTAACTATAGTGTTGATCGGGATCAAACAGTACAGTTATTTTCCATTTTTTTACGTTGCATTATGGGGCATTAACTATTTTTTAAAAATATTTCTACAGATATAGTGCATGGCTATCAGTGAAGTGAATTAGGCTTACTGGATATGTTGATAGTAATGAACTTGAAAGACATTGTGTGGGTCTGAAATACAACTTGGATCCAATGAACAAATAATATTCACGTGGAGGAAGTGGTAGGTAGGAGAAGGAGGGAGGAAAACCGTACGAAGCTTGCAGAAGTCTACT